>CM018696.1:865865-1432457 GCA_009363875.1 Mikania micrantha | reverse complement strand
ATAACGCGTTTCGGATCCGACTTGGCTTCCAAGCTTTAGCAGGGTGTTGAATCATGTGCCACTTATGTTTTAGAATGTCGAATGCTCGTTTAATACCTTTCTTGCCCCCTAATGGCGATTTTGAAAATACAGACGTTTTTCATCTTGAGTTTGTGGTGATGTAAAGGATTCACGAAAGTAGCCCATTGTGGATAAATACCATCGACCAAATAATACTCGTATTTGTATGTTGTGTCGTTGAAAATAAACTGATGACCAGGTGCCTTGCCTTCAACAAGATCGTTGTAAATCGGCGAAAAATCTAGAACATTTATATCATTGTTCGATCCCGATGCACCAAAGAAGGCATGCCATATCCAAAGATCTTGAGACGCAACAACTTCTAGCATCAAACTTGGTCTTGGATGGTCGCCTCAAGTATAAATCTGCTGGATGTCATGGTAATTTGGTTTCCTCAAGTATTTCTTCGCGTACAATCTAATTACGCATTTACAAAATTTATAAATGCATTCCCGCCCCATTCGCTCATACATCTGTAAATACTCATCAAACGAATTGCTGCTAGTGCCGTAGGCTAGTTGCCATATTGCAGAAGTACATTTCTGAAGACCGTAAAACCTGATCTTTCCTCTTCCGTCACACCGTTGATGGAAAAAATCATAATCTTGTTCCAAATCATTATGCACTCGTGAAAAAAGCTTCCGACTCATAAGACACCGACGCCGAAATAAATGTTTGGGGTATTTCGGATTTTCTGAAAGATAATCTTCAACAAGACGTGCGTGAGCTCCAAGACGATCTCGATTATTCGTGTTCTTCTACTTAGAACAGGTCTTTCAACTTGTTATCCGATGATGTCGAGAGTAAGTTGTGCGGCTTCGATTAAAAATCTTCTCCTTCGCTAAAATCGTCATCTTCTCGTAGAAACTCTATTTTTATATAAATACTGATTTTTTGTTTGATTTTTTTGTGAGATGTGAATATTTTAGAAAGTGAGATGTGAATATTAGAGAGTGTGTGATGATTTTATATATAGGTTTTATTTATTTTTTTAATGGCTAACAGTCGAAAAAAGAATGCCCTCCACAACGTTGCTCGACTCACACCCCATTTCTCACGCCCCTATCACGCCCATAGGGGGCGGTGTGCCACGCCCTCCCACACCCCTATCACGCCCAATCAAGGGCATACCGGGTAATCTTATGGGGATTAACTTTTCCCTTTTTCATTTGGTCTCACCCAATTTTATTTCCCCTGATTTTGTATCATCCCTTCAACAAATAATACTTTGAAATATATTTTTATAATGACAAAAAGAATACACGTACTGACGTACATCTAAGAATATTATGCTATCTCCTAAAAACGATATCAACCTTCCATTTTATTATTATTAATATGAATGAAATTCAAAAAAGGATAAAAATTTTAAAAAAGTTTAAACATGATCTTTAAACGCTCATAACCGACTCATACGAACTTTGATTTGACTTGTTCAACTTGCGTTAGAACCGTCTTATTGAACCCAAACTAACCCCCACTCTCACTCCCCCACCCCCACTCTCACTCCCCAAAAGCCTAAATCCTCCCACCCACCCCAAAAACCTAAACCCCATCCCTACCTCCAAAAACCTAACCCCCACCCTCCCACATCCACCCCCAAGAACCTAAAACCACCCACCCCTCACCCCAGCCCCACCTCCCAAAAGCCTAAATCCTAAAACTATACCCTAAATGCTAAACCCTAAGCATAAAAAACTAAACCCTAAAATCTAAACCACAAAAGCCAAACCATAAAAGCTAAGAATGTAGAGTTTGACGAGACAGTTAACGCCACCAGAATGGGTCAATTCGGAGTTCGTATAAGTTGGTTATGAGCGTTTTAAGATCATTTTTACACTTTTCAGAGTTTTGGTCATTTTTAGCCAAACCCAACACTAGATACATATCCATACATAGATACGTACGTACGTACGTACATGTCGCACCCCGAGAATCCCGTCCCTTCTGGGGCACGAGCATCAGACAGATTGTCAGTATCGCAGTCTCCGGTCTCACAACTTGCGAGACCTACATGTCCAGTTTCATACGTACATCCAATAATTTGGATAAAACAATTTGTAAAATCAGAGTTGCGGAAGTAAGTGTAGGTTATCAAACAGATTAACATTCATAGATAGCGGAAGCGTTAACTAAATTAGTTTTCAAAACAACATTTAAGAAGTAATGCGAAAGCGATTTAAATTGTTTAACAATACATCAAATACATAACAAAATGTTAATTAATGTTTACTAAACTAAGACACTTAAACAGATGCATGCGACTCCAGCCTAGCATCCTATTCCTGGTGCGCGTGCCTTAGTTACCTGAGAAAACATGCGAGTAAAATAGTCAACACAATGGTTGGTGAGAGCACAAGTTTTTCATAAGCAATAACATCCAATGTTTAAAGTAACAGTTGTTATCTACGTATCATTACAATGCATTATCGATTGATAGCTAGTCAATGCAGTTATATTATATGCAGGGTCGTACCGAAGCTGACAGTTGTGCCTCCCGCCATGTCTATCACAAGACAATGGCAAAGTGTTGGTCAATATTGCACCCATTCCGACCTACAGTCGGGTTGGCCTCCCAGGCGCGATGGGTGGGGCTTGTCGGGCCCAAATAGTACTATTCAAGATTACCACGCTAGGCGCTACGCGCTACGCGCTACTAACGGTCCGTGGAGTATCGCGAGGACTTTTAGTTGTGATGTGGTCCACACATATACATATAATGATAAAGCATGTCCATACTTAAACTAAAATGAGTTGTATTCCAAAAACGGTTTATCATGCAATGTTTTCTCCCCAAAGGTAGAAAAGTTAAAAGGGGCCGTGAACTCACATGTTAAGCAGTTCCGGTATGATTTTGGGTTCGTGTCTGCGAAAGCTAGCAATCCTGCTAGTAGGCACCTATAACCATATAGGTGTGAGTATGTGTTCTGTGTTGTGTTGTATCCCATACAACTCCAAGTGTCGGTGTGCTCAACCGAGTGCATGTGTTAACTAGTGAGACTCGACGAATCGTTGGTGACACGATTGTTGTGTTTATATGCCTTGATGCACATAAGACACCAAAATGCATGCTATGGCTCTACTCACATAAGTTACGATTTTTAGAAAGTTTCCAATTTAGGAAAGTGTGATTATGAAATCCCATTTCATAAAACTAATAACTTCAATATGTTTATAAAACATGTTTAAACTCTTAAAGCATGTCGTTTGCGCATAAATCACCATTTATGCCGTTTTGCCCAAATAAAGTTTTACTAAAATAGTAAGTACTTGTTTAAAAGCTCGTTTTCACAAATCCAAGTTTCCAAATATGTTAAAAATCAGTTCTAAACATATTTCAATAACCCAAGTTTATCAAAACACTTTAAAACATCAAAAGCCCTCTTTTGATTTCTAAAAGTTTCCATAAATAGCAAGTTTCTACAAAACCAAGTTTTTGACAAAAATCAAATATCCCAATGTGTTTGTAAACACTCCAATATACATTTAACAACATCTAGACATGTCTAACATGTCTAGATCATTACAAATCCAAGACTTGCGACATAAAAGTTTCCGTTTATGGCAAGTGTACTAAAATCATTATCAAATCAACCAATAACCAAACCAAGATCAAATCTAACATTCTTATACTATCAAACCAGTAAATTTATGATATCTAAACGACGAATCACCAACACATTCGAGCACAGTAACTAAACGGAGTTGCATGTGGGTTTTTAGCCCTTGCATGTACGATCTAGCTATAAGAAGTCATGTAAAACTACCTTAGAATGCAAAATCCAGTGACAACAGTGGCTGGGAATGAGGGTCTAGCGGTTGATGGCCCTTCTAAGCTCCTTAGCTTCTTCTCCAAGTTTCCAAGAGCTCCAAATGGTTCACAAATGCAAGGAATAGCTCCACCAATAGTTCCAGAAGGTTTTGAAGCTTGTTTTCAGTGGTTCTTGATCGGATTTGCATGGGGAAAGTCGATGGTGAGTGAAAAAAATCAAACAAATGAACTGGGTTGGGTTTTTATAGAATTTTCGATCTGCATGGCCCTCGCGTACCGCGGAGGCCGATCAAAATTATTTACCTCGTACCGCGATGAAATTCGGAAGTCTCGACTCCAGGTTTGCTTCGCGCACCGCGAAGCCTTTCGCCGAGGGACCGTCGCGTGTCGCGATGGGTCCATTTCCTTGTTTTTCGATTTCGTTGATACGATTTCGCTCATACTCGATTTCTAACGTTTATCCTAAACATCTAATGCATGTTTAAGCACATAAACATAAAATAGAACATAGGTTTGTTTGATCACCAACGTTTGTTAGACTCGTGTGTGTGTTTCTATAATTACTCGAATTATCTTCGATAGTTTGTGCTCGTGTCTAACGAAGTGTTTGCATGCTTGATTAATCCAAATCAACATGTGATGCACAATTCAATAATTCCCCGAATTATTGTTTTGTGTAAGTGTTGTGTTTGCCGCACTTGGTTTCCAAAACCAATGTGCAATATACGATTCGATAGTTCCTTGAACTATCTTTTCGTAGTTGTTTGTGTTCAACTCATCTAATTAAACATAATTAAATGAAATGTAACAAGTATGAATGTGAAATGTAAAGAATGTAAGAGTTGCAATTTACCTGAAATTGTCGGGTGTCACATCATCCCCTTGTTGAAATAAATTTCGTCCCGAAATTTGATTGTTGTTGGTAGTGTTTGAGAAGCAAGAGTGTTTGAGAAACAAAACTTTTCTGGTTGTCACGGCATCCCCTTGTTGAAAGAAATTTCGTCCCTAAATTTATTCGCTGGTGTCGGCGTTCGAAGTTGTTTGCTTGAAGAGAAGGGAATATTTGCGCATCATCTGATCTTCACGTTCCCACGTGAATTCAGGTCCGCGTTTCGAATTCCATCGAACTTTAACAATCGGAATCTTGCTTTGCTTAAGTTGTTTGACCTCACGTTCCATGATCTCTACCGGCTCTTCCACGAACCGTAGTTGTTCATCCAACTGGATCTCATCCAGTGGAACTACAAGCGTTTCGTCAGATAGACAATTTTCAAGTTTGAGACGTGAAATACGTCGTGAACTCCGTCGAGTTCGAATGGTAAGTTTAGTTGGTATGCCACTGGACCAATCCTTTTTGGGATCTCGAAAGGCCCAATATTCCGTGGGTTCAATTTACCTCGTTTACCAAAACGAATGACGCCTTTCTATGGCGAAAACTTTCAGAAGGACTTTGTCTCCTACCTGAAATTCCAGAGGTTTTCGGAGTTTGTCCGCATAGCTCTTTTGACGATCTCGAGCTGCTGCCATGCGGTTTCTGATTTGCACGATTTTCTCGGTTGTTTCATGCACAAGTTCCGGGCCAGTGAGCTGACTGTCGCCCACTTCCGCCCAACAGATGGGTGATCGACATTTCCTGCCATAGAGTGCCTCAAAAGGCGCTGCTTTGATGCTTGTGTGGTAACTGTTGTTGTAGGAAAACTCCACCAATGGCAGGTGAGTTTCCCAACTATTTCCAGAATCCACTACGCATGTTCGTAGCATATCTTCAAGGGTTTGTATCGTGCGTTCACTCTGGCCATCAGTTTGTGGGTGGTATGCTGTACTCATATCCAACCGCGTGCCAAGTGACTTTTTCAATGACTTCCAGAAATTAGAAGTGAATCTGGCGTCTCGATCTGAAATGATGGAGATTGGCACTCCATGTCGTGAGACCACTTCTTTGACATAGATCCTGGCTAGCTTTTCCATTTTGTCGTTTTCCTTTATCGCAAGGAAATGTGCTGACTTAGTCAGTCGGTCCACAATTACCCAGATAGTGTCACACCCACTAGGAGTACGGGGTAATTTGGTGATGAAATCCATGGATACCTGTTCCCATTTCCACATGGGGATCTCAGGTTGTGTGAGTAGTCCAGAGGGTTTCTGGTACTCGATCTTGACTTTGGCACAAGTCAAGCATTTGCCTACGTAGGTAGCGATGTCGGCTTTCATATGTGGCCACCAGTAGAGTACCTTCAGATCATGATACATCTTATCAGATCCAGGGTGGATGGAATACCGTGATTTGTGAGCCTCGTCCATCACAAGGTCTCGTAGGTTTCCATGACGTGGAACCCAGACGCGCTCCATGAAATATTGTAAGCCATCGGCTTTTTCCTTAAGTTGTTGCTCCATTCCCCTTAGTGATTCAGCCGCTAGATTTTCCGCTTTAAGTGCCTCCTCCTGGGCACCGCATATCTGTTCAGGTAGATTGGGATGAATGGTGAGTTGTAAAGCTCGTACCCTCTTGGGTTTCGAAGTGTTCTTCCGGCTTAGGGCATCGGCCACTACATTTGCCTTCCCCGGGTGATACTTGATAGCACACTCATAGTCGTTTAGGAGTTCGAGCCAGCGACGTTGTCGCATGTTTAGTTCCTTCTGCCCGAATATGTGTTGTAGACTCTTGTGATCAGTGTATATCGTACACTTTGTACCATACAGGTAGTGTCTCCAGATCTTGAGTGCAAATACCACGGCTCCAAGTTCTAAGTCGTGGGTGGTGTAGTTCTTCTCGTGGACTTTCAGTTGTCGAGAAGCATATGCGATCACCTTCTCTCGCTGCATCAGTACGCAGCCAAGTCCTTGTATTGAGGCATCGCAATATACTACGAAGTCATTCGTTCCATCAGGAAGGGATAGGATAGGTGCACTACAGAGCTTCTGCTTGAGAAGTTGGAATGCAGTTTCTTGTTTGTCAGTCCAGAGATATTTCTTGTCCTTGTGGGTGAGAGCTGTAAGTGGTTGGGCTATCTTTGAAAATCCTTCGATAAATCGCCGATAATAGCCTGCCAAGCCTAGGAATTGTCGCACCTCAGTTGGGGTCGTTGGTGCTTCCCAACTCTTGATCGCCTCTATCTTCGATTTATCCACGTGAATCCCTTGTTAATTAACAACATGTCCCAAAAATTGGACTTCTCGAATCCAGAAGTCGCACTTTGAGAGTTTAGCGTACAACTTCTCTTTCCGTAGCAGTTCAAGAGCCAATTGAAGATGCTCTTTGTGTTCTTCTTGGGTTTTGGAGTAGATGAGAATATCATCTATGAAGACAATGATAAACTTGTCGAGGTATGGTTTGCACACTCTATTCATGAAATCCATGAATACTGCAGGCGCGTTAGTCAGCCCAAACGGCATAACCAAAAACTCGTAATGACCATACCGAGTGCGAAAAGCAGTCTTGGGGATATCCTCTTCTTGAATCCTTAATTGGTGATACCCAGATCGCAGATTGATCTTAGAATAATAACTCGATCCTTGCAGTTGATCGAACAAATCGTCAATGCGAGGTAAGGGGTAACGGTTCTTGATTGTCACTTTGTTTAACTCCCGGTAGTCGATGCACATACGAAACGTGCCATCCTTTTTCTTCACGAATAAGACCGGAGCTCCCCAAGGAGAGAAGCTTGGTCTAATGAAACCCTTGTCCAGCAACTCATGGAGTTGAGTGGACAGTTCCTGCATTTCCGAAGGTGCAAGTCGGTAAGGTGCTCGTGCAATCGGTGTTGCTCCCGGCACAAGGTCTATGCGGAACTCCACTTGTCGAGATGGTGGAAGTCCTGGTAGATCCTCAGGAAATACATCGGGATAGTCGCATACGACTGGGATGTCTTCTATTCTTTTCTCCTCTTCAGTCTTGTCGGTGATAAGCGCCAGAATGGCTGTGTATCCCTTTCGTAAGCATTTGTGAGATTTCATGCACGAGATGATGTTCAGAGGAGCGTCACTCCTTTCACCCTCGATGTCTAGAGTTTCTCCGCTAGGGAGAGGTATGCGCACAACCTTGTCGTGGCAAATGATCTCGGCCTGGTTTTCGGACAACCAATACATGCCCACTACGACATCAAAACTGCCTAGTGTAACCGGCATGAGGTCAATCTTAAACTTATGGCATGCTAGCTCTAAAGTGCATTCTTTCAGAATTTGCTTAGTCATAATCAATTTACCATCAGCTAGCTCTATTGTGAAATCAACCTCTAAGGGTGTTAGGGTTATGGCAAGTATCTCGCTAAATTCCTTAGATATAAAGCTTTTCTCAACTCCACGATCAAACAACACAGATGCATAATTATCGTTTAAGAGATACGTACCAGTTGCAAGGTTGGGATCTTTTCTTGCCTCCTTTGCCCCGATCACGAAGGCTCGTCCCTTCGGACCGTTGTTGTTCCCATTATTGTTACTCTTCAGATGCGGGCAGTCCCTCTTGAAGTGCCCCGGTTTTCCACATTCTAAGCAGCCCTTCGGTGCTTCAAGTTGTTGTTGTTGTGGTGGTTGTGGGGTCTTTGCAAGTAGTTCACCTCTGCAATCTTTGGCAAGATGCCCACCTTTGCCACACCGTTGGCATCGGATGGACCCACATTGCAACAAAACATGGTGTAAGTTGCATTTGTTGCACTTGGGGTGCTTACCTACATAGGCTCCTGGGCTTTGGTTGGTTGGGATGGGTGGTGCATAGGCTTGAGACGAACCAAGCTTACGTTGCTGTGGTGGTGGTTGAAGAGTGGAAGCTTTACTCTGGGTGTTATCCCATTTGCGCTTGTTGTCAGTGGTTGTGGTTACAGCACCACGGGGTGGTAAAAGTCCTTGTGCAACTGCCGAGTCAGTGAGTTTGTGGGTTAGTCGCACAGCTTGTTGCATGGTGATGGGGTCCTTAGAGAGTACCATTCCTTGGATCTGAGGTGGCAATCCATCTATATACTTCTCTATATGCTTGAAGGGTGGGGTTACCATTTCCGGGCACAGGTGTGCCAGCTCATATGATCGAGCTGTGTAAGCCTCGACCTCGGAACCAACCATCTTATGGTTCCAAAACTCGGTTTCCAGCTTCTGCACTTCACCACGAGGACAGTATTCGCGGTTCAGCATCCTCTTGAAGTCATCCCAAGGTAGAGCGTTGGCTGCATCTAGCCCAGGTTTTGAACATTGGCGTTCCACCAAGTGTAGGCAGCTCCCTCAAATGTTCCAGCAGCGAACTTGACCCTGTCATCGTTCCTGCAGTTGCTCATAGAAAAGGCCGATTCTGCCTTTTCTATCCAGCGTAACAGCCCAACGGCTCCCTAAGTGCTGCTGAATGAGTGAGGTTTGCAGTCCAGGAACATCTTGAACGTGCAGAGAGGAGGGTTAGGATTTGCTCCTGAAATATGCAAAGAGTAGAGCTGGGTTAGGTATCGGGTACATGTGTTGAATTGGAAACAAATGTTTGTAGTGCAAGGTGAATATGAACAGATTCATCACCTTGGTTCAAGGGGTTTTGATTACGGGCAGCTTCCCGTGCAGCAAGTACCTCCTCAACCCGTTCATTGATAAGGGCGTTCAACTCAGCTTGAGTCAGGTTGATGTTCCCACGTCCTCCCGCGTTCCTGCGTCATCCACGTCTTCCAGCCATGATCTTCATAGCAAGAATGAGTGTTAGTGTTTGTCCAATGACTAATGCAGTGTGTGTGCGGTAGGTACTGAAGGAAAACATGTAGAGCTATCGGCTCCTCCTCGTCATGTGCAGCCACGTGCGGTGACGATGGTGATATCATAAAGTAAGTGTGTATACTAAGCGTGGGTTCAATCATCTATGCAAGTATCACAATACTAAGCACCAAGTGTTGTGTGGAGACTAGTGGTTATAGACTAAGTTCACTAAATGCAAACCTAATTCGCAATAACCGGAGGGCTCTGATACCAATCGGTCGCACCCCGAGAATCCCGTCCCTTCTAGGGCGCGAGCATCAGACAGATTGTCAGGATCGCAGTCTCCGGTCTCACAACTTGCTAGACCTACATGTCCAGTTTCATACGTACATCCAATAATTTGGATAAAACAGTTTGTAAAATCAAAGTTGCGGAAGTAAGTGTATGTTGGACTAAAAGAACCAATGAGCCTGATCAGAAAAATCTCTAAGTCTCACAGCACTTATAACAACTGAAGAAGAACACAACGGCTGACATTCAATGTACAGAAGATACAAGATCTGAAGTGATATACAACAGCTGTAGTGTAAATCATCAGATGTTGTAGTGTGTAGTTTAGTCTTCAGTAGTTTTCTTTCAGTTCTTGTAAAAGTCTGATGAGTAGTTTACTCATCAGATGTTTTAGTTTTATTACTTCAGTAGTTTTATGTATTCAGTAGTTGTAAGAGAATGTCTTCAGACGTTGTAGACATTCTCAGTAGTTTAGTTATTTCAGTTGTTTTGTTTTGTCTGTTAGGTGTCAACATCATGTGACATCATCAGACGTCACTGTCTTTATATAAGGGCAGTTGACAACTTTGTAAAAAAAATGAAGTTAGTGAATTGAATGAAGTATTCTTTTTGCAGAAACTCTCTCTCTATAACAAACTTGTGCGTTTACTGTTTGATTGAACTTTGTTCTTGCTATGATTGTGCTAATTCAACTTTGAATTCCGCTGCTATACTCTATTATTGAATCAATTGAGAACAGCTGATCCTACAATTGGTATCAGAGCAGGTTAATCATTGATCGATTAAACAATTTATCTCTGAAACTGCTCAAATTTGTTCTCTAATTGATCGAATTAGCTGATTAAGTAAGAATTTGTTATAGATTGAAGTTTTCTGTTAACTTCTGTTGATTTGTCTTTCAATATCAGTTTGTTTTGAATCAATTGATTGAAATTTGCATTAGCTTGTGTCTAATTGTTTGAATCTGAGATCATGACAACTCCAAACAATGATCCGCACAATACAGGCTTCGCAACCAAGCCTCCGATGCTTGTGCGGAGTGAGTACAACATTTGGCAACGTAGAATGCTACATCACCTGTCGATTAACAGCGCAGGATGTTGGAAATCTGTAGTGCATGGTCCATATAAACCCATGATCACTGATCCTGAAACTAAAATCATGATTCCGAAACCTTCTGATATGTATTCGGATGAGGATATTAAACTGTTTGAAATTGATGCTAAAGCTCATGGTCTTCTGGCCATGGCTCTGCCTAATGAAATTTATTCAGGCTTGATGCATCATGATACTGCTCATGATCTATGGGTTGCACTAAAAGAACAATTTGGTGGAACCGATGAGGTTTTAGCAAATACTAGAGAAATCCTTGCTCAGCAGTATGAGACATTTTCTCACAGAAAGGGTGAATCATTGACTCAACAATTTGAGCGGTTCTCATGTTTAATTTCTGAGTTGAAAATGGTTAAGCAAGAATATACTAATAGTCAGATGAATAACAGATTTCTCAGATCATTGCCTGAGAGATGGGACACATACACAATTGTCCTACGCTCTAATGCTAATCTGGAAAATCTATCTCTCACCCAATTACATGGGAAACTTTTAACTTTTGAGAGAGAGGTAGAACAGAAGAGAAAACTGTCTTCATCTGGAAAACTTACTGATGATTTTGTTCCTGGTAACACTGCTTTGATAGGTCAGGAGTCAGAGTTTAATGGGTCTGAATGTTCTTATGATGAACATATTGATTTTTCTACTAACAATTCTGAACATGCTTTTGTGGGAGTTGATGGTAATGCAGGAAATTATGGTGATAACTTGTGTTTTGTGATGGATGACTTGAAAGGAATCCCGGATGATGATCTAGAGGAGATGGACATTTTGAGTCAAATGGCATTAATCAACATCAGATCACAAAAGTTCTATAAACGAACAGGAAGAAAGTTCCCTGGATTATCTGGAAAAACCAAAGTTGGATTTGACAAAGGGAAGCTGAGGTGCCATAAGTGTCACAGACTTGGTCACTTTGCTAGGGAGTGCAAATCTACTGGTTCTAACTCTGCTGCACCTTTTGTGACTTTTCCAAGCAACAACACATCAAGCAAAGGACCACAAACTTCTGGTACAAGTCAACAACAATTCTATCCAGCTCACTTTGTTCCACAAAATCCTATGCCATATCCATATCCTTGTTTTTACATGCCTCAACCTACTCACACTCTAGCATTAATTCCTCCACAATCACCTGCTCTTCCTGATCCCAGCAAATCTCAAACCAATCAACAGTCTCAACAACAACAGCATCAGAGTTTCTTTACTCCTGGAGTAGTTGATTGGAGTAGCCTACCTGATGATTTATCTGACTTCAACATGCAGCCTTACTCTGAAACTGGTCCACATGGTTGAGACAATCCTTTTGGAAATCTTTCATTGATGGCTATTGATTCAACTGACAACTCTTGTCAATCTTCTTCAACATCACAGGTATCTTCTGAATCAAAAGCTAAGTTATGCTCAGAGTCATGCATTTCAGCATTTGCTTCCATTAGGGAAATAAATGTAGAATTGATAAATGAGAAATTTGAATTAGAGAAGGCTGTGACTAAAAACAAAACTGAGTTTGAAAAAGCTTTAAATGAAAAAGAGTCTGAAATTTATAAACTCAAATGTTTGTTATCTGATGAAAAAGCTAGAGTGGAAGTCATGCTTGTGAAGCATAATGATTTGAAACAAACACTTGCAGCAACCCAAGTCAACTGTGAAAAATGGGTTGAGTCCTGTAAGGGGTTTGAAATGTTGTTAAGCAAACAGTCAGCTTCAAATGTTAAGTTTGGGATTGGTTACAATCACACTGCCCCTCCTACTGATTATAAACCAAAATGTTTTGACTGTGAGTCTGATGGGGAAAGTGTGTATCAATCTACCAAATCTTCAGAAATGTCTGATTCTGTAGACATATCTGAAGAAGAGTCAAATGTTTTCAAAGCTGAAGCTGAAAAGGTTGAGATTGAAACTTATTCTTATTCAATTGGGTGTACAAATGTCATTGAGGATGACACATGTCAGGATAATGTCTTAGTTGAGATTAATCCTGATGAACAAGTTTCAAATGTCTTAAATCTACACTTAATTGAGTCAGATGGGGATGGAGTTGGAGAAAATGATGCACGAATTTTAATAAGTCAAAGTCACTCATCAGCAGTTGTTGAAAAAGCTGATACTACAACAACTGATGTTGATACACAAGTGCTGAAGAATAACTCTTCAGATGTTGTCAACACATCAGCTGTTGTCAAATTGGCTACAAATACTGATGTCTCAGATGTTCTGATGAACAAACAATCTATTTCTAAGTCATCAGTACTTGTATTACAAGGAAAAGAAAAGGAGGGTGCCTTGTGAAATTTGTAGGCTGTTTAATCATTCAACTGATGAATGCTGGTACAGAAAAGGTTCTAAATTCAACAAAATCAAGCATAAAAACAAGAACATACTCAAAATGAAAAATGAATTTAGTTCAAAATTTGTACCAGAATCATCAGTACTTTCAAAACCTGGAAAATCCTTACAAGGAAATAACTCAAGTACATCCAAGAAAGGAAAAGGGATTGCTCCAGATTCAGGGAAACAACACTTGCCAGCATCTCATTTGATTAAAGACACTAAAATGATCAAACACAAAAATCAAAAATCAAGTTCTGATGTGTCTGATGAAATCAAAATTTTAACTCAAAATCATAATCAACTGATGCTAATGATGCAACAACTGATAGGAAAAGTCAATCTGGCAGAGGCATCTGTTGATTCATTTCATAAAAAGAAATCAAAATCAAAAGTCAAAGCAAAATCTTCTGATAAGAATGTTTCAAGTGTTGCTTCAACTGACAATGTTACTTCTGTTTCATCATGTGTTAACAGACCCAAAACCAAAATGGTTTGGGTCCAAAAATCTAACTGAGTGTGTTGTTGTATGCAGGGTCCTTCAGCATGCCAAAATAGCATCTGGTATGTTGATAGTGGAGGATCCATGCATATGACTGGGAGCAGATCTCTCCTTCATAATTATTTCACTGGAAGGAAAGGATTTGTGTCCTTTGGAAATGATGCTAAGGGTTACATTATAGGTAAAGGTGTTGTAACAAATGGTGAGATTAGGTTTGATGATGTGAATCATGTTGAGAATCTTAAGTACAATCTTCTGAGTGTTAGTCAAATGTGTGATAAGGGTCATGTTTCTCTTTTCACTAAGCAAGATTGTAGGATTTTATCCTCTGATGTGCTGCCTTTGATTGGCAAAGTTCTAGATGAGTATACACTTCTTAAGGCTAACAGAGTGGGAAAGGTATATGCCTTTGATTTATCTAAGAAAATATCTGTCAAAGGTCATCCTTGTTTATTCTCTAAGGCCTCTTTCAAGGAATCAAATCTGTGGCATAGACGATTAGGTCATGTGAACATCAAAAACATGAATCAATTGGTGAAACATGTTTTGGTTAGAGGTCTTCCTTTAAAGGATTTTAGTTGTGATGAGAATTGTACTGCCTGCTTGAAAGGAAAGCAACACAAAGTCTCTTTTCCTCCAATTGGGATTCTAAATCCACTGGTTGCCTGCAACTGTTGCACATGGATTTGTTTGGCCCAGTGCAGATAATGTCTATGGCAAAGAAGAAATATTGTCTAGTTATTGTTGATGACTATTCAAAGTTTTTCTGGACTTTCTTCTTACACTCAAAAGGTGAGGTTTCCAAGGCTATTATCAACTTTGTGTTGTATGCTGAAAAGCAATATTCTATTCTTGTCAAGTGTGTTAGGAGTGATAATGGCACTGAATTCAGAAATCACATTCTGGAAGAATTTTATCTATCCAAGGGTATTCAGAGACAGTACAGCATTCCCAGAACTCCTGAACAGAATGGAGTTGTAGAAAGGAAAAATAGGACCTTGATTGAAGCTGCCAGAACAATGCTTGCTGATTCTGGTTTACCACTGACATTCTGGGCAGAAGCTGTTAATACAGCTTGCTACGTGCAAAACAGAGTTTTGGTAAATCAAAGATGGTTGAAGACTCCATATGAAATACTTCACTCTTTAACTCCTTTGATCTCCTTCTTCAGAGCTTTTGGATGTCCTTGCTACATTCTCAACACCAAAGATCAACTTACAAAATTTGATTCCAAAGTTGATGCAGGATACTTTGTTGGATATTCCTCAACTTGCAAAGCTTATAGAGTGTTCAATTGTAGAACAAAGATTGTAGAAGAAACTCTTCATGTTAAATTCAATGAATGTCCCAAAGACTCAATTCCTCAAAATCCTGCTGAGATGTTTGATCTTAACCTCTTGAAACATGAATTTCCAGTTGAGAATATTGGTGATGCAGATGCGGTTCTTCCAGTAGATCCACCACAAGCTTCTACAGAAACCACACAAGGAATTCAAGATGATGAAGATGAAAGTACTCATTTGTTCAGATTCAGTGATAATCTGCCTACATCTGCAAAATCTGATGTTCCTCCTGTTCCAGCTGTTCCACTCAATACAAATGCTGATGAAATTCTGGAATCTTCTCAATCATTTGAAATTCCTGCTGCCTTGTTTCCTGAATCTTCTTCAACTGCAGCATCTGAATCTCCAGCAAACACTTGCACTGATCTTATTCCATATCAAGAACTGAAGGATCATCCATTATCTCAAGTTCTTGGTGATATTTCTGCAGGTGTTTCAACAAGAAGTCAATTATCCAACTTCTGTCTTTATGCTTTATTTGTCAGTCAACAAGAGCCAAAGAACTATCACATAGCACTTAGAGACATTGGCTGGGTGGAGGCAATGCAGTTGGAGTTGTTGCAGTTCAAGAAGCAACAAGTTTGGGAGCTGGTTTCTCTACCTCCAGGTAAGTGTGCAATAGGCACAAAATGGGTGTTTAGGAATAAAACAGATGAAAATGGTCAAATCATTAAAAACAAAGCTAGACTGGTTGTACAGGGGTTTTCTCAGGAAGAAGGTATTGATTATGATGAAACTTTTGCCCCTGTAGCCAGACTAGAAGCAATTAGGTTGTTCTTAGCATATGCTGCCTTACATAAACTTAAAATTTTTCAAATGGATGTCAAAAGTGCTTTCTTATATGGTAAAATAAAAGAGGAAGTGTATGTGTGTCAACCTCCCGGCTTTGAGGACAATAAACATCCTGATTGGGTGTACAAGCTTGATAAAGCTCTTTATGGGCTGAAACAAGCACCTAGAGCCTGGTATGACACTTTATCCATTTTTCTTCTCAAAAATAATTTCACTAGAGGCTCCATTGATAAAACTCTATTCATAAAGAATGTAGGACAGCATAAGCTACTTGTTCAAATTTATGTTGATGACATTATATTTGCTTCATCTGATCCAAAGTTGTGTGATGCTTTCACTGAGCTTATGACCAAAAATTTTGAAATGAGTGCCATGGGGGAACTACAGTTTTTCTTGGGTCTTCAAATTAAACAAAAACCTGATGGAATTTTCAAATTAAAGAAATTTGATTTGCAAAACTATAAACCATGCTCTAACCCCATGAGCAGCACCACACAACTTGATGCTGATCTGAAAGGTACCTCAGTGGATGAAACTCTTTATAGATGTATGATTGGCTCTTTGATGTATCTAACTGCATCAAGGCCAGACATTATGTTTGCCACATGTGTTTGTGCTAGATTTCAGGCTGCACCCAAAGAATCTCATCTGATTGTTGTGAAAAGAATTTTCAGATACTTACAGGGTACTCAATCCCTGGGAATTTGGTACTCCACTGGACATTCCTGCAAGCTGGTTGCTTTTTCTGATAGTGACTATGCAGGATGCAAACTCTCAAGAAAATCTACTTCTGGTGGGTGTCAATTTCTAGGAAATTGCCTGGTTTCTTGGCAAAGTAAGAAACAAACATCTGTAGCCACTTCCACAGCTGAAGCTGAGTACATTGCTGCTGCAAGTTGTACTTCACAAATTCTATGGCTTCAGAATCAACTCTTGGATTATGGCATCAAAGAACTGAAGACACCATTGTTAATGGATAGTGCTTCAACTCTTTGTATTGTCAAGAATCCAGTTCAGCACTCTAGGACTAAACATATTGAGATCAGACATCATATTATAAGAGATTGTTTTGAAAAGGGTCTGATTGATCCAAAGTTTGTTCCTAGTGCTGATGAGCTTGCAGACATCTTTACTAAGCCTTTAGACACTTCAACTTTTCAAAATTTAGTTCTAAGGCTTGGTATGCTGCAACTTGAATAGGTTGGTTTTTCATCAAATAAATTTTTAAATATCTTTTCAAAAATCCAAAAATATTTTCAATTTTTCTTTTCAAATAAAATTTTTTTACCTTGAAACTTTTTGATATTTTCAGTAAATACTGATACATATCAAAAGTACTGATTAAAGGAAAGATATGACCTTTTCTAATACTCTAAGTTACAAGTACTGATGAGTATTGATTTCATAAGTACTGAAGGTCAAATATTGGTTACAAGTTCTGATGAACAAATTAGTCAAAAGTTCTGATGAACACATTGTTCACAAGTTCTGATGAACAACATTTCCACAAAGTCTGATAAACAACTGATGAAAACAACTGCTGAACAAAATTGTCGCCAACACCTGATGAGTAATTTTACTCTTCAGTTGTTTTAACCTCTGTTGTTTTCTCTATTTAACTCAACCTTCTTCAGTTGTTTCATTATCAATTTCTCAGAACTTTCCATCTTTTTCAAAAACCTATTTTCCCTCTCCAGTCTTTGCATCCATGGCGTCCATAACCTTGAAACCGCGTCATAACTCCTTTGCTTATCTGACCAAATCCTCTTTCTGGTCAAAGTTTGATGACGCTGTTGATTTGATGAATGCTTCTCAATTCAAAACTGCTTTTCTCATCAATCCTACACTATATGTCGACTCCATTCATCAATTCTGGATGAATGTAGAACTGATCAATGTTGGCACAGGGGTGATATCTCTTCGATCTACTGTCAATGGTCATAACGTTCACATCAGCCCAGCTGAACTAAGGGAGGTTCTTCAGCTTGACGATGCTAACCTGGTCACCCAATTCCCTAAGAGCGCAACTGACCTCTGTTTTACAAGTCATGAATACCAGGGTGACTTAAGTGATTCAACACTCTTCAAGAAGCACTTCAATGACCCAGAGCGCCTGATATTTCATATGATCAACATATGCTTGGCTCCGAAGTCTTCTTCATGGGACCAAATGTCCTCCAGGTGGCAACAGGTATTGTATTCAATCCTTGATTCTCAAAAATTAAATTTTTCTCAAATTCTGTTTTCTGAACTAACTGAACATGCTGCTAAGCCTGTTTCTTCTAGATGGCTACTCTATCCACGATTTATCATGGCCATCATAGAGAAACAGCTTCAGCAAAATGGCCTTGTTGGTCAGGGGATATCTGCTCCAGCAGTTTTGTTGGAAGTATATTCCCGACACAACTCTAACCTTACTCTAAAAGAGGCTGCCCGAAAGCTAAAACCCAAGCATAGGGAACCCACAGCCTCATCTTCCAAATCAAAATCTAAGGTCCCCACCAAACCCAAATCCACAAAAACCAAAAAGGCTGCTCAGGGAAATGAGTCCCCTGAGTCTGCCCATGCCTCACCAAGGCATGAAATGGCCACTGGGAGTAGTCAACCAGTGGTCCATCAGACTCCACCAGCTCAAACCGCCCAGGTTTCCTCTCAACAGGATCCTGGAGCAACCATTGTAGGGGCAGACACATTTCTAGAACCTCTTTCAGTTGAAAAGGTTTCTATTGAACAACACCAATCTCCCCGGGTGCACTCTCTTTCAAAGCCAATTACTATGGAAACCACCCCAAATAGCCCAACTTTTGTTATTGAAAACATCCTGGATCAGTTGAACACTCCTATCCCCTCCCAGACACCTATCAATACTGGGATTAGCTCCAACATTGAGGGGGAGGATCAAAGTGTCTCTGATAACCCACAGGATTATGACTACCAACTCAGATCTCCTAGTGTGGAAAGAGAGATTCTGATATCTGACAAGGCTGCTACTTCATCACCTCCATCATTTGGAGTGATTGATAGTGGTACCATTGCTAAGACCTTGTCAGAGGCAACAACTGATGAAGGAATTATTCCTGAGGTTGGAAGTCCTCAGTACCAAGAAAAAGGGGCACCTGATCATGTTGAGCCACACTCAACTCAGGTAGATCCTGATATTATCAGGAGGTCAGATGACTTAGCCACGGCTAATGATGACCAACGCACACTTGCTGAGGTTCTGAAAAAGAATCAAATCCTTGAGGCTGAGGTCTGTAGACTCAATGAGCTACTCACCAAAATGTCAAAGGACAAAAGTCCATCTTCCCATGTTAACCCACAGATGGCACCTTCTCATCCTGAAGGTCACCCAAACACTACCACCACTACTTCACAATTTAACAAGCCACCAGCCACTGTTTCAGGCACTAATCCTTTGGGTTCTAGCCCCCCAGAGGCATTAGCTGCTGCCCTTCTAACTGTCATCCCTCTCATCACTCCTTTACTAAAAACCATCATTTCCCAAGCCCTTGATGAGAGGCTACCCTCCAAATATCACATACAGCAGATGGTAGATGAGGCTGTGACTGCCAGACTTACAACTCTTGATACTCCTTCTTCCCCTGCAGCCAAAAAGGGGGAGTTAGGAATAGAGTCAGTCACAACTTCAGCTTCCAAAAGGCAAAGGTCTGAAAATGAAGATGTTGCTTATGAAAGGTCTCCTGCCATTCAAGTGACATACAAGAGACAGAGGAAGAATAAACCTGCTGAGGTTGCCAACAGAGCTGAGGAGGAGGTTGAGCAAGAAAATGTGGAAAGTGTGGAAAAGGCTGATAAAGAAGTTGAAGTAAGTTTTGAGAAGGTAAGTGCAGAACAAGTTACAACAACTGATGTACAAGAAACTGAACAAGAGGAGATGCAAGAACAAGAAGTTCAAACTCAGAGGGTTGAGGTTGAGAAATCTTTTGAAAGTATTGAGGTAAGGGCTCCTCTAAAGAAAAGAAGGCAACTGAGAATTCAAGAAGAAGAGGATTCTGATGAGGAAGACAGGATGCCTATCTCTACAGTCATTAAAACAAATGTTCAAAAGCCTGATTCAGCAACAACTGGGTTAGATCTGGCCATTCAAAAGAAGAAAGTAAATCTTCCTGCCAACTATGTGCCTGAAAAGCCACTGGTGTTTGGTCAACATCCAAAGATCACACCAGAATCTAGAATGTTGGCAGTAAAAGTTAAGCTTGAAGAAGAGGAGAATCAAAGGAAGCATGATGAGCAAATCTTAAAGATGGTTGACAGGGAATATCCTAAGACATCAACCATTAATGCAATGAAGAAAGAAGCTCAAAGGTTGTATGCTCTGAGATGCACATTTCAGTATATGAAGGAACTGATTAGGATGTGGCCTGATCCAAGAATCATTCATAGGATCCACAAGAGAGAGGCTCCAGCAGCTTATGCCAGAAGAATCAGAAGGGTATTAAGTGCTGAAATTATGCTAGGGTCAGTACTTGATCCTTGGGAGATAATCAATGACTTCAAGAGTGTGTACAACTCTGGTTCAAAAGCTCCAAAGTTCATAGACAACAAAATGATCAAGAAAGGATTGGTATACAGGAAACTTGAACATGTTCAGCAAGAAGAGCTTTATCTGTTTTTGGAAGGGAAACATCCTGATGAGTTTGTCTACAGAGAGATTACTAGAGTAGAGCTGAATGATGGGACAACGGCCAGGTACTTGTCTGAGTATTATGGACCTGAGTCCTTCTTTGAAGGTGAACCTGAGAGGCTGACTCCAGAAGAGAAGGTAATACTGCTTGAGGCATATGTCAGGGAGTCCTTCAGGTTAGTATATGATCAATAGCTTTAATGAGAGGGGTTAATGCTCATAGTCCATTTCCCCAATGGAGTTCCCTCTCATATTTTGCTTGTTAGATTTTTTGGAAGCTGTTGATTATCTGGCATACACTTTAACTGGTCATTTTGATACTGATCTCAAAGAAAAAGACTTATCTTTCTGCCTGGGAGTAAATAAGTGAGACCATAAATAAATTAGAGGTTTTTGGCTGCATTGGTTCAGGGGGAGTTTGTTGGACTAAAAGAACCAATGAGCCTGATCAGAAAAATCTCTAAGTCTCACAGCACTTATAACAACTGAAGAAGAACACAACGGCTGACATTCAATGTACAGAAGATACAAGATCTGAAGTGATATACAACAGCTGTAGTGTAAATCATCAGATGTTGTAGTGTGTAGTTTAGTCTTCAGTAGTTTTCTTTCAGTTCTTGTAAAAGTCTGATGAGTAGTTTACTCATCAGATGTTTTAGTTTTATTACTTCAGTAGTTTTATGTATTCAGTAGTTGTAAGAGAATGTCTTCAGACGTTGTAGACATTCTCAGTAGTTTAGTTATTTCATTTGTTTTGTTTTGTCTGTTAGGTGTCAACATCATGTGACATCATCAGACGTCACTGTCTTTATATAAGGGCAGTTGACAACTTTGTAAAAAAAATGAAGTTAGTGAATTGAATGAAGTATTCTTTTTGCAGAAACTCTCTCTCTATAACAAACTTGTGCGTTTACTGTTTGATTGAACTTTGTTCTTGCTATGATTGTGCTAATTCAACTTTGAATTCCGCTGCTATACTCTATTATTGAATCAATTGAGAACAGCTGATCCTACAGTGTAGGTTATCAAACAGATTAACATTCATAGATAGCGGAAGCGTTAACTAAATTAGTTTTCAAAACAACATTTAAGAAGTAATGCGAAAGCGATTTAAATTGTTTAACAATACATCAAATAACATAACAAAATGTTAATTAATGTTTAGTAGACTAAGACACTTAAACAGATGCATGCGACTCCAGCCTAGCATCCTATTCCTGGTGCGCGTGCCTTAGTTACCTGAGAAAACATGCGAGTAAAATAGTCAACACAATGGTTGGTGAGAGCACAAGTTTTTCATAAGCAATAAACATCCAATGTTTAAAGTAACAGTTGTTATCTACGTATCATTACAATGCATTATCGATTGATAGCTAGTCAATGCAGTTATATTTTATGCAGGGTCGTACCGAAGCTGACAGTTGTGCCTCCCGCCATGTCCATCACAAGACAATGGCAAAGTGTTGGTCAATATTGCACCCATTCCGACCTACAGTCGGGTTGGCCTCCCAGGCGCGATGGGTGGGGCTTGTCGGGCCCAAATAGTACTATTCAAGATTACCACGCTAGGCGCTACGCGCTACTAACGGTCCGTGGAGTATCGCGAGGACTTTTAGTTGTGATGTGGTCCACACATATACATATAGTGATAAAGCATGTCCATACGTAAACTAAAATGAGTTGTATTCCAAAAACGGTTTATCATGCAATGTTTTCTCCCCCAAAGGTAGAAAAGTTAAAAGGGGCCGTGAACCCCACTGTTAAGTAGTTCCGGTATGATTTTGGGTTCGTGTCTGCGAAAGCTAGCAATCCTGTTAGTAGGCACCTATAACCATATAGGTGTGAGTATGTGTTCTTTGTTGTGTTGTATCCCATACAACTCCAAGTGTCGGTGTGCTCAACCGAGTGCATGTGTTAACTAGTGAGACTCGACGAATCGTTGGTGACACGATTGTTGTGTTTATATGCCTTGATGCACATAAGACACCAAAATGCATCCTATGGCTCTAATCACATAAGTTACGATTTTTAGAAAGTTTCCAATTTAGGAAAGTGTGATTATGAAATCCCATTTCATAAAACTAGTAACTTCCAATATGTTTATAAAACATGTTTAAACTCTTAAAGCATGTCGTTTGCGCATAAATCACCATTTATGTCGTTTTGCCCAAAAAAAGTTTCCTAAAATAGTAAGTAGTTGTTTAAAAGCTCGTTTTCACAAATCCAAGTTTCCAAATATGTTAAAAATCATTTCTAAACATATTTCAACAACCCAAGTTTATCAAAACACTGTAAAACATCAAAAGCCCTCTTTTGATTTCTAAAAGTTTCCATAAATAGCAAGTTTCTACAAAACCAAGTTTTTGACAAAAAATCAAATATCCCAATGTGTTTCTAAACACTCCAATATACATTTAACAACATCTAGACATGTCTAACATGTCTAGATCATTACAAATCCAAGACTTGCGACATAAAGTTTCCTTTTATGGCAAGTGTACTAAAATCATTATCAAATCAACCAATAACCAAACCAAGCTCAAATCTAACATTCTTATACTATCAAACCAGTAAATTTATACAATCTAAACGACGAATCACCAACACATTCGAGCACAATAACTAAACGGAGTTGCATGTGGGTTTTTAGCCCTTGCATGTACGATCTAGCTATAAGAAATCATGTAAAACAACCTTAGAATGCAAAATCCAGTGACACCAGTGGCTGGGAATGAGGGTCTAGCGGTTGATGGCCGTTCTAAGCTCCTTATGTGACAGTTGCGTACGAGGAATTCGGCATAAATGACATAAGCACATTTGGTCGTGCTAGAAATCCACGATTAATTAGCAACTTTTGTTATTGGGGATTTATAGTATGTGAAAAATGATGAACGTGGGCGAAAACCGTGCGCAAAACGGAGTTCGTATGCTCCCGGAATCGCGAAACGAAGTTTGGAACAAAAAAATGATGTGCTGATGACGTGGGGCGCTACGCCTGGCGCCAGGCTGCGAAGCCAGGCGATGCGCGCGGATGGCTATGTCGGCAAAAAAATTGGTTTTTGAAGCCAGAACTCGTAGAAACTTGCAGAACCTCATCTTCTCGACCCTGCTTCACCCTTAGACGAAAAATCAGCTATCAAACACCTCTAATCTTCATATCTAAGGCTCTTGAACATCCGGATCATCCCAAGAATCGTATATACAAGTCCCGATCGTAGTTTTACCCGCACAAACTCGTCAGAACAGGTAACGGTTCATTTTAACCTTCTAGTTTGATTTTGATTGATTAGATCTTGATTTTGAACGTAATGAGATAGTTAGGATTGTTGATTATTGCCTAGATGATGGCTAGGATTGATTATAAACGAAGAACGCGAAGTTCTAACGGTTAAATCCTTGTTTTGATCCGTTGTGATGCCCGATTTGCATGAAATCATACCTATGATTATAATGGTTTAAACCATTTGATTATAACAATGTAGGTGATTAGTTTGATTAATCTTTGAAATGCAAAGGTTAAATCCAAGTGTTTCAAACTAATCATAATCATTAACATACTCATTGGAACGATTATCTGATGTTTATGATAACAGTCAGATTAGTATGTTAAACCTGGTTATTTCACCTATTCTGATGCTACATTGTGATATTTCATGATATTTGGGTAATCAATAATAAGGATTAATCACTCCTAAGCCATTAAATCATCTAGAAACTGTTTTAGCATTATAATCAACAACATTAACTATTTGGTTAATCAGAGATTATTCTGATTAATCTAGAGTGTCATCAACTTTGTGTTAGGAATCTAATGCAATGTAGGTTCCTACATTATCATACATTGTATGATATAACCTTAAATTAATTAATTATATAATTAATATCGAGTTGATGATTTACTAAGCAATGTCTTTGACATTGAACGTTCAGAAGGATCTAATCAGTAAACTAGAACATAAATAACTTATTAAATATAATTAAATGCAGAATCATCTCTTTGTTGTTAGATTTGAGAGATTTTGCTACCTTATATCATCAGGTGAGTTTCGTACAACCCCTTTTTATTCTTAATCTTTTATAAACATCGGGGTAACACTGCAAACTGTTGACTGAATATATGATATGATTCAATGATATCTGTGTGATTTCATTAGACTTTTGTGGGATTTCATGGGATTTTGCCTGTAGACTGACACTATCATAGACTTGAAAGTCCTCATTTTTGAACTGTATCTAGTGAACCCATATGTGGCCGAGCAGAAAACATTGATAGTACTATTGGTTGACACCCCATTCGCTGGGAGGATTGCATCTCCCCTTGTGTGAATGTTTGTTATCTGTTTCCTGAACTTCTTAATGGTGTGATAGACATTAAGATAATGAGGCACTAAGATATGTACCGACGGGTAATATCTTGAGACAGACTAGACGTCCGAAAGGAACTAGATACAGGTCCCATGGTTATCCGGAACTGAACTTTTGAGAACGTGCTTATCATATCATATTGTTTTAAATTGAACTGTCGATCTCACCAGCTTTGTGCTGACGTTTCAAATTAAATCTTTTTGCAGGGAGACAGTGACCACCGGGTGAGGATGCACTTTTGAGTTAATTGCACTTTAATAATAGTATTGTAATTAAATAAATATAGTTGTAATGTGGTTGTGATTGCGACACCCTGGTAAAGTATTTACTTTAAGTTAATCTGTGTGCTTATGATATTGGTTCAAGTAAGTCACCCCTCACCTCGGAGACATCACCACTATGCTTCCGCAACCGATTCAGTGACGTCAGACCAGACACGAGGTGACGAGGGGTGGGGGTGTGACAGGGTGGTATCAGAGCCACAGGTTATAGAGAATTAGGTTGACTTAGAGACCTAGACTATAACCATAGGCTCGTATAGTAACACAGAGAGCACCGAACATAACAATTGAACAAAACTTGTTTTGAACTAAGCCAGAATAATCAGGTGGTACAAACTACAGTTTTGACTGGCCAGCACAACTGTAATTTGCAACACGTGTGCATTCTAGTTTATTTTAATTCAAGCAGAACCTTAATAACTATAAAGACGAATAGTTGCTCTGAGATAGGAGAAAGCATCATATCATGTTCATATTAAATATTGTTATTTAATATTTATGTCATGATACTGATTAGAAATTTTTTTTTATTGTACTAGTGATGGCTGATCGAGGAGAACAGCATGTTCATCAGCGAGTCCCACATGTGATGGCATGATACTCCGAGCTCTAGCTCAGCACCGGATTCAGATCCTTCAGAGGCATCGACTGCAGCCTCACGGGCTCCATCTGTAGTGCCACAGGCACAACCAGCATTACCACATTCACCATTAGAGCCTAGACCAGTTACACCACCACCACCAGCACTTCCTATTATACCTAGTCCACCTCACTTACCTCCGGTTGATCCCGTTGCGGATCGGATGCAGAGTATATCACCTACTAGGGTACCCGTTTGGGACGGGTTGCGACGTATGCGGGGTCAGGCCCGCAAGACCACAGGATTACCTCCCCGGAAGCAGTTGGCTTTCAGGGATGAGTTTCACGCTGTACATGAGGTAGGAGAGTCCTCACAGCAGGCGGAGTTTAGGGCACAGCTTCGCCAGGTGACCTTAGATCTTCAGGGGACTCGACTAGAGTTACAGGAGTCTCGTGCTATTGGGGAAGATACACGTACCACTGTGTTCGAGATACTCTCATCTCATCTGTTGTTGATGGAACAGATGAATGCACTGGATGCTGGCTCGCAAGCTTGGCGGGCTATGATCGAGGAGAGGATGAGGAGAACCGTGATTCAGGGGATGATAGCTGCATTTTGGCAGCGAGTGATAGTGATGAGACGAGTGATGTTGGGAGTGCTAGGGGGTATGAGCTTAGAGGCTAGGTTATTATGTGTGGCTATAGGGTTGGTCATTATAGCCATGGTGTTGGACGGGTTATGGTATTTTCTGCGGTGAGGGCTGATCAGGGGACCGAGCAGTTATGATCTTGTTGTACATATGGTGTGATATAGAGTGATCAGTAGTTATGAGAGCGGGATATTTTGGTATAAATAGATCCCGAGTTTGTGAGTTGTAGTGTATGATGTTGTTAGGTTGGTATATTATGACTTTTGGTTGTATTAAAACTCTGTATGTATAAAACTATGGTACTGTAATATATGGGTGTTTGTGTATATCTGTTTGTACAATGAACTTTGTGTGTGAACTATAAACAATTCTGTGTGAGAACAATTATATGTGAGAACATGTTGAACTAAAAATATATATTTCGCTGAAATACAGTACGGGAACAATACTGTATGCGAATATATCGAACTAAAATATATATTTTGCTGGAATACAGTACGGAGCAATATTGTATGCAAATATATCTGGAACTTAAGTACAGTACGAGAGCCATACTGTACGAGAACATGTCTAACTTGTGAACGTGCCTGAATTGTGAATGTGTATATAACTAAAGTACAGTACGAGAGCCATACTGTACGAGAACATGTCTAAATTGTGAACGTGCCTGAATTGTGAATGTGTCTGGAACTAAAGTACAGTACGAGAGCCATACTGTACGAGAACATATCTATAGTCTGTATGAGAACTTAATGTATGAACTGAGAACATATTAGAGAACTTGTCTGAGAACATGTCCTAGTCCTGTATGAACATATCTTTAAAAACATGTGTTGCAATGCAATGAGCTGGGTAAGACTCTAACATGTTTTTGAAATAACAGGACTAAGTATAACTACGAACAATTGTGTGATCTGTGTGTAATGTGAACATGTCTGGACTGAATTTATGTAGTTATACTGTATTCTTATAATCACCTTTTAATACAACTTTTCAGTGTAACTGAATGGGATTGTATTTATGTGATAGAACGGGTTATATCTTTAATGTTCTTGAACTGACCTGAGTTTTGTCTGCTTGTAAGCAGAATAATGGCTCCTAAACGAGGTTGACCAGCTAAGAGAGCTACTCAGAACATTACAAACCCTGAACTGAATCAAATTCCATCTCTGAATGTTGACTCAAATCCGGATCCGCATGTTAATCCAGAAGCGAACGTAGTTCCACCTGGGAACTTGGAAACGCATACTACTCCACCAGTGAACCCTGGAGCAGGCATTGTTCCACCTGCTGGTACAAGCGGATCTGAAACAAATGAGGCTATGATAGCTCGCATTGTGCGTGAACAACTATCTGCTTGTGGTGTTCTGACACAACACCAACCACATATCACTGCAGGTTCTGGTGGGGAACACGATCATGTTGAACATAATGCTACTGGTGGTCACGTTGAAACTCATACCACTACCGGTACAACTACTATTGTTCCTGATCCACCTCGACAGGGATGTACTTACAAATATTTTGCTTCCTGTAACCCTCCTACTTTTACTGGCAAAGAAGGAGCGGCTGGTCTAATAAGGTGGATTGAGGAAATGGAAACGAAACTCAAAATCAGTCAGTGTTTGGAGGAGCATAAGGTGTCTTATGCTGCCTGTTCTTTGAAAGATTCTGCTTTGACCTGGTGGAATACTCAGGCCAAGACTTTGGGTTCAGCCACAGTTGACTTGATGGGCTGGAACGATTTCAAAACTCTGATTAGATCAGAGTACTGTCCCATCACTGAAATTCAAAAACTCCAGGAAGAATTCTGGAATCATTCTATGATTGGTGCTGATTGTCTGGCTTACACCGATCGTTTCCATGAACTTACTTGTTTGCTTCCCGACATGTTTCCTACGGAAGCTGCTTTAATCGAGAAGTACATTAAGGGTCTGATTCCTCAGATACGAGGAATGGTGACTGCTGCTGAACCTACAACCCTGAAACATACGATTCTTTTGACCACTAAGCTTACCAATGAGGCGGTAAGGAGTGGTACTCTGTCTTTGAAACCTCAGACGGTTCATAATCGTAGTGACGTCGGTACCTCAAATGTGTCAAAAGGTACCAAACGAAAGTGGTTTGGCAAAACCAAGGCGAAGGCTCCGGCTGAGATCACCCAGAGCAAGCCAACTGTGAAAAACTATGGTGCAAATGTTCCTGAGAGGAAAACTTATACTGGGCAGGCGCCCAAATGCAATAAGTGTCCACTACATCACACGGGACCATGTCCTGTTTGTCTAAACTGTAACCGAGTTGGACATTATGCTAAATATTGCAACTTTCCTGCTCAACACAAAACCAAGCACCACGACAAACCACTCAAACCAACCGGTCATGTTACAAATGTGGAAGTCCTGATCATTTCATTCGAAACTGTCCGAACAATAACACCAATCCGGGAACTGAAGCTAGGGGAAGAGCTTTTCAGATTGGTGCGACCGAGGCGAGACATGATGAAAATATTGTTACTGGTACGTTTCTTCTTAATAATCTATACGCATCAGTTTTGTTTGACACAGGAGCGGATAAGAGCTTTATCTCTCCTGAATTTGCATCATTAATTTCATTGCCTACGGTAGATCTAGAAACTCCTTATGTTATTGAACTTGCTAACGGCAAGTTGATCAAAACTAACAGTGTTATTCAAGGATGTTCCTTGAATCTAAATGATCATCTTTTCAAAATTGATTTACTTCCTATTGAGCTTGGGAGCTTTGATGTTGTTGTTGGTATGGACTGGCTTTCTAATAACCAAGCGGAAGTTGTCTGTCAAAACAAGGTGATCCGTATTCCATTACCTAACGGTAATACACTGATAGTTCAAGGAGAACGAGCTGGTAGAAAACTTGGTATCATATCTTGTATGCGAGCTCAGAAGTTCTTAAGGAAAGGTTGTTATGCTTTCCTAGCACATGTGACTGAGCACAATTCTTTATCTAAACAAATCACAGATATCCCAGTAGTCAAGGATTTTTCTGAAGTTTTTCCTGAGAACATATCAGGATTACCCCCAGTGAGACAAGTTGAATTTCGAATCGACTTGATTCCAGGTGCAGCACCTGTTGCTAAAGCCCCGTATCGGCTTGCACCATCCGAAATGCAAGAACTTTCAGGTCAATTGCAAGAACTGTTAGACAAAGGTTTTATCAGACCTAGTTTCTCACCCTGGGGAGCACCTATTCTTTTTGTGAAAAAGAAGGATGGTTCATTCAGAATGTGTATTGACTACAGGGAACTCAATAAACTGACAATCAAGAACCGTTATCCACTACCTCGTATCGATGATCTGTTTGATCAACTACAAGGTGCTACTTATTTTTCAAAAATTGATTTAAGATCTGGATATCATCAGTTACGTATTCATGATGATGACATTCCTAAAACTGCTTTCAGAACTCGATACGGACATTACGAATTTCTAGTAATGCCGTTTGGTTTAACAAATGCACCAGCAGTTTTCATGGATCTGATGAATCGAGTATGTAGACCTTATCTGGATAAATTTGTGATTGTGTTTATTGATGATATTCTTATTTATTCTCGAAATCAACAAGAACATGCTCAACACTTGAAATTAATTCTAGAACTTTTGGCACGTGAAAAATTATATGCCAAATTCTCCAAGTGTGAGTTCTGGTTACGAGAAGTTCAATTTCTTGGTCATGTAGTAAATCAAAACGGTATTCAAGTGGATCCCAGTAAGATTCAGGCGATGAAACAATGGGAGACACCACGAACCCCGACTGAAATACGTCAATTCTTGGGGTTGGCAGGTTATTATCGTCGGTTTATTAAGAACTTTTCAAAGATAGCCTTGCCACTGACTACATTGACACAGAAAAATCAACCGTTTATATGGAGTTCTCAACAGGAGGAGGCGTTCCAACTGTTGAAACATAAACTCTGTAATGCACCTATCTTGACACTACCGGAAGGTACTGATAACTTCACAGTGTATTGTGATGCTTCTCGTCAAGGTCTTGGGTGTGTTCTAATGCAGAACGATAAAGTGATTGCTTATGCTTCTCGGCAGTTGAAAGTACACGAGAAGAACTATACTACTCATGATCTAGAACTTGGTGCAGTAGTGTTTGCACTCAAGATTTGGAGACACTATTTGTACGGAACTAGGTGTATTATATACACTGATCACAAAAGCCTCCAACACATTCTAGATCAGAAAATGTTGAACATGCGACAGAGGCGATGGGTTGAACTGTTGAACGATTACGACTGTGAGATTCGTTATCACCCAGGCAAAGCAAATGTTGTAGCTGATGCTTTAAGTCGCAAGGAACGAGTCAAGCCTTTACGTGTGAAAGCGTTAGGTATGACTATTCAAACCAGTCTAATTCCTCAAATCAAAGAAGCTCAGCAACAAGCTTTACAAGCAACGAACTATTCTGCTGAGGGATTGAGAGGATTAGATAAGAAACTCAATACTAAGGCTGATGGACTGTTATATTTCAAGGACCGAATGTGGATTCCTTTATTCGGTAACTCTCGAACTATTATCTTGGATGAGGCGCATAAATCCAGGTATTCTATTCATCCAGGTGCTGATAAAATGTATAAAGATCTTAAAGACTTTTACTGGTGGCCTGGAATGAAGAAACAAATAGCTGAATACATGGACCGATGTCTAACATGTCTCAAAGTTAAGGCTGAACATCAACGACCTTCTGGGTTACTACAACAACCTGAGATTCCCATGTGGAAATGGGATCAGATCTCTATGGATTTCATTACTAAATTACCCAGAACATCACGTAATCATGACTCTATATGGGTTATCGTTGATCGCCTTACGAAATCTGCGCATTTCTTACCCATCCGAGAAGACTATTCTATGGATCGACTCGCTAAACTTTATGTTAATGAGATTGTAACTCGACATGGAGTACCGATTTCTATCATTTCTGACAGAGATAGTCGATTTATGTCACGATTTTGGCAAACTCTTCAGAATGCTCTGGGCACGCAAATCAATATGAGCACAGCTTATCACCCACAAACTGACGGGCAGACTGAACGAACGAATCAAACTCTTGAAGACATGCTTAGAAGCTGTGTGATTGATTTTGGAGGTAGCTGGGATATTCATCTTCCACTTGTTGAATTCTCATACAATAACAGCTACCATACTAGTATTCAATGCGCTCCATTCGAAGCACTTTATGGACGCAAGTGTAGATCACCTATCTGTTGGTCAGAGGTAGGTGAAAGTCAAATCATAGGCCCAGAATTCATTCAGGAAACAACTGATAAGATCGCACTCATTCAGGAACGAATCAAAGCTGCTCGCGATCGTCAAAAGAGTTATGCTGATAATCGACGTAGACCACTCGAATTTCAAGTAGGTGATCGAGTAATGTTGAAAGTGTCACCTTGGAAAGGCATTTTCAGATTCGGAAAGAGAGGTAAACTTTCACCAAGATTTGTAGGACCATTCAAAATTCTTGAACGAATTGGGTCAGTAGCCTACAGACTTGAATTACCTCCTGAACTCGGTAACATTCATGATGTATTTCATGTATCTAATCTGAAGAAATGTTTAACTGATGAATCATTGATCGTACCTCTGAAAGAAATTCATATTGATGAAAAACTTCAATTCAGGGAAGAACCAGTTGAAGTAATGGATCGAGAAGTGAAGGTACTGAAACGCAGTCGCATACCTATTGTCAAAATACGATGGGATTCACAGCGTGGACCCGAATATACGTGGGAACGTGAAGATCAGATGAAACAGAAATACCCACATTTATTTTCATGATCAATTGTTATCCCGTAAGTCTTTCACTAAATTTCGGGACGAAATTCCTCTAACAGGAGGAGACTGTGACAGTTGCGTACGAGGAATTCGGCATAAATGACGTAAGCACATTTGGTCGTGCTAGAAATCCACGAGGAATTAGCAACTTTTGTTATTGGGGATTTATAGTATGTGAAAAATGATGAACGTGGGCGAAAACCGTGCGCAAAACGGAGTTCGTATGCTCCCGGAATCGCGAAACGAAGTTTGGAACAAAAAAATGATGTGCTGATGACGTGGGGCGCTACGCCTGGCGCCAGGCTGCGAAGCCAGGCGATGCGCGCGGATGGCTATGTCGGCAAAAAAATTGGTTTTTGAAGCCAGAACTCGTAGAAACTTGCAGAACCTCATCTTCTCGACCCTGCTTCACCCTTAGACGAAAAATCAGCTATCAAACACCTCTAATCTTCATATCTAAGGCTCTTGAACATCCGGATCATCCCAAGAATCGTATATACAAGTCCCGATCGTAGTTTTACCCGCACAAACTCGTCAGAACAGGTAACGGTTCATTTTAACCTTCTAGTTTGATTTTGATTGATTAGATCTTGATTTTGAACGTAATGAGATAGTTAGGATTGTTGATTATTGCCTAGATGATGGCTAGGATTGATTATAAACGAAGAACACTAAGTTCTAACGGTTAAATCCTTGTTTTGATCCGTTGTGATGCCCGATTTGCATGAAATCATACCTATGATTATAATGGTTTAAACCATTTGATTATAACAATGTAGGTGATTAGTTTGATTAATCTTTGAAATGCAAAGGTTAAATCCAAGTGTTTCAAACTAATCATAATCATTAACATACTCATTGGAACGATTATCTGATGTTTATGATAACAGTCAGATTAGTATGTTAAACCTGGTTATTTCACCTATTCTGATGCTACATTGTGATATTTCATGATATTTGGGTAATCAATAATAAGGATTAATCACTCCTAAGCCATTAAATCATCTAGAAACTGTTTTAGCATTATAATCAACAACATTAACTATTTGGTTAATCAGAGATTATTCTGATTAATCTAGAGTGTCATCAACTTTGTGTTAGGAATCTAATGCAATGTAGGTTCCTACATTATCATACATTGTATGATATAACCTTAAATTAATTAATTATATAATTAATATCGAGTTGATGATTTACTAAGCAATGTCTTTGACATTGAACGTTCAGAAGGATCTAATCAGTAAACTAGAACATAAATAACTTATTAAATATAATTAAATGCAGAATCATCTCTTTGTTGTTAGATTTGAGAGATTTTGCTACCTTATATCATCAGGTGAGTTTCGTACAACCCCTTTTTATTCTTAATCTTTTATAAACATCGGGGTAACACTGCAAACTGTTGACTGAATATATGATATGATTCAATGATATCTGTGTGATTTCATTAGACTTTTGTGGGATTTCATGGGATTTTGCCTGTAGACTGACACTATCATAGACTTGAAAGTCCTCATTTTTGAACTGTATCTAGTGAACCCATGTGTGGCCGAGCAGAAAACATTGATAGTACTATTGGTTGACACCCCATTCGCTGGGAGGATTGCATCTCCCCTTGTGTGAATGTTTGTTATCTATTTCCTGAACTTCTTAATGGTGTGATAGACATTAAGATAATGAGGCACTAAGATATGTACCGACGGGTAATATCTTGAGACAGACTAGACGTCCGAAAGGAACTAGATACAGGTCCCATGGTTATCCGGAACTGAACTTTTGAGAACGTGCTTATCATATCATATTGTTTTAAATTGAACTGTCGATCTCACCAGCTTTGTGCTGACGTTTCAAATTAAATCTTTTTGCAGGGAGACAGTGACCACCGGGTGAGGATGCACTTTTGAGTTAATTGCACTTTAATAATAGTATTGTAATTAAATAAATATAGTTGTAATGTGGTTGTGATTGCGACACCCTGGTAAAGTATTTACTTTAAGTTAATCTGTGTGCTTATGATATTGGTTCAAGTAAGTCACCCCTCACCTCGGAGACATCACCACTATGCTTCCGCAACCGATTCAGTGACGTCAGACCAGACACGAGGTGACGAGGGGTGGGGGTGTGACACCTTAGATTCTTCTCCAAGTTTCCAAGAGCTCCAAATGGTTCACAAATGCAAGGAATAGCTCCACCAATAGTTCCAGAAGGTTTGGAAGCTTGTTTTCAGTGGTTCTTGATCGGATTTGTGAGGGGAAAGTCGATGGTGAGTGAAAGAAATCAAACAAATAAACTAGGTTGGGTTTTTATAGAATTTTCGATCTGCATGGCCTTCGCGTACCGCGGAGGCCGATCAAAATTATTTACCGCGTACCACGATGAAATTCGGAAGTCTCAACTCCAGGTTTGCTTCGCGCACCACGAAGCCTTTTGCCGAGGGACCGTCGCGTGCCGCGATGGGTCCATTTCCTTGTTTTTCGATTTCGTTAATACGATTTCGCTCAAACTCGATTTCTAACGTTTATCCTAAACATCTAATGCATGTTTAAGCACATAAACATAAAATAGAACATAGGTTTGTTTGATCACCAACGTTTGTGAGACTCGTGAGTGTGTTTCTATAATTACTCGAATTATCTTCGATAGTTTGTGCTCGTGTCTAACGAAGTGTTTGCATGCTTGATTAATCCAAATCAACATGTGATGCACAATTCAATAATTCCCCGAATTATTGTTTTGTGTTAGTGTTGTGTTTGCCACACTTGGTTTCCAAAACCAATGTCCAATGTACGATTCGATAGTTCCTTGAACTATCGTTTCATAGTTGTTTGTGTTCAACTCATCTAATTAAACATAATTAAATGAAATGTAACAAGTATGAATGTGAAATCTAAAGAATGTAAGAGTTGCAATTTACCTGAAATTGCCGGGTGTCACAGTACATAAATACATACATAGGGAAGGGATCATAAGAAAACTATCTATTATCAAGAAAACTAAAAAACTCTTCTCAACCGATCAAAAAATTTCTTTACTATTTTATTATTTTTAATCTATGAAATTTATATCATTTTCAATGATTTCAGTGTTTTCTTCAAATAGTTGACTTCCAGTTTCAATTTTGTCACATCCACAAATCATACTCGATCTCATATTATTCAAAAGATTAATGTTTCAGTTTCATTTCAGTTCAATCTTCAATCAATTAGAACTCCTTCGTAATCGCCAGAAGCGAACCAAATCACAAAAAAATCACATTCTTGATCGCCACTGGTTTTATCTTAGGCCCCTGTCGTGACTGTGAAGAACAATAGGGAACGGGATGTCAACATAGGAGGGTAAATCATCATTTTGGCTGGAGAAGATACTCTTCCACATCTAGATTTGGACGGAAATGGTTACATAAACCAAAAAGAGGTGGAGATGGTTTTTGAATCAAAAGCTTAAATTAAATCCAGAGCTTGCCTTCTCCTTTCCTCACGGTCGCAAGAGCCAAACTAGCAGGGATGATGGTCGTAGGTCGAGCTAACTAGAGGTCGAAGCCATCAAGGTATATATGTAGCCAGATATATAATTACATATATTTAATCAAGATTAAAATTCAGTCATTTTAATTGTGTTTTCAACCCTAAAACTGGTTTGTGTCACCATATTGTGGTTCTAGTTTTCAATTTTGTTTGTATTGGGTCAATTTGTTGAACCTTTTATTTTTGAGTATGACTCTAGTACATTTCTATTTTTTGACTAGACGTTTGCATGCGGTTCGATTTGTTGGATCTATAAATTACATGTATGTTTACATATACATAAGCAATTTTACTTAATCTTTACTATTATATAATGAGTTTTGGTGAAATAAAAATCAAATGTCTTAAATTTAAGAAAAATACTTCACAAGCTTGTGGTACAACTAATCTAAGCATCATTCCACTCCAGTATTTTCTTAAAACGTTGATTACGATTAAAACTCTGATCTATGCTTTCCTTCTCCCCTAAAATTGATATACCATTCTTGGCTTCCATTCTCCCAACTAGGTAATCTTTTGATCATTCATCGTTCCCCTTTGATTCTTCTTGCCTTAATCGGTTAATATGTCAACCAGGTAAATGGAATTTGAGAACCAGATCTTGAAGCAACCTATCTTGATATATTCACCACTGAAGCATCAACATGAAAGCGGTAAGCATCTTCTTCTCTTTTCTTCGATTATGAATCAATAGAACCGGTTATAGAAATTATGAAGAATTCTGGCTCCAAATTCAAATGTTTGAAATGTTTGATTTCTTATTTAGCCTATTGCCATTCACGTATATTTGATTGTTAGCATTACCAATTACCGTTGTTATGTTTTAATTTTTTCATGTATTGAAGAGTAAGAAATTGAAGAGCATGAACCATTGATGGGAAGTTTAGGTTTATGAGCTACCTTTTGGATTTTAGGTATCGTTTCTATTTGGGTTCATTTAAGGTGAAATTTTTTAACATTATTAACTTTAATTCTAAAACACATATGTCAAAATGGTCTTTTTTTTTTGCAGAAGAAATTCAAGACACCTACTAGCTTGAAGGTGGAGTTCAATTGTTCTTTGGCATTGGTGATCATTTGTGGGTTTAGCTCATGTCCCATTTTGATTTTGCTTTGTGTCAATGAAGAAAATTTTTTCGTGTGTTCATCCGAGAAGCATCAGAAGATTCTTCGATTGAGTTTTTCTGTTTCTTTCTCCGAATTTTGAACCTATATTTGAGGTGCTAACATGATTTTTTTTGATTGAGTTCTATTTTCTACACATGTTTTTTAACCTACACTTAAGCTGTTAATTTTTAAACCTTTCCAAACTTGCAGCGACATGGTTGCAAGAGTTGGTATGTGAAATGGGCATGTGATAAAAGTTTGTGCTTGAATGCCTTGTATGGCTCCTTTGATCCATCAAAATTAAAATCAGAGATTGAGGATCCTGATGTTGTAGAAAGATGCCCACACGATCATTACATTTGGGTAAGTTCAAATTTCATTTAGTACTCATATTTGCTTATGGTTGAACGTTTGTAGAACTATGATGCATGTAGTTATACATCATTTAATTAGATATCGTTACGCTAGGCAAAATAAAAAGCAATATGATATGTTTTTTATGGTTATTATGTTGCATGTAAAGTAGTTTTAAATGGTTATTATGTTGTAATATTAAGTTTGTTAGAACCAAGATCATGTTTTAGCAATGATGAGCAATTATCAAGAAAGGGGGCGATTTTAGCTTCAATTGAGATCAAGGCTTCATCAAGCTCTTTAGATCTTAAACTTGCAGCATACCTATGCTCAATTGTAGCTAAAACCAAGATTATGTGTTTATGGACTCACTTATGTGTTTTTTTATTAATTTTTTTTAACGCGGGGATGGAGGTGTACAAGTGGATTACAAGCATTCTTGTTGCATACCACAAGACACTGGTTTATGAATTCATGATGTGTCTTATATGCAGCCCACAAGAACTTGTACATGTTTTAAGGTTTCTCTATTTTATAGCACTCAGCTTACAAGGTTGTTGAAATGCAAGAAATTCTTGTTGAACAAATTGTCTGATGAGGCTAAAGAAGTTTACTCATGTTGTTTTATTTCGCTCTCTCTAACAGGTTGAACAAGTTGTTGAGAATCATGCTCGGTTGGAATTCTACTTGAACTCATATAGTGGAACTTGTATAATCACAGTCTGTTTAAATTGAATCAAAGGTGGTGATACAGATTAACAAATTCACTAAAGTCATATGATAATTGAAGATGACTATGTTAGTTTTGAATTTGTTATAGGCGACTTGGTGTGAGATAATGTATTTGGCATTTCGAATTGTTTCCTTTTGTTTGCTTCTGGTAGCTAATAGTGCTGATGTGAACACTTTTGGTTTTGTTAAATATGATTCACGTACTTTTTGGGCTCAAAAATGCTACCAAATCATGAGTACTACTAGCTGTTTTGGGACTAATTCCCAACAAACTACATTCCTTCATTGTATTTCATGATCATATTAAATTGGCTTTTAGTCATTTTATTTGTATGAGATTAGTGGTTTTTTGATGTACTTTTCTTCAGCTTCGACATGATGTTGACCGTCTTGTTGTTGATACATTAGATCTTTTGGCTATGTTAATCAAGGTAAGTTATAATTCTAATTTAAAGCCCATTCATCACATTTTATCTTCTAATTTTAATGATAAAACTAAATAAAATACCAATGATAAAATGCCAACCTTTTTTAATAAAAAATTTTAAAAAATCTATACGTAACAAAATTCGAACAATTTAGAAATACTGAATGTATTAAAACCAAGTCGTACCACCTCAATTCGTATCACGTAAGTTGAAAATAGTCTCACCTCCTGAATAGATAAATGTTTTAATTTTGGTATCTATAATCTATGCTTTATAAATTAATTGATAGGTTTGTAAGATTTATGGCATTTATAAATTAATAAATCACAAGTACCGTGTTGTAAATTGTCAACACGGCCGCATCGCGCGGGTTTTCAACTAGTACTTACATATATATATATATATATATATATATATATATATATATATATATATATATATATAGGGAAGGGTTCCTAAGAAAACCATCATTTTCTAGAAAACTGAGAAAACCACTTTTTCACCATTGATCTAAGCAATCTACGGTTGATATTGGATAATGGCAATTTTGTAAATAAATGATGATTAAAGGATACAGTTATAAGATGATAAGGGTATGATAGTAAAAGCAATTTTTTTTATCTTTCATGCATTTAATAAAAATCCCTAAAATCACTCATCTTTTCTCTCTCCTCTCTCCTCTCTATTCTTTATTAATTTATATAAAAGAATTAACTAAAAATTATCACTTAAAAATTTGAATTCAAACAATTTGAGTATTTTAACGCAAAAAATCTAATTTTTTAAAAATACCATATGATTACATATATGTATGTAATCAACCCAACTGATTATATATGTAAACATGAATACATATATGTAATCATGCAAACAAGTTAGTTATATCAAATTTTTTATCTTTCATGTATGTAACAAGTAATAGTGTATTACAGATATCACCTTATTTGTACATATCATCTGATTACAGCAAATCATGTTCATACATATCAAAGTCATAGTGTTCGTGCATTATTTGAAAATTTTAATTCACAACGGTTTATTTCAACCAATTAAGTTAGCTCAACCAAATTGCATATATGTAATCAACCAAGCAAAATAATGTAATCATAGTCATCAATTCCTTAATCAACCAAACATACGTTTTTCTAACCATAGTAAATGATTACACATATGTGATAAAAAAACAAAAGAACTTTTAATTAGTTACATATATGTAATCATAGTCATCAATTCCTTAATCATCAAAATAGGCATTTCAAGTGGGCCAGAGACAATCGGGCTTACATATATGTAATCTTAAAAAAAAACTTGCTTACATATATGTAAGCACATATATAACAATATTGTGATGATGTGAGGATGCTTACATATATGTAATTTTACGAAAAAAGCTTGCTTACATATATGTAAGCATTCAAAAAAGATGAAGTCAAAGACAATTATGTGTTACATATATGTAATACCATATGAAATCCAAAAACAAAACCAAAAAATATAACAAGTGATTACATACATGTAAACCTATGTGCACTTATCTTCTTCTTCATCATCCCTTCATTTAGACATTTTATCGAACACATGGTATGCATCCTAAATGTTTCGTTCGTTCATCACATTGTTCAAGGATTTTGAAACAAAATCATCTGAAAGGACATTGGAAACCGGTATAAAGATTTCGCCCATGAATTGCCGTAACTGGAATTGTTAGTTCACCAAGTTGTTCAAGGTAGGTGGGGTATCATCAGATCTGGAAGAAAAGGGGTAGAAGAAGGAAAGTGGAAGAAGAAACGGTGGGGCAGGGGTGGGTTACCTAGCAAAAATAAAAGCTTATCTTGTGTTCACGAGTTGATTGCATTACATCGATTCAACAATGATTCTTCTCTGGTCGGCTACTCTAACAAATCCCATGGTTTGATCTCTAGTCTCTTTCGTATTATCTGCGAAGGATTCGTCAAACCGTTCCAGATCGAAAGTTTGATTTGATTATTTTGCTAAACCCGTGAACATGATAAGAATGAAGGGATGAAGATGACCTACAAAAACATGAAGATTCGTCAAAAATTTCAAATCATTTCAAATAAAAAATAATTAATACAATAAAGAGAATCAAGGGATTTTATACCAAAAATAAATAATTACCTGAAATAATGCCTTGTACTTTTACTAAATTAACCCTTGAATAAGAATAATTAAAAAATAATTATTAATTATGTGATTGGTTGAAGTGAGTTTTCTTAGTTTTCTTAGAATTGAATGGTTTTCTAATGAACCTTCCAAATTGCATATATGTAATCAACCAAGCAAAATAATGTAATCATAGTCATCAATTCCTTAATCAACCAAACATACGTTTTTCTAACCATAGTAAATGATTACACATATGTGATAAAAAAACAAAAGAATTTTTAATTAGTTACATATATGTAATCATAGTCATCAAAATTCCTTAATCATCAAAATAGGCATTTCAAGTGGGCCAGAGACAATCAGGCTTACATATATGTAATCTTAAAAAAAAACTTGCTTACATATATGTAAGCACATATATAACAATATTGTGATGATGTGAGGATGCTTACATATATGTAATCTTACGAAAAACCGTTCCAGATCGTCAAACCGTTCCATATCGAAAGTTTGATTTGATTATTTTGCTAAACCCGTGAACATGATAAGAATGAAGGGATGAAGATGACCTACAAAAACATGAAGATTCGTCAAAAATTTCAAATCATTTCAAATAAAAAATAATTAATACAATAAAGAGAATCAAGGGATTTTATACCAAAAATAAATAATTACCTGAAATAATGTCTTGTAGTTTTACTAAATTAACCCTTGAATAAGAATAATTAAAAAATAATTATTAATTATGTGATTGGTTGAAGTGAGTTTTCTTAGTTTTCTTAGAATTGAATGGTTTTCTAATGAACCTTCCTCTATATATATATATATAGAGAGAGAGAGAGAGAGGATATGGTTCAAATAAGAACCCACCTTAATTGAGTAAACTCAATAACTCTAATCTATTGGTTAATTAATTTTAATTACTTTAAATACAAAATGGTATTTTGGTCATTTTTTTAATTACAAATATCAGATTTAATAATAGAGTGACAAGTGTCACACTCTTAAAAACCATTCATTTTCATATTTTTTAAATTAAAGTTCCCCCTTGATTTTTATACACTTATAACTTTTTTATAATATGTTATTTTTTTATAAAAATTGCATCATTTAACTCATCATATTTTTCTCGTTAATTCTATTATAGTCATGCCGTATTTTTTTTCGAACGTTCGTAATTACACCAACGTAACGAACAAAAAATGTAATTACGAACACTTTGAAAAAATTCAGTTCTTTACATCAATGTCGTATTTTTCTCGAGCACTCGTCATATTTTTCTCGTTAATTCTATTATAGTCATGCCGTATTTGAAAAAATGTAATTACGAACACTCGTCATATTTTTCTCGTTAATTCTTTTAATAGTCATGCCGTATTTTTTTTCGAACGTTCGTAATTACACCAACGTAACGAACAAAAAATGTAATTATGAACACTTTGAAAAAGTTCAGTTCGTTACATCAATGTTACAGCTCGTTACATCAGTGTAATTATGAATACTTTGAAAAAATTCAGTTCCTTACATCAATGTTACAACTCGTTACATCAGTGTAATTTCGAAAATTTTGAAAAAATTTGACAAAACTATACTTGAATTAAAGATAAAAATATGACAAATTTAATGGTGTATTTTTTATTAAAAAATAATAATGTATATAGAAGTTATGAAGGTATAAATAATTGGGGGGTAAACTTTTTTAAAAAAAAATGAAATCAAGTACATCCATCTTATACCCAAAATACCCTTAAACAAATCTTATTCACACTCATTTTTTTCAGAATTAATATGGACCACACATTTCAAATTTATTTTATTAAACAACTAATGAAATTGAGTTATTAAGTTCTCTCAATTAATGTGGGTTAACAATGAATCCTTACCCTATATATATATATATATAGGGCATGGAATTTTTTATAACCCTTAAATATTGTTACAACTACATAACCATCATCCAATGGTTACTTTAAAAAGAAAAGTGTATAGGATCGTGACACATGTCAGATTCCTTTTTTTTCATTTTTTTTAATATAAAGGGCATTTAGGACATTTGTTATATAAGTAAAGTTTACCCTATTTTTTTTAAACATTCATAACTTTTTTATACTATATTATTTTTTAAAAAAATTGCACCATTATACTCGTCTCATTTTTCTCTTTAATTTCGTTATAGTCTCGACTAGTTTTTTTTTTATTTTTTTGATGTCATGTATTTACATCATTGTAACGAGCTTAAAGATAGCAAATTAATTAAAAAAATTTTCTAACAATGGTAAATTACAGTAATGTAACAAAAAATGAAGTAATGTAACACAAAATGAAGTAATTTACAATAACATAATTAACGGTGACGTAACACATTATTTACAGTGATGTAAGTTTCTCTTTATTGCCCATTATAATGTTAACTATCTTTTTTATTTTTTTTCTCATTGTCCATTATTTACATTGATGTAACGAGCATAAATATATCACATTATTTTGAATTTTTCTAACAACGATAAATTACAGTGATGTAATATAACACATTATTTTTTTTACTCTAACAATGATAATTACAATGATAAATTACAGTGATGTAATAGAATACATTATTTTGATTTTTTTCTCTAATAATAATAATTATTGTGATGTAATTTATCATTGTTCGAAAAAAATTTAAACTAATTTGTTGTATTTAGGCTCGTTACAAATTAGGATGAACAAAAAGCCAAAAAAAACCGAACCGAAACCGAATTTACCGAAAAACCGAACCGGAAACAAATTAACTGCAAAAAACCGAATCGTAACCGAATTAACCGAAAAAAACCGAACCGAATTTTGCATCAATGTAAATTACATCACGGTAAATTACGTCAATGTAAAATTACATCACTGTAATTTATCATTGTTAGAAAAAATTTCAAATAAATTTGTTATATTTTAAGCTCGTTACAATGATGTAAATATATGGCATCTAAAAAAGGTAAAAAAAATTAATCGAGACTATAACGGAATTAAAGAGAAAAATGAGACGAATATAATGGTGCAATTTTTTTTAAAAAATAATATATTATAAAAATGTTATTAATGTTTAAAAAAGAGTGGGGGGAAACTTATAAAATTAAAATGACTAGAATGCCCTTTTTAATATTTTAATGAAAACCTTATGTGTAAGTTTTTTATTGGTTGAAATAGGTTATGTAGTTGTAGCAAAAAAAGAGGGTTATTTTTTATACCCTTCCCTATATATATATATATATATACAGGGCATGGAATTTTTGATAACCATCATCTTTTGTTACAACCCATTAACCATCATCCAATGGTTACTTGAAAAAGGTAAATGTATAGGATCGTGCCACGTGTCAATTACTTTGTCTTTTGTATGAAGGGCATTTAGGACATTTGTTATTTATATAAAGTTTACCCCTTTTTTTTAAACATTCATAACTTTTTATACTATATTATTTTTTTAAAAAAATTGCCCCATTATACTCGTCTCATTTTTCTCTTTAATTTCGTTATAGTCTCGACTAGTTTTTTTTTTTTGATGTCATGTATTTACATCATTGTAACGAGCTTAACGATAGCAAATTAATTAGAAATTTTTTCTAACAATGGTAAATTACAGTAATGTAACACAAAATGAAGTAATGTAACACAAAATGAAGCAATTTACAATGACATAATTAACGGTGACGTAACACATTATTTACAGTGATGTAATTTTCTCTTTAATTCCCGTTATAATGTTGACTAGTTTTTTTTAATTTTTTTCTCATTGCCCATTATTAACATCGATATAACGAGCATAAATATAACACATTATTTTAATTTTTTTCTAACAATGATAAATTACAGTGATGTAATTAATATAACACATTATTTTACTTTTTCTCTAACAATGATAATTACAATGATAAATTATAGTGATGTAAATATAACACATTATTTTGATTTTTTTTCTCTAACAATGATAATTATAGTGACGTAATTTATCATTGTTCGAAAACAATTCAAACTAATTTGTTGTATTTAGGCTCGTTACAAATTAGGGATGAGCAAAAAGCCAAAAAAAACCGAACCGAAACCGAATTAACCGAAAAAACCGAACCGGAACCAAATTAACCGAAAAAACCGAAACCAAATTTTACGTCAATGTAAATTACATCAGATAAATTACGTCAATGTAAATTACATCACTGTAATTTATCATTTTTAAAAAAGTTTCAATTATATTTGTTATATTTAAGCTCGTTACAATGATGTAAATATAGGGCATCTAAAAAAAGTAAAAAAAATTAGTCGAGATTATAACGGAATTAAAGAGAAAAATGAGACGAATATAATGGTGCAATTTTTTTAAAAAAATAATATATTATAAAAAAGTTATTAATGTTTAAAAAAGATGGGGGGAAAAACTTGTAAAGGTAAAATGACTAGGTAAAATGACTAGGATGCCCTTTTTAATATTTTAATGAAAAGCTTATGTGTAAATTTATGATTGGTTGAAATGGGTTATGTAGTTGTAGCAAAAGATGAGGGTTATTTTTTATACCCTTCCCTATATATATATATATATATATATATATATATATATATATATATATATATATATATATATATATAGGGCATGGAATTTTTGATAACCCTCATCTTTTGTTACAACCCATTAACTCTCATCCAATGGTTACTTTAAAAATGTAAGTGTATAAGATGGTGACATGTGGCAGATTCCTTTTTTTTTCTTTTTTTTAATATAAAGGGCATTTAAGACATTTGCTATTTAAGTAAAGTTTACCCCTTTTTTTTTAAACATTCATAACTTTTTTATACTATATTATTTTTTTAAAAAAATTGCACCATTATACTCGTCTCATTTTTCTCTTTAATTTCGTTATAGTCTCGACTAGTTTTTTTTTTTTATGTCATCTATTTACATCATTGTAACGAGCTTAAAGATAGCAAATTAATTAAAAATTTTTTCTAACAATGGTAAATTACAGTAATGTAACAAAAAATGAAGTAATGTAACACAAAATGAAGTAATTTACAATGACATAATTAACGGTGACGTAACACATTATTTTATTTTTTTTCTCTAGCAATAATAATTACAATGATAAATTACAGTGATGTAAATTAAACACATTATTTTGATTTTTTTCTCTCAATGATAATTATAGTGATGTAATTTATCATTGTTCGAAAAAAAATTAAACTATTTTGTTGTCAATGTAAATTACATCACTGTAATTTAAACCAAATTCACCGAAAAAAACCGAAACCGAATTTTACGTCAATGTAATTACAATGATAAATTACAGTGATGTAATAGAACACATTATTTTGATTTTTTTCTCTCACAATGATAATTATAGTGATGTAATTTATCATTGTTCGAAAAAAAATTAAACTAATTTGTTGTCAATGTAAATTACATCACTGTAATTTAAACCAAATTCACCGAAAAAAACCGAAACCGAATTTTACGTCAATGTAAATTACATCACGATAAATTACGTCAATGTAAATTACATCACTGTAATTTATCATTTTTTAAAAAATTCAAATAAATTTGTTATATTTAACCTCGTTACAATGATGTAAATATAGGACATTTAAAAAAAGTAAAAAAAATTAGTCGAGACTATAACGGAATTAAAGAGAAAAATGAGACGAATATAATGGTGCAATTTTTTTAAAAAAATAATATATTATAAAAAAGTTATTAATGTTTAAAAAAGAGGGGGGGAAAACTTATAAATGGTAAAATGACTATGATGCCCTTTTTAATATTTAATGTAATGCTTATGTGTAAGTTTATGATTGGTTTAAATGGGTTATGTAGTTGTAGCAAAAGATGAGGGTTATTTTTTATACCATTCCCTATATATATATATAGGCTATGTATATTTTGGAAACCATATTGTGTGCAAGAAACTTTGGAATCCATATACTTGGTTCACATTTGGCCACATCACCATTTCATTTTAATAATCCAATATATTAGAAGGGCAATGTAGTCTTTTTTCTCACATGTACCACCATTCAATATTTTATTATTTAACAACATTCTCTCTCTTTAAATTCAAATAAAAAATAAAATATTTAATTTTTAAATACTCTCTTTTTTTATTTTTCCACCAGAAATTTTAAATGAATAAAATGTTTACTTATACATATTTTTTTAATATTTTTTAATATTAAAAAATTTAAAAAATGTTGTTATTCATACACCGGTGTACTAATATCCATACCCATTATATATGACATTTTATTAATACCAATTGTAAGCTACAATAATTGATTATACGTTCTAGAAGTTCAGTATTAAGATAATGAATGGTGTAATATGGATAACCACATAAAAAAATCAGACTAATTGCATAATCGTTAGAAGATAAAAACAAAAGAAGAAAAACAACACAACACTTCCAGCAGAAAAATAAATAATAAATAAGTAAAAAGGAAACCACAAACATAAGAGACTCAATAATATTGAAACTGCTATATATTTATTTATTAAAAGAGGAAATATCTTTTTTTTTGAACGGCAGTTAAACTGTCTCGTCGTGCTATCTTCAGTTATCCTGGCGATTGATAGCTAAGATCGATTCCTCGATCTCCGACCTGAGACACGTGTGCCCCCAGATGCGCGGGAACCGGATGAAATCCGTAAACCCTCGCCCCCCATTAGGTTCGAACCTGGGATTAAAGCTCTGATTCGTTTCTTCACCTGGATATCCATTAAATTGCTCCCAACAAGGTTTGAACCCATGACCTCCATATTGGAAGGGTGAGCCTTTACCAGTTGAGGCAATTCTCCGGATAAAAAAAAAGAGGAAATATCTAATTAACTTTTTTATTTAAAAAAAATAATATGTTGATGTCGTATTATATAGTCTTTGATGCTGCCTCTTGCCTCTATAATCCACTGTTTTGAAAATATCGGACCAGGAACGGGGAGTCGGCCGGTCCAAACTTAACATTTGAAGTGCCCTCAAGAGAACCTACCGGTTGAGCTCTTTACTAGTCGGACCGTGAACCGATTCACTGGTCGGACCGTGAACTGCTTTACTGGTGGGACCATACGTATTTTAGGTTCTTTTATTTATTTTTTAACTAAAACCTAAAAAATTAAACATTAAAATCAACCTTGTATTTTTTAACATTATTATGTTTGTTTGAATAATAATTATGTTTGTTAAAAACGTGTTTATAATTTTATAATGTAACACCCGAAAATTTAGCAATCTAAAAATAAACGTGCGAGTTTTCGGTAACTCTTGATGTTCGAAGAATTGCATTATCAAAGAAAATGTAGCATGTTTGATCGTGCTTGAAATCCACTATGATATGTGTGACAACTCAAAATTCTCAGGTTAGAATCATAACTCGAAAATGAAGAGAATGAGTGTAAGCGAAATCGTGAAACGAGGCTCCGATTTCAAGATACACTGAATCGAATATAGCAATAGATTAGAGGTCAAATATTTTGAACTCTTTAAGTCTTGAGATTATAACCATTGGAAAGAGCTCGAAAAATCGTGAACGTAGGCGAAAACCGTGCGCAAAACGGAGTTCGTATGCTCCCGGAATCGCGAAACGAAGAAAAGACAAAAATCTGGCCGCCATGGACCCGCGCGGTACGCCCCAACTCGGCGTCCTGAGTCAGGCGATGCGCCTAAGACCAAAAAGTCGCAAAAGTGGCTTAAAAAGTCGGTTTTTCATCCATAATGTTTATTTCTTGCTTCCCTTCGACGTTTCCAGCCACCAAACACGAAAAACCCACTTCCAAATCATCAAATCTTCAAATTTTAAGGCTTCTCAAGGTTTAGATCGAACCAGGGAACGTTTCTGCAAGCCCGGATCGTCTTTTTACCCGCAGAACTCCGTCGGATTAGGTAATGGTTCACTTTAACCTTCTAGATTGATTTTGATTGATTAAATCTTGTTTTTGAACGTAGTGATATAGTTAGGGTTGTTGATTATTGCCTAGATGATGGCTAGGATTGATTTTAAGTGAAGAACTCGAACTGTTAACGGGAAAATCCTTGTTTTGAGCCGTTGTAATGCCCGGTTTGCATGGAATCATAACAATGGTTATAGTGGTTTAAACCATTTGATTATGATAAGGTAGGGGATTAGTTTGATTAATATTTGGACACACAATGTTAATTCCAAGTGTTTCAAACTAATCACAATCATTAACATACTCATTGAAAGGATTATCTGATGTTTATGATATCAGACAGATCAGTATGTTAAATATGGTTATTAAACCTATTCTAATGCTACGTTGTGATATTTCATGATATCTGGGAAACCAATAACAAGGATTGATCAGTTCTAAGCCATTAATCTGTCTAGGAACATGTTTTAGCATGATAATCAACAACATTAACTATTTGACGACTATCAAGGCAATGTTTTGACATTGGACGTTCAGAAAGATTTAATCAGGAAGTTAATATGTAAATAACATATTAAATGTAAACCAATGCAGAGATAGATCATTAGCACAAGTTGTGAGTGGTCCTGCGACCGTGAGATATCAGGTGAGTTCTAGATGCCCTATTTTCATGTTTAATGTTTTGGGCTGGCATACATGCTTAATGTTATGTCACGATGTTATGTGTTTATGATGATGAACGTATGACGATATGCCATGATTATGTATGAATATGTATATGTGTTACGCATTATGAATAGGTATGAGAGAATGCTATGTATGATGAATGAATGTTTAATGTGAGATGAAGCATGCATGAGAACATGTTAAGTATGATAAATGTATGAAAAATGAATTATGATGATGTTACGAAGTGATGATATGATGATATGTCTATGATGCTATGAATATTAGATGCTAGCATGACGTGTTTATGATTACATGATGTATGATATGATGATATGATGCTAGCATGACATGTATATGATGCTAGGATGTTACGATGATGCGATGAAGTGATACTAGCATAACATGTTATGATGATTCCTAAGTTATTAGGATAAAGATACGATGAAACGATGCTAGCATGATATGTCCGTGTTGTTATGATGATTATGATGTAAGCATGAAGGATATGATGCCTTCATGGTTATGAGGAAAAGATGATATAATGCTAGTATATCATATACGATGAAAGAATGATGTCCTATACTTGTGATAGGATATGTATGTGATAGGTACCAGTATTTGTGCTGGGAATGAATGATAGTCAACCACGACTATAACTGGGTATGGTTGCTCCCGTACTTGTTACGGGGTAAGTATGACGTTGCTCCCATATACGCGTTATGGGGTAAGTATGGTTGCTCCAGTACTTGTTACTGGGTAAGTATGGGTGCTCCAGTACTCGTTACTGGGTAAGTATGGTTGCTCCCGTATGTGTTACGGGGTAAGTATGATGTAAGTATGACGTTGCTCCCATATTCGTATGGGGTAAGTATGGTTGCTCCAGTACTTGTTACTGGGTAAGTATGGATTTGCAGAACGCTTTGGCGGATCAGATCAAAGGTTATGGAGCCTTGTGCCGGCATAAGCCCACTGTTACATTTAGTAGCAGTGGTTGTGTGATGATGATGATTAGGAGGTTTATGTGACAATGTTTTGGATTATGTGAATGAAATGATGTTTTATGTTAAACATGTTTTAACTTAACCAAATGGTTATTATGTTTTATGAAAACTAGAACTCACCAGCGTAAGCTGACTTGATTTAGCATGTATGTCAGGTTAAGCTTGGGTCAGAGAAGGCATGGAGCTCAGGCATCAAGATAAAGAATCCGATGGTTTTGGCAATCGTTTATGTATTAGTGCAGACATTTAATTATGTTTGACATGATGTTTAAGTTCCGCTGCATGTTTATGAAAGTTTTTAGTTAAAGAACTATGTGTTATGACGAGACCAACGTACGTGGGGTCGCCCGGAATCGGGGCCTCACATATAAGTTTTTGGAATTTTTATATTTTTATCATGTCATTCGATTCAACCGTTCGACAAGTAACGAGTAAGATGTTCGGTTAAACGTCCGTTCCGGTTTTGAAAATATTGTCTATAATAAATCTTCAAGTTCCGAATAATAATAATAATAATAATAGTAATAATAATAATAATAATAATAATAATAATAATAATAATAATAATAATAATAATAATAATAATAATAAGAGTTAATTACACGGATGGTCCATGTGGTTTACCCAGATTGCACGGATGGTCCCTAACTTCCAGAAATTACAACGGTGGCCGAATACTTTGCAAATCCGTAACACGGATGGTCCCTGGGTTGCTGTTAAATATTTTAAAATGACTAAAATACCCTTATCCCTTATCCCTTACCCCTACGTCACCCATTTCTTCTCAGGGTCCATTCCGACGACAAAATCAACCATCATCGACCTCAAACTCCTACCCATGTTATCCTGCCACTTTATCCAGAAGGGTAATCTCTTACTACGACCTCCGATCAACATTTCCGGCGTCATGTTTCTTATCCGGGAAGGCCTTTTAATCGTTCTCACCCATTTCCCCCCTCTCGTCGGCCAACACATCACCAAAAAACGACGGTTACATATGACGTCGTCGTTCAATTCGCTCCCGATTCACGTTCCCGATGTTAGTGATATTCACGTTCCCATCGTTCAATTCATTCCCGACGCCGGCGTACGTCGTGTTAGTGATGTGCTTTCCCCAATTCACAATCCGACTATGGCTGTTCAGGTGACAGAGGTTCAAGACGATGTTTTTATCGTGTTTTCAGTGAATGACGTGGTGGTTGACGGGACCTCGTTGTGGAATTTTTTATTCACAGAGGTTTGTAGAGTGTAATTGCTCAAGAACGAACAATTTTTGGAGGAGAGGTGGAAGAGACAGCTACGGTGGTTGGTGGTCGATGGTGGCGGAACGGTGGTGGTGGTGGTGGACGGAGACGGGGACGGTGGTGGGTGTGATTTCAGTGGTGTGGTGTTGGTGTGATTAGGGTTTAAGTGTGATAATGATGGTAGGGTGGGGAAATGAGATAAAAGGTGAGGGTATTTTGGACCTTTTACATCGCACTTAACAGAAAAGATAACAGACATCCAACCCAGGGACCATCCGTGTTACGGATTTGCAAAGTACTCGGCCACCGTTGTAATTTCTGGAAGTTAGGGACCATGCGTGCAATCTGGGTAAACCACAAGGACCATCCGTGTAATTAACTCTAATAATAATAATAATAATAATAATAATAATAATAAATTTTAAAATATGCATATCATTGCTAGGTTATTGATTTTTTATTATTATATTGATAAAGCAAATGATATTAATATTTAATAATGGTAGATCACGTGTTCCTTGCGTAGAAAGAGCATATCTAGATATTTCTTTTTTGCCGTCCAAAAAAAAAAAATCTCTCTATTTTATTATTTATATTATATATTTAGGCTCCCTTTTGGTCTTTTGTTCAGCCACCTAACCACCAGATGATTGTTATGTTTTTTTTAATGGTTTAGTGATTACTCATTTAAATTTTTTATTTTAATATCATACTAATTTTACGTGTCTCGTATAACCTTATATAAAACGGATGTCCACTTCGGAATTATAATGATATGACAATCTTATACGAGGTGTATAATAATATATTTATTTACACTGAAAATTCAAATAACAATGATTGAGGTGTAAGAGGGTGTGAATGATGTAAGATGAGTATGAAAATAACATAACTTTTTTAATATCTCAATTTCTTTTTATCCACGTGGATTTTCGAAACAAATGAAAATTTGGAAATGGAACGAAATTTCATGAAATATTAAGAATTATTTATTTAATAATTTATATTTGTTTTTTCGATATTACACACATCATCTTTTATACACCATATACTCAAGTCAAATCAATCACATAATACTCACATAATTTTTACTCGAACATATTTTTTAAACATTTTTTAATAATAAAAAAGAAAAAAATTGTTGTTATTCGTATACCGGTATATTAATATCCATACCTTTTATGAATATAGTTTAATAGTATGTCCACATTTTTTAATGTTTTCCTTTTTACTTGCGTGCATACAAATATTAAATTGTAATTGTTTGAAGAAAAAATTATAACCATGTTAACCAAAAATTTGCGCAATATGACTGTTTGACTTTTCTATCATAGAAATGACCATGATTTTACGGGCGCCGGTGCCCGTTAATTTGCGGGCGGCCGCCCTATTGAGAGCCAATAAAATTTCGCCAAGTGGCGTATAGGGCGCCCACGCCCTTTAAATCTGACGAACGCCTCTCGTTAAATTAAATTGTCACGGGCGTCCGCCCATTAAGAAAGAAAAAAATAATCGGTCATCTCACAAGCGCCCGAACCGACCTACACAGGCGTCCGCCAGTAAGATTTTTTTTAAACGACTTTTAAAAAGAGGTGTCTGACCATAAAGAAAATTTGTACACTTACGCTAAATATATATACCCGTCTTTATGGTCGGACGTCTCTTTTTAAAAGTCAGTTAAAAAAAAACATTACAGGCGGGCGCCTGTAACTAACAGGCGGGCGCCTGTTACACATCTTCCGAGGAAAAAGGCCTGGACGACCGTTTGGTAGGTTCGGGCGCATGTGTGGTCGGTTCGGGCGCCTGTGTAGGTGGTCCTGGCGCCTGTGTGGTGACGGATTAGTTTTTTTTTTAAGGGACGGGCGCACGTGACAAGGGTGTCAGGGTGGACCCGACGCTCGTGACAACTTAATTTAATGAGGGGCGCTCGTCAGATTTATAGGGCGGAGGTGCCCGTATACGCCACTTGGCGAAATTTTATTGGCTCTCAATCAAGTGGTCGCCCGCAAATTAATGGACGTCGACGCCCGTAAAGCAATTGTCATGTCTGTGATAGAAAAGTCAAACGGTCATATTGTGCAAATTTTTATTCAAAATGACTATTTTCGTAATATTCCCGTTTTATGTGGTTGTTAGACCTTTATATTTAAATTTAAAAAATATCCATAATCAAGATACATGAATCCATAAACGTGTATTTAATTTTGTTTACATAGGATAGATGGTCCTCACGATAGTGACTTAGTGGTAAACGAGTGACAATCCATAATGAAGGTCTAGGTTTTAAAGCTCGGCCACACCCAATTTTTCCCGTGTCATGCGATTTACCTCCCTCATGTTAACCGTGTGACCAGTCGGTAAGGGGCTCCTAATGGTGGCTTTCACCATTTATATAGGATATATGAAACTAAATTTTGATCAATTCTAACATGTATCAGTACGCTCAATCATTTTGAGGAATCTAAGCGGAATAAAAATGAGGTCCTTCCATAGTGACATCCTTCTATTCGAGCTTGAGACTAACAAGTAAACAAAATAAACTAAACTAACTAAAAAACCAAACTAAAGCATATGAATTCTATAAATTTGCAAAATCCAACTAAATTAAGTTCTACAGTTCTAAGAATTTAACATAATTGAATTCTATAACCAAGTAACCAACTAAACCAAGTTCCAATAACAACTAATGAACTTCCAATAATAAATTAGTTACTAACCTATTGAAAATATTAAATGAACCAAAGTTTGAACTACTTTAACCATATTAATCTATCACCTCACTTAAATGTGAGATTGTAATTATAAAACCTAAACAATGACTTTTGGCTAAATCCATAATCAAGCAATGAATTCAAAACCTAAACTTTCCTTGCAGATTCGAAGCAACTGGTGAGTCCTCACATTACTTATTCAAGCACTAGGCTGACTTTCAGTTTAGAATCATTTAAAGTAGCCTCCTTGGTGTTGCCGTCTGACTAGTCTTTTGAAAATTCACCTTATAAAAACTAATTCAATCAAATTAATCAACAACATGAAAAACATAATGGGTTATCAAAACATACCACACTTTATCAAATGAAAACTTAATTTGATGAAATTGATAATCGAAATCATTGAATCTGAAAACTAACCATTTGATTATTGTCAAAATCCTTTCAGTATCATGCAAAGCAGGGGCGGATTTAAGTAATGAGGTGTGGGTTCACCGGAACCCATTATGTCTCAAAGCGTTAGTAGCAAAAACGAATTTCGAAAGTCTTAAAAGGTAAAGTGAACCCATTAATATTTTAAAAGTAAATCCTTACTGTAATTTTTCCCAAACAGTTTGTCAACTTAAATGAATTAAGTAATCTTTGTTTGAGACTTCTCAATTATCAGTGCTTGAATTTATATATGATCGTGTTAAAATCACTATCCGAAATCAATATTTCTTATCAAATTTTGTTTTGGTTTCGGGGCATTGCCCCGAACTCCACAAGGGACATTGCCCCTTTGACCCATGTCTGTTGGTTAGCCAGAGTGACCGCCACTAGGGCTTAATCTCTTGGACCCGCCAGGGGCTGCCCCTAGGTTCCTGCAAGGGGGCGCGACCCCCTTGACTTTCGCTTGGTCCGAAACTCAAAAATCTTAAATGAGTGTTCACTTCACACATTCGAACTCTTTAATGACGATGTATTTTTTAATTATTGACTTGATATATCGCACAGTTACTACGTGATGAACATTACAAGACCCGAACCGTTAAACCGACCCGGGAATTTTTATGTTCGATTTTATCTAATTGAAGCGTCTATAAATAGTGAACCCACTGGAAAAAATTCCTGGATCCGCCACTAATGCAAAGCAATAGACTTGAAGACAAAGATTGAAGGATTATTCGATTTTGTAACTGATTGAAGCATCATGGAGAAGAGACAAAATGGCTAAAGTCAATGTTTTGAAAACCGGAACGGACCGGCCGGTCGGACCGGTCGAACCGGGAACCAGTGGTCGGACCGGTCCGGTTAGGGGTACTGGGCCGTTTTAGGGAGAACCGGCCGGCCGAACCGGTGAACCGGCGGTCGGACCGGAAAACCGGTGGTCGGACCGGTGGTTGAACCGTTTTTTTAATATTATTTTTTTTAATATTTTTTGATTTTTTATATATATATATTTATAAAATGTATATAAAATCATCCGGTTCGACCGGTCCGACCTCTGACCAGTAAGAAGACCGGTTCGACGTCCGGTCCGGTTATGAAAACATTGGCTAAAGTATAAAGGACTTAAAGAAACGAAAGGTGGGATAATCATATGAGGATTCTTGTGAGCATAAAACCGGGTATAGGATCCGTGTGTAATTTATAAGTGCCCGATAGGGTTTATTTTTCAAATGTATTAGACGCAATAACACACCAAAACTTTCCATGTGGCATGATTAGCTTTATAATCCAATTAAATTCTGCCAAGTGTCAGTTAATATAACCAGAGAAACACATGTGACATACTTGTTACTCTTTTATTATATAGTATAGACATAGATTATCATTGAAAATACAATAGGAAATTATGCTACTTGGAAATATTATAGATTTACAAATTTCTCAACACCTAATGCACATGGAATCATAGGAGAACATGTAGCATTGGTTGCATCATTTAGTTTACTTGGATTTATCTTAGAGAAACTATCAGTTAGTTATGCATTACCAAAACTAGTCATTCATCTTTCTCTTTAATCCTTTCTTTCTTCTTTATTGGTCTTTCGATTTATGTGCATGGAATATGAAGGGGATATTGCACAAACATTCAATCTTTTTAGCTAGATCTTGTTGAACGTTTCTATATCAAGTGGTGGACCTATGAATGTGGTAATTTAAGATATCCATGCCTCACATGTTTGTAATTATTTAATGTTGTTCCGTTATCTACAAATTTAAGAGGTTGTAAAGTAAGCAAGCTGAGAATGGTTGGGTAAAGAGTCATAACGAGCTCAAGTCATTATAATTCATCTTTCCGTATAACGTATCTACGTGGAGGCCACATTTAACTTTGTTTGTTATGGCCACACACTTATTAAAACTATTTTATACATCACACAAACATGCCGTAATATCATAAAAGAAACCGTGGCGTATTGATGGCTCCATACAATGGAATAATTGTAAGGGTAATCTCATATGGAATAATCTCATATGAAACCATGGGCCGCCAATTGGAGATGGGATTGTTCGGTTATGGGAACAAAGGGGAACCGACTTGTTAAAGCTTAAAACAATTAAAAACAAAGCGACACCCTAGTGGGATGGATTGGTAAGGAGTGTGTGTTGTGAAGGGGAGGTCACGGGTTCGAACTTGAGGGCCCCTGGTTTTGCATATAAATATCATTTTTGGTATTTTTGTCATAACTCGCTCGTTTTAAATCCGATTTAATCTGTTCCAGTTGCTTTGGAACCATAATTGAATTCCGAACATAATGAAATGATAAAATTTAAATTTTTACCAGATAACATAATCGCGTATAATTACGCGTGTTTAAACGAAATCGTATATACTTATACGATTTAAAAAAACGAACTCAAAGTTGTACATACTTTGTATGTACGTTTCAAACAATCTAACATACTTGTGTTGACACGTATGTGATTTCAAACACGATCTGACATCTCAAATAACGCAATGTTATTGTAATAACAAAGATTCTATGTAGAAGGTTATCTACTTGATTTCACGAGTATATGATTATTTAGTTGCATTCTAAGGTGCGTACACGGCCCCTTTTTACTTTTAATGTTTTGGAGGAGAAAACATGTGCAAGCAAACACTTTTAGATACATATCACTTGCATGAGTAAGCGATTTACTATAAGTGCGAACATAATATTAGAAGTCCTTACATATCGAATCGTTTAGTTTGTTGCAGTCCAAAATGTGGTAGTTGAAAATTGATCTATTGGGTTTAACAAACCTCACTTGGCAGATTGTAGGTCTACGCAGGTGTTTAACTGACCAATTCAAACATTACTATTGTTTGTGCTAGACAATAGTAGAAAGACAATTATTCATTCAAACATTCAGTTTTAGTGTCGACCGGTTATGTAAGTGGTACAAATGACTAGTTATCATGACTATGCAATGTGTGATTAAGTGATCTGCAAACATTACTTACAAACAGTTTGTTCAAACATTTGTGATTATTCGTACAAACCTGTGTACACACTAATCTTGTGTTCACTATTGTCACAACCCTAAATTTCAACTAACGGAATCATACCGTTTGGGACGTGACAAACCAGGATCTCAAATCATTAGACATAACGAAGACCTCCATATGCTTTTTAAACATAATTTTGGTCTAAAACTGTAATATCAAAGTTCTAACGTCGCGGAAGCGTTTTTAAAACAATAACAAACTTAACGGTTGAAAGCTGTAAATTACAAATCAAAGTCTCAAATGTTCAAATCCAAAATAACTGTAATGTAAGATATGCATGAGACTCGATCTCCTAGTCCATGCTTGCTTGTTCTTGTACCTTATTGTCCTTAGAAAACATGTAAATCAAGTCAACACAAAGGTTGGTGCATACACAGGTTTGTATGAATAATCACAAATGTTTGAATCAATTGTTTGAACAAGTTGTTTGTATATAATGTTTGCAGATCACATAATCACACATTGCATAGTCATGATAGCTAGTCATTGTACTATTTACATAAGTGATTGACACCGAAGCTGACTGTTGCATGCTATTGCATGTTTTGCCTTTCAACTATTGTCTAACACAAACAATAGTAATGCTGAATTGGCTAGTTAAACACCTGCGTAGATCCCATCTACCAAGTGAGGTTTGTCAAACCCAATAGATCTATCTTCAACTACCACGCTTTGCAATACGGCAAACTAAACAGTTCAATGTGTAAGGACTTTGAGTGTTATGTGCACACTTATAGTAAACAGCTAACTCATGCAAGTGATATGTATCTAAAATGTTTGTTTGCACATGTTTTCTCCCCCAAAACAGTTAAAATGAGAATAGGGGCCGTGTACGCACCTTCGATATCAAACAGAATGATCACGTGCTTGTAAATTCGCGTAGACAACCTTCTACGAAAAATCTATGTATTTACGATAACGTATCATTATTTGAAATGTCACATCTCGTTTGTAATTGCATACGTGTCAACACACGTATGTTAGAATGTTCAAAACGTACATACATAAGTATGCACGGTTTTAAGTTCGTTTGTTTGAATCGTTCACTTATATACGATTTCGTTAAACACGCGTAATTATACGCGATTTATGTCCATTTAAAAATATATATTTTATTATTCTAATATGTTCGGAATTGAATTCTGGTTCCAACGCAATTCGAACGGGTTAAATCAGAGTTCAAACGGATGAGATATGATCAAAACATCAAAATAGTGTTTTTGTGAAGAAAACCCGTAAGCCATCAGATTCGAACCCGCGACCTACTACTCATAACACAAGCACCCAACCATCGGATCTGGTTGTGGTTTTGTGTTAAGTTTCGATTGCAAATAGTTTTAAGCATAACCAAGTCGGGTTCCCTTTGTTATCTTTAACCGATCAAACCTTGGTTCCAATTGGGCCCGATTCGAATCCAATCAAGTCTATCATCATGGTGCTATTGTTCTATGGTTCAAAACGAGTTCAATGGCAGGTTTAATTCAATCAATGTATCAAAATCATATGGTTTTATACACCTGTTATGGTTCGAACGTGAGTACCAAACCCCACAACCCAATTTGATTGAATTTGTTTATGTTAGACTGTAAAACCTTAGGTTTTTCATTTAAATGTATTTTCGAAGCTTTCTGATAGTTTTAATTTGAATATCAAGCTCTATTAACCCGAAATCCCCAATTCGTTTAAACACAAGAACCATAGAAATCGAGTTTTAATTTGAATATCAAGCTCTATTAACCCGAAATCCCCAATTCGTTTAAACACAAGAACCCTAGAAATCGAATTCACAAAATTCGTTTTTGTTTGACACAATTAGTATAGGTTTTTCATCAAACAGGGGATTACGAATCTATCTGGGCAATTTAATTTGAGAAACGATCTGGTCTTCATCAAAAACCCCCAAATCGTTTATGTTAAGAACCCTAGAACTGAAAATCGTTTAATTCGTTGTTGTAACATCAAATTAACATAGGGTTATTCTTAGTCGAGATTCTCTGAAACTACTAGTATCATTTAATTTGATTCTCAAACCTGTTTTCATGAAAACCCCCAAAACATCTTTTCATCAAGAACCCTAGAATTGAAATCATGGAATTCGATATTTTTGGATGTATTTATCTTAGGGATTTCGTTTAACACCATATTTCGAAACTGTACATATGTTTTAATTTCGTTTTTGAGTTTGTTTGTTTATAAACCCCCTAATCGTTTTCTAGGATAAACCCTAGAATTAGTGTTCATACAATACGGTGAATCTATACGAAATTAGCATATGGTTTTACTTAATCGGTTGTGTTAGGTTGTGTAGGAGTGATTTCTTACCTTGTTTGATGCCCAATTGATGAAGATCGACTTTTAACTTAGGTTTCGGCTACTCATGATCCAATTCTTCGTATCTTGCCTTATAGAATCAAATTGATGTTCGTAATAGCTTCTAATGATGCCGACTAATGATTTTTGTGAGTGTAATTGTGTGAATTTTGATTAGTATATGAAAATTCGATGTTAACTATGAACGATGACAACTTTTGGTTTATTTTCAAACTTAATTTGATCATAATGTCTGTAATAACCACGGAATTAATGATAGTAATCATCAATATTACTGTTATGAATGATATAATTCGTTTTTAACTTGTGTTAGAAACCAATTTCAATTTTTACTTAGGTTTTAGCTGAATTTTGACTTCAAAAGTCAAAATTCTATATTTTAATCTAATTGCAACTTAATCCTTGTAATTTTTGGTATTTATAACTTGTTTTATCCCATTCTAACCCTTGTAGTTTGTTTTTATTCGATTTCGCATCGTTTCTGTTAGTTTTCGGTTAACGAGGTTAACCGGAAGTACCGTATTGTCACATCATCCCCTTGTTGAAGGAATTTTCGTCCCGAAAATTGTTAAATGTTAGAAGTAGTTAGGACACTACTTTTAAGTTCAAGATGTACGTATTAGTGTGATGTCTGATCATTCTGTGTGCTTGTGTGTAATCACACACAAAATTCAACGTTTGCAACATCACACCTAAGTGTGATTGTTCTATGTAACTGTTTGCGTGCACACTAGTTAGTACACCTAACTGTGAGTGTTTGTGTTTGATCATACTGTGCTATGTAACCTTGCACATAGTGAATGCTCACAACTGTTTGTACTATGTAACCTCGCACATAGCAAGTGTTTGAAACTAAACTGTGAATGTTTTCCACTAATCATGTCTGTACTACCATACCATGTAACATATGAAATGTAGTACATAATTGTAATGTAGCACAATTGTTTGTAACAAAACCCATTGTATAAAATGTTTGTGCTTACAGTTTGAAATCTGAAATGTTGATGTGTGAAGTATCACGTCATCCCCTTGTTGAAGGAAATTTCGTTCCGAAATTTAACGTGCCTTCTCAGTGTTTGTAGTTCTTTTTTTGAATTGATGAGGATACTTCTTCATCATTTGATTTTCCCTTTCCCATGTGAATTCAGGTCTACGTCTTGAATTCCAACGAACTTTGACTATCGGAATCTTGCTTTGTTTGAGCTGTTTGACCTCTCGGTCCATGATTTCAACTGGTTCTTCAATGAACCGTAACTGTTCGTCCACTTGTATTTCTTCCAGTGGTACAATCAATGTCTCATCAGAAAGACATTTTTCAAGTTTGAAACATGAAAGACATCAGGAACTCCGCTGAGTTCATCCGGTAATTGTAGTTGATACGCAACCGGACCAATCCATTTCAGAATCTCAAAAGGTCCTACGTAGTGTGGGCTAAGTTTCCCGTGTTTACCGAATCGTATCACACCTTTCCAAGGTGATACCTTTAGAAGAACTCGGCCTCTTACTTGAAATTCCAACGGCTTGCGACGTTTGTCAGCATAACTCTTCTGTCGATCCTGAGCCACTACCATACGATTCCGGATTTGAACTATATTCTCAGTCATCTCATGTACTAGTTCAGGACCTGTAATCTCACTGTCACCAATTTCAGCCCAGCAAACTGGTGAACGACATTTACGACCATACAATGCTGCAAATGGTGCCGCTTGAATACTTGTGTGATAACTGTTGTTGTAAGAGAATTCCACTAACGGTAAGTGGTTTTCCCTGCTGTCACCAAAATCAATGACACACACTCATAACATATCCTCAAGCGTATGAATTGTACGTTCACTCTAACCGCCGGTTTGCGGATGATATGCGGTACTCATGTCTAAACGAGTTCCCAAGGACTTATGGAGAGATTTCCAAAAGTTTGAAGTAAATCGGGCATCCCGATCTGATATGATGGAAATTGGCATGCCATGTCGCGCTACCACTTCCTTGATGTAAATGCAGTCAATTTCTCCATTTTTTCGGTTTCCTTAATTGTCAAGAAATGCGTAGATTTTGTTAATCGGTTAACAATTACCCATATCGTATCGCAACCACTGGATGTACGGGGTAATTTAGTGATAAAATCCATCGAAATATGTTCCCATTTCCACATAGGTATTTCTGGTTGTTGCAGTAAACCGGATGACTTTTGATACTCAACTTTGACTTTAGAGTAAGTCAAACATTTGCTAATGTACTTAGCAATGTTGGCTTTCATGTGAGGCCACCAATACAGTGCCTTCAAGTCATGATACATTTTGTCTGACCCCGGATGGATTGAATATGTAGACTTGTGCGCTTCAACCATCACGAGTTCCCTTATGTCACCATGCAAAGGTATCCAAAGTCGGCTCATGAAACAACGAGTTCCATCAGTCATGACTTCCAATTGTCTTTCCATTCCACGTAAGGATTCCTGTTCCAAATTGTCCTTTTCTAAGGCTTCATGCTGAACACTGCGTACCTTTTCAGGCAAATCAGTATGTATCGTTAACATAAGTGCGCTATCTCGTCTTGTTGATGTTGTGTCTTTTCTGCTTAGAGCATCAATTACCACATTGGCTTTTCCCGGATGATACTTGATTGCGCATTCGTAGTCGTTCAACAACTCGGCCCACATTTTCTGTCGCATATTGAGTTCTTCCTGATCAAAGATATGTTGCGGACTCTTGTGATCAGTGTAAATGATATACTTGGTTCCATATAAATAGTGCCTCCAAATCATCAAAGCGAATACCACTGCTCCTAACTCCAAGTCATGAGTAGTGTAATTCTTTTCGTGTGGTCTCATTTGTCGTGACGCGTAAGCAATCACTTTATTACATTACATCAACACGCATCCCAAACCTTGGGCAGATGCGTCACAATACACTACAAAGTCTTATGTTCCTTCCGGTAAGGACATAATTGGTGCACTACAGATTTTTTTTAATAATTGGAATGCAGCTTCTTGTTTATCCATCCAATCATACTTCGTCCCTTTGTGAGTGAGAGCTGTAAGTGCTTGAGCGATTTTTGAGAAACCTTCAATGAATCGTCGATAATAACCCGCCAAACCAAGGAATTGTCGTACCTCGGTAGGGGTTTTTGGTGCTTCCCAATTCTTAATCGCTTCAATTTTTTGCTGGATCAACATGTATGCCTTTCTCTTTGACTATATGACCCAAGAATTGAACTTCTCGCATCCAGAAGTCACATTTCGAGAACTTAGCGTACAATTGTTCTTGTTTCAGTAATTCTAACAGTAATTGAAAATGTTCAGCATGTTCCTCCTCAGTCTGAGAATAGATGAGAATGTCATCAATGAAAACAATGACAAACTTATCAAGATAAGGTTTGCAGACTCGATTCATGAGATCCATTAATACTGCTGGAGCTTTCGCCAACATAAATGGCATGACAAAGAATTCGTAATGGCCATAGCGCGTTCTGAATGTTGTCTTTGGAATATATTCGTCTTGGACTCTGAGTTGATGATAACCAGAACTGAGGTCAATTTTTGAGTAGTAACTCGACCCTTGTAACTGATCGAACAAATCGTCAATTCGGGGTAATGGATATCGATTCTTGATAGTGACTTTGTTAAGTTCATGATAATCGATACACATACGGAAAGTCTCGTCCTTTTTCTTAACAAATAAGACTGGGGCTCCCCAAGGTGAAAACCTAGGTCGTATAAAGCCCTTATCCAACAACTCTTGCAGTTGTGTAGATAACTCTTGCATTTCAGATGGTGCAGGTCGATAAGGCGCTCTAGCTATTGGTGCTGCATCTGATGTAAGGTCGATTCGTAATTCCACTTGTCTGATAGGTGGTAATCCCAGTAGGTCTTCTGGAAACACTTCAGGAAATTGACAAACCACTTGGATGTCTTCAATCTTCTTCTCAGCTACCGACTTTTCAATTATAAGTGATATGACTGATGTATGACCTTTACGCAGACGTTTGTGTGCCTTTATACAAGATATGAGACGCAATGGCGTACTGCTCTTCTCGCCTTGTACATACAGTGTCTCTCAATGTGGAAGAGGTATACGAACAACCTTCTTTCCTGACATACTATCTCCACCTGGTGTTTCGATAACCAGTCCATGTCAATGACTACATCAAAACTGCCTAAGGTGATAGACATAAGGTCAATGACAAGTGTTTGACCCATCAAGTCAAGAATACATCATTTGAGAATATGTTCTACTTACCATCAGCTAGTTCTACGGTATATTCAACCTCTAATGGTGTTGGGGTTATGGAAAATATTTCACTAATTTCATTAGATCTAAAGCTCTTTTCTGTTCTAGTATCAAACAACACAAGAGTAGAAAATTTGTTTAGCATATATGTACTTGTGGCGAGGTTGAGATTTTCTCTATGCTTCTAATGATCATGAAGGCTTGTCCCCCTCAAACCATTGTTTTCGTTTCTTTTTGTTGTTAGTACTAACGAGTTTCAATTTAAGTGCTCTGGCTTTCTGCATTCAAAGCATCCTTTGAGTGTTTCTTGTTGTTGTTGTGGTCAGTGAGAACTCTGCTCGATAGACGTATGAAATCAGACTTCGTACCTTGCTTGATAGGGAATCTTTACAGATGTTCACAAGTAGGTGTGTTGACATACCCACGAAGTTATCTAGGTGAAGTGCAAAGTCGCAACATGAGGTTTTTATGAACACAGAGTAACCAGAACTACGGCTGGAAATTTGATGAATGTTATATTGGAATATCGGTATATTAACCGAATTCGTTACAACCACCAGAATGAAAGATAGGCGAATATTCTATGTATGTGTTTCGAAAATAGACTCAAAATAGAATTTTTCCAGAATTCAAGCGTACTTGTAAATTCACGATTACGTTGCGCACCATGATCGTCAATTTACCTTACATAAGAATTCTAGTTCCTCCTACCTTGAGCTATTTTATTTTATGGGATTCAAAGTTTATTCAGGACATCAGGATTCAGACAATAATTGTATAATGTATGATGGAATAGTCTATCCAATGAAATACTTAGGGATAGTTACTTGAGTTGAATGCTAGTATAGGATCTAGTGTAGATCCTTCAAGGATAGCTATTCGGCTTGAGTGTGTTTTTCTTATGTAGCCTGATGTCAAGACACTCATTGTGTGGGTGTTAGTGTAGCTGTTTAGAGTTGACCACCTTACAGTCAATGTATCTCCCATAAGTGCCCAAGTTGATAGTTAATTCACCATTAAGGTCACCAAGGTTTTCATATAATGTAACTTTCCTTCACGTATGCTGCTGTAACGGAAATTTTTACTGCGTGATCACTCTAGTTCTTCTTAACTCGAATGACAGTGTCCGTTTGGTGGCACTTCAAGTGTGACAAGACGTTAGGTTTGAATTCTCATCTTACAGTTGATGAGTTCAGAATGTGGTCCTTTTAAACCGTACATGTGGAAGTAGAAAGAACTACAAAAATGTTGTCAAGGAGTTAGAAGGAAAATTGATGTTTTCCTATCAAGCTGAATCCACAACCTTACTAACTGTTGTCTGTGTTGTAAAGAATAATGGATCATTGGTCAGAACTAGAAATTCAGTGGAACTAGAAGATATAGTCCCGAACTTAGGAATGGTTTTGTTCGAGTCATTAGGTTTTTATTTCATCCGCTGACTCGTTGAGTGAGCCGTAGGGCCTATTTCATCCCCTGACTTGTCCGAGTAAGCCATATGATCTATTTCCTCCCTTGACATGTTTTATTGAGTCATAGTGCATATTTCATCCCTTGACTAGTTTTAGTGATTCACAGAGTCTATTTCATCCCTTGACTTGTTTTAGTGAGTCAGAGAGCCTATTTCATCCCTTGACTTGTTTTAGTGAGTCATAGAGCATGTTTCATCCTTTGACTTGTATTTGTGAATCATGGAGCCTATTTCATCCCTCTAGTAATCTTTTGATCTATCCAGCTGCCTCTCGCATGTTGTGAATCCCCCGATTCATATGTACACAAGGCTGCAAATGCTTGCTTTGGTGAGTATCTCATAGTAGGTAATGTCCAACTACTAGTAGTAGTGTCAGGAGTAGGTGGCGGAAGTACTCGCTCCTCACACCCCCAGCTGCGAATGAGATTAGGGATCCACTGCCAATACTAACCGTTCTCCCTCAGTCATATGTGTATCTCCTCATAGAAGCGAATCGTGTTATCCACTAACTCAAGGCGTCCCTTCTTGAATGCTAGTGATGATAAAACTTGACATTCCTTGTCGCTAGTAGGTGTGGACGATGATGTCAGGTCTGTTACATAATACCATATGTAATTGCTATGCAACTAACTGTGTAAGCAAGTGTGTCTAATGTCCAACAGTTATAGTCTAAGTCTACCAATGGAAACCTAGTTCGCTATAACCAATGGCTCTGATACCAATCTGTCACATTCCCAAATTTCAACTAACGGAATCATACCGTTTGGGACGTGACAAACCAGGATCTCAGATCATTAGACATAACGTAGACCTCCATATGCTTTTTAAACATAACTTTGTTCTAAAACTGTAATATCAAAGTTCTAACGTCGCGGAAACGTTTTTAAAACAATAACAAACTTAACGGTTGAAAGCTGTAAATTACAAATCAAAGTCTCAAATGTTCAAATCCAAAATAACTGTAATGTAAGATATGCGTGAGACTCGATCTCCTAGTCCATGCTTGCTTGTTCTTGTACCTTATTGTCTTGAGAAAACATGTAAATCAAGTCAACACAAAGGTTGGTGCATACACAGGTTTGTATGAATAATCACAAATGTTTGAATCAATTGTTTGAACAAGCTGTTTGTATATAATGTTTACAGATAACATAATCACACATTGCATAGTCATGATAGCTAGTCATTGTACTATTTACATAAGTGATTGACACCGAAGCTGACTGTTGCATGCTATTGCATGTTTTGCCTTTCAACTATTGTCTAACACAAACAATAGTAATGCTGAATTGGCTAGTTAAACACCTGCGTAGATCCCATCTACCAAGTGAGGTTTGTCAAACCCAATAGATCTATCTTCAACTACCACGCTTTGCACTACGGCAAACTAAATGGTTCAATGTGTAAGGACTTTGAGTGTTATGTGCACACTTATAGTAAACAGCTAACTCATGCAAGTGATATGTATCTAAATGTTTGTTTGCACATGTTTTCTCCCCCAAAACAGTTAAAATGAGAATAGGGGCCGTGTACGCACCTTCGATATCAAAAAGAATGATCACGTGCTTGTAAATTCGCGTAGACAACCTTCTACGAAAAATCTATGTATTTACGATAACGTTTCATTATTTGAAATGTCACATCTCGTTTGTAATTGCACACGTGTCAACACACGTATGTTAGAATGTTCAAAACGTACATACAAAAGTATGCACGGTTTTAAGTTCGTTTGTTTGAATCGTTCACTTATATACGATTTCGTTAAACACGCGTAATTATACGCGATTTATGTCCATTTAAAAATATATATTTTATTATTCTAATATGTTCGGAATTGAATTCTGGTTCCGACGCAATTCGAACGGGTTAAATCGGAGTTCAAACGGATGAGATATGATCAAAACATCAAAATAGTGTTTTTGTGAAGAAAACCCGTAAGCCATCAGATTCAAACCCGCGACCTACTACTCATAACACAAGAACCCAACCATCGGATCTGGTTGTGGTTTTGTGTTAAGTTTCGATTGCAAATAATTTTAAGCATATCCAAGTCGGGTTCCCTTTGTTATCTTTAACCGATCAAACCTTGGTTCCAATTGGGCCCGATTCGAATCCAATCAAGTCTATCATCATGGGGCTATTGTTCTATGGTTGAAAACGAGTTCAATGGCAGGTTTAATTCAATCAATGTATCAAAATCATATGCTTTTATACACCTGTTATGGTTCGAACGTGAGTACCAAACCCCACAACCCAATTTGATTGAATTTGCTTATGTTAGACTGTAAAACCTTAGGTTTTTCATTTAAATGTATTTTCGAAGCTTTCTGATAGTTTTAATTTGAATATCAAGCTTTATTAACCCGAAATCCCCAATTCGTTTAAACACAAGAACCATAGAAATCGAGTTTTAATTTGAATATCAAGCTCTATTAACCCGAAATCCCCAATTCGTTTAAACACAAGAACCCTAGAAATCGAATTCACAAAATTCGTTTTTGTTTGACACAATTAGTATAGGTTTTTCATCAAACAGGGGATTACGAATCTATATGGGCAATTTAATTTGAGAAACGATCTGGTCTTCATCAAAAACCCCCAAATCGTTTATGTTAAGAACCCTAGAACTGAAAATCGTTTAATTCGTTGTTGTAACATCAATTAACATAGGGTTATTCTTAGTCGAGATTCTCTGAAACTACTAGTATCATTTAATTTGATTCTCAAACCTGTTTTCATGAAAACCCCGAAAACATCTTTTCATCAAGAACCCTAGAATTGAAATCATGGAATTCGATATTTTTGGATGTATTTATCTTGGGGATTTCGTTTAACACCATATTTCGAAACTATACATATGTTTTAATTTCGTTTTTGAGTTTGTTTGTTTATAAACCCCCAAATCGTTTTCTAGGATAAACCCTAGAATTAGTGTTCATACAATACGGTGTTTCTATACGAAATTAGCATATGGTTTTACTTAATCGGTTGTGTTAGGTTGTGTAGGAGTGATTTCTTACCTTGTTTGATGCCCAATTGATGAAGATCGACTTTTAACTTAGGTTTCGGCCACTCACGATCCAATTCTTCGTATCTTGCCTTATAGAATCAAATTGATTTTCGTAATAGCTTCTAATGATGCCGACTAATGATTTTTGTGAGTGTAATTGTGTGAGTTTTGATTAGTATATGAAAATTCGATGCCAACTATGAACGGTTACAACTTTTGGTTTATTTTCAAACTTAATTTGATCATAATGCCTGTAATAACCACGGAATTAATGATAGTAATCATTAATATTACTGTTATGAATGATTTAATTCGTTTTTAACTTGTGTTAGAAACCAATTTCAATTTTTACTAAGGTTTAAGCCGAATTTTGACTTCAAAAGTCAAAATTCTATATTTTAATCTAATTACAACTTACTCCTTGTAATTTTTGGTATTTATAACTTGTTTTATCCCATTCTAACCCTTGTAGTTTGTTTTTATTCGATTTCGCATCGTTTCTGTTTGTTTTTGGTTAACGAGGTTAACCGGAAGTGCCGTATTGTCACAACTATACTTGCATGTTTTCTCAGGACGCTATGACACGAGCACGAGCAAGTAGGACTAAGATGTTGTCTCATGCATCAGTTTCTGTTTAATTGTTGATTTAAGACTTTACATTTTTGCAACTGTTATATTGTGACATGGATTTTCAAACGCTTCCGCAACGTTAAGTTTTGATTTTATGAAATGAGACTTAACTATGTTTGAAAAGCATATTGAGGTCTTTTGCTATGTTTAATGACTGAGATCCTGGTTTGCCACACCTCAAACGGTATGATTCTGTTAGTGAGAAATTGAGGGTGTGACAATTATTAATAAGATAATAAATTTAAATTTGAATTTGGTTTAATCGGTTAACCAAACAAACCAAATTTATAAAAAAAATTGGAATTGAAAACCGAAATTCGGGCACATTTAAGTACCTAACCAAAAACCGAATTCGAAATTTGGATACACTTTGGAACCATAACGAAAAGCGAATTCAGAATTCGGTTCGATTTTTTCAGTTGTGAGTAAGTTCCAGTTTTCGATATTAAACGGTTTTTGGGTTTTCGTTATCAAAAGTTTTTGGGTTTTCGGTATTAAACGGTTTTTCGGTTTTTTTGAACACCTCCACTTAAATATTTGAATTAACTAGGGGGTTTTCTATCCGGATGAATTATTATTTGATCTCAATCATGTATCTATTTACTCTAATTAAAGTGTACTTTTAGTAGACACTTGTCAATTTACTAAAATAAAACGTAATATGCTAGAAAATTGACAAATATGTCATAAAAATACTCTTTTTTAGTGTGTGCAAAGAATGCTCCTCCGAAAAGTCAATTTTGCTTAATTAAAAGACTAAAAATTATTTTTAAAAATTGAAAAATCGATCTTCACAAACTCTAATTGAACTCATTTTTGCATCATTGGAACCAGTTTTTTGAACCTTAAACTTTAAACTTTAAACCATAAACAATAAACATAATAGTACTTTAAAATTTAAAAATAAACCTTAAACCTACAGTTTCAATACCGTCGAAATTAGTTTAATCAGATACATACGCACACACACACACACATATATATATATATAAGGTGAGGTTATAGTAAAAAAAGTTACATTAGTGAGAAGTTTGAGAAGGATTATAAGCCGTTAGATCAACTATTTAATGGTAAAGATCAAAATTGTATTAAAAATGTTTGTGGAATGGTATTTTAGTCATAAACACTTTTGTTGACTTTTTATCATGTTCCTCCCATTTTTTTAAACGATCATAACTTTTATATACGATATTATTTTTTTTAAAAAAACTACACCAAAAAAACTAATATTTTTTTATCTTTAAAACGAGTATAGTATTTTTATATAAAAAATAAAAAAATTACGTTTTACTTCACCTTTTATATTTGTAATGTGTCATTGTGTCTTTTTGTTTGTTATTGTGTCTTTTTGTTTGTGATTGTTTTTTTTGTTCTTCATTATGTCTTACTGTTTTTTATATGATGATGAGCTTTAAAAATAATAATACGAAACCACACAATCACGTAATTTTTATATGTAAATCATAATTATAACACAATAACAAATTCATCTAATACATAAAAAACAATGATAAGATATAATCAAATTGTCAAAAACATAACACAATGATGATTCATGAATACATATAACACAATGAGCTGAACGTAAAACACAATGATAAGTATATTACACAATGACCTGAATGTAAAACACAATGATGCGTATATTACACAATGACCTGAACGTAAAACAAAATAATGAGTATATTACACAATGACATGAAGGTAAAACACAAAGATGCGTATATTACACAATCTGTAGATAAAATACAATGATAAATATATTACACAATGACTTGAACATAAGACACATGATTAGTATATTACATAATGTTCTGAATGTAATATATAAATAAGAACAATTTATTTAATGCATAAAAAAATAAAAAATACCAAAATATGATATAAAAAATTAAACACAATAATAAAAAATTAAACACAATGACATAAACATTAAACACAATGATTTTAAGCTTTAAGCACAATAACCAAAAATACCCTTTTTATAAAAATAATGAATGCCATTTGTCAACTTCACGATATTTCTCACCCTTTTCACCTATCTCACCATTTTTACTTGAACCTAATCATATATATATATATATATATATATATATATATATATATATATATATATATATATTAGGGTAAGGAGCAAATAATAACCCTCATTAATTGATGTGACAACTAGTACTTGACCGGCCAGCAAGTCCGTATGGTAGGCGTACTTTCAATAGTTACTATGTGTAAATACATGTTTGTGAATAGTACTTGTATTAACAGAATTCAAAATACAAGAAACAGTTGTACGTATTTATGTGTAAACTTAAATATCGTAAGTACAACACTCATAATAAAAAAAATAGTTTTTAGTATTTAGGTGAAAATCTAAGTACAGTTAACACAACTAATCAAGAGAAACAACAGTGTACAAGTAAATAACAAGAACAAGTCGGTTGCGATCTGATATCCCTACATGACAGGAATCAGATGGCCGAAAAATCAGTACGAAAACAATTTGAAAACATGATGCTTAGTTGAGTCCGTTAGTGAGGAAAGCAATAGAAAACGATCGTCGTATCCGTTCGGGTGACGATTCGAACGAATACGCGCGATGGTGACGCGTTATGATGAAACGAAAACGAAATACGACATGAACGACAAATAATTTAAGAAAATAAAATATTTAATATTTTTCAATTTTGAAACTCATCAAAATAACTAAAATAACTCTTTTTATTTTAAAACACGTAAAATACGCGTTAAGTTCCGGAAACGCAACGAAAACGTGAACCGACCAACCGAAACGAACCCGAATACTCTCGGAGTATATAAACATCAAATGAGGCTCTCCCTCTCATTTTCCATCAGCTCTCCTCTCTCTAAGATCCCATTCCCGAACCCTCTCTCTAGAAGAATCACTCTTCAAATTGCGATAACTTGCTCGTTTATTGACGAATTTGGGCGTTCTTGGTGTCCACGCGTAGCTCTCTACCTCCTCTACCTAGAAGTACAATAGATCTGAGCTTTTGTCCGGCCAATTCTGAGGTATGAGCAAAAGAAAATTCGGAAAAATAGGCTTTTAGGTTTTTGTTCGACCCACGCACGCTTAACAGGTTCTGAAACCACCTTCAAGAGCGGTACACCTTCGGAAACACCCCCCTACGCATGACAATACCATGGAAAGAGCTAACCAACGGTTCCGTTTTGATGTTAGCGAACACACAGGTTCGTGGGAGGCACCATACCGGCGAACCTGTTGTGGTAAACTTGATCAGCCAAACCTTTGGGCTACAAGTCTTCCACGGCCGCAGCTACTAGACAGCAAACCTTTGACCATCGGCCGAACCCTCCCAACATCAGCCGAACCAGTAGCAACTGCCAAACCCTAATACTGCGAACCTTTACATCATTTGCAGAGCCGAACCTTCGAGTTGACACCCACTTTACCCGAACCTTTTCTTTCCCAACCTGTGACAACTAGTACTAAACCGTACGGCAAGTCCATACGGTGTGTGTACTTTCACGTTAACTGTGTGTAAATACAGTACGTAAACAATTGTGTGACAATAGAAATCGGAAAACAAATCACAGTTGTATGTGTTTAAGTGAAAATTTAAATACGGTAAATACAACAACTCAAGAGAAACAACAATGTTCAAACGAATAACAATAACGAATCGGTTGCGATTTGTTATCCATAGATGACAGGAATCAGATGACCGACAATTCAATGCGAAAACCAAGTGATAACAGGATGTTCAGTTGAGTCCGACAGTGAGGAAACAAAATCAAATCAAATATGCAGTGTCGTTACAGAATAATAAACTGACATCATGTTTGCGTGGGTGACGATTCACACAAACATATCTGTGGGTTTAACGTTCTGAACGATAACTGATAATTAGAAAACCAAATCAGAAAGTGAAACTTACGATTGTGTTCGTACAGTTAGCGCTCTGTACGAAGGCGCGCGTAAGTGACGCGATCTGACGAAACAGAAACGAAAACACGACGCGAACGAAATAAAATTTTTAAAATAAAATGTTTAACATTTTACAATTTTGAAACTCATCAAAATAACTAAATTAAATTCTTTTCTGTTTAAGAGATATTAATTACGCGTAATTTCCGGTTACGCGACGAAAATCCGAACAGAGCAACCGAAACGAACCCGAGCCCCACACGGGATATAAAAACCCACAAATGAGAGTTTCTCTCATTTCCCTCATCTTCAACCTCTCTCCAAGACCAAAATCCGGCCACCACCCTTTTAGGGTTTTCTACACCTTCTCTCCTTCATATCTCACTCATTTCTTGGCCAAATGTCACACCCCTGCGCCGCGTGCGGAATCCACGGCGCGGTGACGTATGATCAGTTGAATCATGCACAAGTATTGAATAAGAACAACCACAATGGATTACTATGTTTCATAATGTTAAGACAATTGTTTAGTTACAGACAACTATCTACCAAAAGTAAGACAACTACAGACCCAAAATATGGTTACAAAATAAGACTCCAAACAAGACAATTAAACATTTAGGATTTAGTGTGTTTCTAATCCATCCTAGCATGTTTCTTCATCTTGTTCTATCTTAGAATGGTCTCCTTAGTTGTCCTTGAGATTGTCTTAAACCTGATTTCCTGAAACACGTGAAAAGTAACTGTCAACTACAGACGTAGTTGGTGAGAACAATAGGTTTAAACATTTGTAAACATGAGTTATATGATATAAGACATAGGTAAGTTAAAGCATCATCAGATTCACACGGATGAGCTGTAACCCAAACTAACATCAAGTAGGAAAATGAGTGTAAACAGTCCAATCACTGTTCGCACGACAGCCAATAATATCAAGTCCCAAACCACGTTTGGAGTTAGATAATACGTCAGCAGTTTTGATAACCATATGACACCAGACCTGCAGTTGACTTTTAAAAGCAAATTTAAAAGCCAACTCCATCCTGGATAAGAAAACAATGACACCAGACCTGCAGTTAGCTTTTAAAACAAATTTAAAAGCTAACTCCATCCTGGATAAGAAACAATGTGTCCGCTTTCCCTTGTTGTGATCACCCAGTACTAACGCTAATGAATATGATACTTGATGGGTTTACAAGTTTGTTTACAACAATGGACACCATGTTTTCTGAATCTTACTTTAACCGGATGTGTTAATGTCTTATTGAAAACCTGGATTTAACTCCACGAGTTAAATCCTTTGTTTATGTAACATGAAAATGAATCCCTTGATTTGAATACCCATATGATTTGAATACCATGAAATGAACCATTTGATTGGAATACCATGTTTTGAACCACTTGATTTGAATACCATGTTTTGAACCACTTGATTTGAATACCATGTTTTGAACCACTTGATTTGAATACCACAAAATGAACCACTTGCTTTGAATACCATGATATAGTGACCTTGTGTAACAACAAGGTTTTTAACAAAAGAAAGAGTTTATGAAATCATTTATTTTTAAAAAAATGTTTATCCTTTAAAAGAACATTTGAGAAAAACTGTTATAAAACATTTCAAGAAAACATTATAAAATCCTTTAAAACAGTTGACAATTTCCTTAAACAGTTGAAGAATCACTTGGATTCATAAGATAAACCTGTAATGTTTATGAATGCACATAAACTGCGCAATGAAACAAGATTGAAATAGCGGTTTTGATCACGTGTTCCACCCCAAAACAGTTATAAAACAGTAAAAGAGGGGCTAGAGTTCTCACCTGTCTGCAGTAGACTCTGAACTAAACAGTTAGCAAGTAGCAAACAGGACTTCTAATTGTTTCCTATAACATTGTAATCATACATAAGATATAGGATTTATAATTGTATAACTTGATTCATTGATTGAATTGTGTTCTCATGATTTGATTGTTGTGAAAACTTGAATGTTATGCTTTGATTCATTTGATTGATCATGGGTCCAAGAAACTTATGAAATGTTCTTTGATGCATAATTCCTATGCATAAAATGATATTTGATAGCCACTGATTACCATTTGTTGTGAAAAGATGTTCCAATTGTTTAAGTCTTTGGTGTTGTGAATTAATTCCATGAACGGTTAAGCTACACTTAAACCATAAATGATTAATTCACAATGGTCAAGTTATGATTCAATAATATGCTTTGAACCTATGTAACCACAATGGTTCTTGAATCAAGTCCATGTGCCACTTAGGTTCACGATGGGCCAAATGAATGTGGTGTTAGGCCCATTGGATGTGATGTTGGCCCAACAACATGAAATTAGGCCTTGCAACACCCCTAACACATTATTAACCCGATTTGATTCCAATTGGGTCATGTACAACTTAATTGGGCTTAGTTCCATCAATGGGTCAAGTTGCTAATGGAATTGGGCCGAGTATGGTGAGGTGGGGCCGAAAGGGTAATGGGCTGCCACACTTGGCAGCGAACCCTTCCTGTTGGTGGCCTAAGGTTCGGCTACAAGTGATGGTTCGTCCCTACAACCAAATGGTTTGGTGAGGATAAGATGTTCAAGGGTTCGGCCAAGTCATAAGGCTCATGATAGTTCGCTGCTAGTGCTGACTGGACAAGGGTTCGCCTAAACCGATGGTTCGTCTGCATGGGCATGATCTAGAGGGTTCGTGGTATGCACAGGGGTTCGCCACACTGACCAACGAACCATACAAGGTTCGTTTGCATGCCCAGGGTTCGTGGATGTGATTAGGGTTCGCTGTGCATGCCACGAACCATGCAAGGTTCGTGAAGGATCTTCATGTAGGGTTCGTGGGAGAGAGCTGGTTCGACAAGGGTTCGTGATGGCTTGATGATTCGACACAGGTTCGTGAGATCCTTCCCTAAGGGTTCGGCAGAAGGTTGACGAACCATGCTGGTTCGTGGGGATCCATTAGGGTTCGGCCGGCTGTGAATGCAGGTTTGGCCGCCGAACCTGCTATCATCATCATCACCATCATCGATCACTTGTATCCAGACCTCGATCTAATCTAAACCAGCATCAGGAAATGTTTCTAGGGTCTCGAAAATGAGTGTGGATGACTAGATCCGGCTAAGGGTCGGGTTTAAACAAACCCACGTTTGAAAACCCTAAACTCGTGATCTTTCAAGCTTCATTACCTCGCGATTTGCTGGATGGATCTGCGAAAATCTTGTACTCCCGTGTAGAGAATGTCGAGAGCTTCGCGTGGGTTCGAGAATCACCGAAATCCGTCGAGAAACGAGTGAGATACGATCGATTAAAGTTTGGTTTTTAGAGAGAGAGAGGGTAGACGAACTATTAGAGAGAGAAAGGGTTGTTGGTGGAATTTATGAGCATTTAAGCCTTGTTCAAGGCTTTTATAGCTCGGGTGAAGTTCGGGCTCGTTTCGGTCGCTCGGTTCGCGTTTCCGGAACATAACGCGTATTTTACGCGGTTTTAAAATAAAAGAGTTGTTAAACTCATTTAAATGATGAGTTTCAAAATTGTAAAAATATAAAATAATTAATATAATTATTTTACTCTTCGTGTGTTGTCGGATCGTTAAACACTCACAATTACGTGTATACCCGCAATCGCGTACGTTTTCCGATCGTATTAAAAATTTAAAGTCGTTTAATCGTAATTACAAGTTCAACATTCGTATTATTATGGATCGTCACCCATAACTATACTCAGTCTCGCTTACAGATTACGATCTTGGTTGAATTAATTAAATGTCATAGTATTCGTCTCGACACTACGCACTAACACTAACCTGTTACACCGAACGCAGTATATGTATAGGGCTCACTCTCGCTGCCCACCACTGTTTCGATATAACAAGTTACTGTTCTTGCCTAGTGAAATCGACTGTAATTAAATAGTACATACTTGTTAAATGATAAAGATTCTAACACACAAGCACATAATGACACATGATTCACATTGACTGACTGAACAAGTACACACACTGTTCTAACACTGTTTACAACTACATGACTATATGCACAAATGTTACAGTCTCCCCTAGTTAAGGGAATTTCGTCCCGAAATTAACTAGCCGAAGATACTGTAAAAAGATGAGGGTACTTAAGCTTCATCTGGTCTTCACGTTCCCAGGTGAACTCAGCACCGCGTTTGCCCTCCCATCGTACTTTCACAATCGGGATACGGCTGCGTTTAAGTTTCTTGACCCCATGATCCATGATCTCAACTGGACGTTCTATGAATTGCATGTTATTCTGAATCTGTATGTCTTCCAGTGGAATCTGAACATCATGATCCGCCAAGCATTTCTTAAGATTCGATACATGAAAAGTATCGTGAACATTGCTTAGCTCCACTGGAAGTTTGAGTTTGTAGGCTACGGGACCAATCCGTTCCAGGATCTCAAAAGGTCCAACGTACCTTGGTGCAAGTTTCCCTTTCTTCCCGAATCGGACAACGCCTTTCCAGGGAGAAACTTTGAGTAAGACTCGGTCACCGACTTGAAACTCAAGCGGTTTCCGACGTCGATCAGCATAACTCTTCTGCCGATCTCGTGCGGCCTTAAGCCGTGACTGAATGATTGTGATTTTTTCTGATGTTTCCTGAATGAGTTCTGGTCCTACGACCTGTGAGTCACCAATCTCGGTCCAACAGACCGGTGATCGGCACTTTCTACCATATAGAGCCTCGAATGGTGCACATTGAATGCTCGTATGATAGCTATTGTTATATGAAAACTCAATGAGTGGGAGATGAGTGTCCCAACTTCCACCGAAGTCAATGACACAAGAACGAAGCATGTCTTCAAGTGTTTGGATAGTCCTTTCGCTTTGGCCGTCGGTTTGAGGATGATACGCCGTGCTAAGATTAACACGCGTTCCCAAAGCCTTTTGCAATGATTGCCAGAAGCGAGAAGTAAAACGACTATCACGATCAGATATGATTGATGTTGGAGTACCATGACGTGCAATGATTTCGTTGATGTACAATGTGGATAACTTCTCCATCTTGTAATCCTCTCGGATAGGGAGAAAATGAGCAGATTTGGTGAGTCGATCAACGATCACCCAAATCGAATCGAAACCTCTCGGAGTCCTCGGCAACTTTGTTATGAAATCCATGGAAATTTGCTCCCATTTCCATTGAGGAATTTCAGGTTGCTGTAGAAGTCCCGAAGGCTTTTGATGTTCTGCTTTGACTTTTGAACAGGTAAGACATTTTCCCACATATAGTGCTATGTCTTTCTTCATTCCCGGCCACCAGTAAGATGTCCTCAAATCCTGATACATCTTGTCGGCTCCAGGATGAACTGAGTATCGCGACTTATGAGCCTCATCACAGATGAGTGTGCGCAATTCTTCAGACTTTGGAATCCAAATGCGGCCATTGAGATATAACAACCCATCAGCTCGAGGTTCTAGTTTCTTCTCAATGCCACAATCCAAGTCTGTCTTGAGTTGATTGTCTGTAACTACTCGTTGTTGTGCAATACAAATCAAGTCTTTCAAGTTTGGCTGTGTGTTGATCTCCATGGCTCTTACACGAATCGGTTTGACTGGTTCCTTGCGACTAAGAGCATCCGCCACCACATTGGCTTTACCCGGATGGTAACGAATCTCGCAGTCGTAATCAGTTAGAAGCTCAACCCAACGTCGTTGCCTCATGTTGAGTTCTTTCTGATTGAGAATGTGTTGCAGGCTCTTGTGGTCTGTATAGATAACACATTTAGTACCATACAGGTAGTGTCTCCAAATCTTCAATGCAAAGACCACAGCCCCTAACTCAAGGTCATGAGTAGTGTAATTCTTCTCGTGAACCTTGAGTTGTCTTGAAGCATAAGCAATGACCTTGTCCCGTTGCATAAGTACACAACCGAGACCAAGGTTTGAAGCATCACAGTAGACAATGAAATCATCACTGCCTTCTGGAAGACTAAGGATAGGGGAATTACATAACTTCTGTTTAAGAAGCTGAAATGCATCCTCCTGTTTCTGTCCCCATATAAACGCTTGACTTTTCTGAGTTAATGTGGTAAGTGGCAAGGCTATCTTAGAGAAGTTTGCAATGAATCTTCTGTAATAACCTGCCAGACCCAGAAATGAACGAATCTCTGTTGGAGTAGATGGGGTAGTCCAGTTCTTAATCGCCTCAATCTTCGCCGGATCTACATTTATCCCATCCTTGTTTATGACATGTCCTAAGAAGTGAACCTCCTTTAGCCAAAATTCACATTTTGAGAATTTAGCATATAGTCGTTCAGTTCTTAGTAACTCTAAGACTTTCCTCAAATGATCCTCGTGTTCTTGTTCTGACTTGGAATAAATCAGTATATCATCAATGAAGACAATAACAAACTGATCCAAGTATGGCCTGCAGACTCGATTCATCAAATCCATGAACACTGCGGGTGCATTGGTCAGCCCAAATGGCATAACCACAAACTCATAGTGTCCATATCGAGTCCTAAATGCAGTCTTTGGTATATCCTCATCATTTACTCTTAACTGATGATACCCAGATCGTAAGTCAATCTTAGAGAAGCAAGTTGCTCCCTGTAATTGATCAAATAGATCATCGATCCTGGGTAGAGGATATCTGTTCTTGATTGTTAACTTGTTCAGCTCACGATAATCTATGCACATGCGAAATGAAACGTCTTTCTTCTTGACAAATAGAACCGGAGCTCCCCATGGGGAGAAACTCGGTCTAATGAACCCTTTGTCTAGAAGTTCTTGAAGCTGACTAGACAGTTCTTGCATCTCCGACGGTGCTAATCGATACGGTGATTTCGCCACCGGATTTGCTCCAGGGACGAGATCAATTCTAAACTCCACTTGCCGGACTGGAGGCAGTCCAGGCAAGTCTTCTGGAAATACATCTGGATAATCTTTGATGATCGGTACGTCTCCAACTGCTTTCTTGTCAGGTTTCTTTTCCACCACATGAGCTAAGAATGCATAATATTTCTTCTTCAGATACTTCCTCACCTTGATGCACGATACAATCTTCAATCCGCGGCAGGGTTTCTCACCGTAGACTATCATCGTTTCGCCGGACGGTAGGGGAATTCGAATAAGCTTTTCCGAGCATACGATCTCAGCATTATTCTTAGATAACCAATCCATTCCTACCACTACTTCAAAGCTTCCGAGGGTCATAGGAATAAGATCGATGGAAAAGAGATGGTCATCTAGTCTTAGCTCACAAGCATTAATGATGGAATCTACAACTATAGTCTTACCATTCGCTACTTCTACAGTATAGGGAGCAGTAAGTGTGGATAGTTGCATATTAAGCAAAGAAGCAGTATGAGCAGAGATAAAACTTTTATCAGCGCCAGTATCAAATATGATAGGAACATAGTGATCATTGATAAGAAATGTACCCGTGATGACTGCCGGCTCTTCACGTGCTTCAGCAGTTCCAATCACAAAAGCACGAGCAGCAGCAGTATTGTTATTGAGTTTTGGACACTGGTTTCTGAAGTGTCCCTCTGCCCCACAATTATAGCAGGCTCTTCCACATGCAGTAGTAGAAGTTGTGGCAGCAGTTGTTGCAGCAATAAGATGAGCAGATCGACAAGTCGCTGCAAAGTGTCCCATACGCCCACACTTGAGACACTTCTTGCATGGAGTATTGGGCAGATGATGGTACTGGCATTTGGTGCAGAGTGGAAACGAGCCAGTGTACTGCTTTCTGACATTAGCAGGTTGTGGCATAGCAGTGAGGGGAGTAGCATGAGTAGGTGCAGCCGCAGTCAACGCTGCAAAGTTCTTGATTGTCTTCTGTTTCTTCTTCTTGTGGTGGTGCTGTTCAGGCTTCTTGCCTTCCTCAATCTGTGCCCTTTTAAATCCCTTTCGGGTAAGCACACCAGATTTAACATACTCTTCAGTAAGAGTAGCACCCAGTTGAATCGCGGCTTCCAAGGTAGTGGGATTGTTCCCCATAACAGTTCCTCTAACAACTAGAGGTAAGCCTTCGATGTATTTCTCTATCCTGCGGGGTAGAGGAGTAACCAAGTGAGGTACGAGGATACACAACTCATGGAACCGAGTTGTATACTTCGCGTTTTCACCACTATCCTGCACCAGATTCCACATCTCCACCTCCAGTTTCCTCAGTTCATGACGTGGACAAAACTTTTCCACAAGTAAGTTCTTGAATCCGTCCCATGGTAAAGCTAGAGCAACTTCACGTCATCTGGTGTTCTTCTCAGAATTCCACCAGGTGAGCGCGCCTTTGTGAAAAGCGCTTGAGGCCATCTTGACCTTCAGATTCTCAGGACATCCAGTGAAGTCGAGAATGTCTTCAATGCTTTCCAGCCATTGCAGTAGGCCGGTAGCTCCCTCGGTACCAGAGTACTTAGGAGGTTTAGCATCGTTGAACTGCTTGAAAGTAAAGTTAGCAGTTCCAGCGTTAGTGGCATTGGAGTTGTGTGCTGAATCACTGGTACTACCCCGAAGATTCTGGGTAATATCAGTGACCATGCCCGGGATCACATCCCGCATATGAACAGCGATAGCTCGAGCAATCTTGTTGATCTCATCATCATGACCACTTGTCGAGTCCCCAGCATTAGGGTCACGTCGAGGAGGCATTCTATGAATAGAAGCCACAAGCGGGTCAGTAATGGGAAATGATACAATTGAACTTTCATGATATAGTCAGTAATATATCCATACTACTAGTATTATCATTCAATTGTAATATGAGCATGTACACATATAAGCAATCCGCTCATTAGCATACTTCTCATGTGAATATGTTCGATGTCTCATGATCTCACCACCAAATCTACACACTGACACTTTCCCGATATACCGAAAACAGCTTATATATAGGGCTCACTCTCGCTGCCCACCACCGTTTCGATATACCACGATCATGCCCTTGCTAGCATTTGGCAACACGTTTGTACTGATTTCCAAGTGTGTTCCATTGATTAAGAATCCCATGATCTTTGATCAACTTGAACTATGATTGATTCCATGATTGAACTATGATTGTGTTATGCGTGCACCTACTAACAGTTGTTAACATGTAGAACTAAATCATACGTGTGCTCTACATTTTCCCGTTAACCTATGTTAGCAAGTACTAATGATGTAATCACTTAAGAATTTCACTTAAGGTTTACATTGAAGGAATGTTCACAACTTGAGTGATTCACCATAATGTCTGGTTCATCCAAGTTTGAATTCCACTATGATTTGATTCACCAATGATTGTTTCCCAAATGTTTGTACCCCATGTGTTTGACTAATGATCCATGTGTCCAGTTGTCACACCCCTGCGCCGCGTGCGGAATCCACGGCGCGGTGACGTATGATCAGTTGAATCATGCACAAGTATTGAATAAGAACAACCACAATGGATTACTACATTTCATAATGTTTAGACAGTTGATTAGTTACAGACAATCTATCTACCAAAAGTAAGACAACTACAGACCCAAAATATAGTTACAAAATAAGACTCCAAACAAGACAATTAAACATTTAGGATTTAGTGAGTTTCTATTCCATCCTAGCATGTTTCTTCATCTTGTTCTATCTTAGAATGGTCTCCTTAGTTGTCCCTGAGAATGTCTTAAACCTGATTACCTGAAACACGTGAAAAGTAACTGTCAACTACAGACGTAGTTGGTGAGAACAATAGGTTTAAGCATTTGTAAACATGAGTATATGATATAAGACATAGGTAAGTTAAAGCATCATAAGATTCACACGGATGAGCTGCAACCCAAACTAACATCAAGTAAGAAAATGAGTGTAAACAGTCCAATCACTGTTTGCACATGAGTCAACATATAATATCAAGTCCCAAACCACGTTTGGAGTTAGATAATATGTCAACAGTTTTGAATAAACCATATGTAACCGAAATCTGCAGTTAGTTTATAAAACAGATTTAAAAACTAACTGCAGCAATCGGCCTGCCCCAATGTATGTGTCCGCTTTCCCTTGTTGTGATCACCCAGTACTAACGCTAATGAATATGATACTTGATGGGTTTATAAGTTTGTTTACAACAAATGACACCATGTTTTCTGAATCTTACTTTAACCGGATGTGTTAATGTCTTATTGAAAACCTGGATTTAACTCCACGAGTTGAATCCTTTGTTTATGTAACATGAAATGAATCTCTTGATTTGAATACCATGATGTGAACAACTTGACTTGAATACCATGTTTTGAACCAATGAGTTTGAATACCATGTTTTGAACCAATGAGTTTGAATACCATGTTTTGAACCAATGAGTTTGAATACCATGTTTTGAACCACTTGTTTTGAATATCATAATGTGATGACCTTGTGTAATAACAAGGTTTATAACAAAGAAGAGTTTATGAAACCAATTATATAAAAACATTTAACCATTTTAAAGAACATTTGAGTGAAACTATTATAAAACTTTTCAAAGAAACAATTTATAAATCCTTTTTATTATTAAAAGTTTAACAGTGAATAATTCCTTTAAAACAGTTAACGGTTCCTTAAACAGTTGAAGAATCCCTTGGATTCATAAGATAAACCTGTAATGCTTATGAATACACAAAACTGTACCATGAAACAAGTTTGAAATAGCGGTTTTGATCACGTGTTCCACCCCAAAACAGTTATAAAACAGTAAAAGAGGGGCTAAAGTTCTCACCTGTCTGCAGTAGACTCTGAACTTAAACAGATAGCAAGTAGCAAACAAGACTTCTAATTGTTTCCTATAACATTGTAATCATACATAAGATATAGGATTTACAATTGTATAACTTTGATTCATTGATTGACTTGTGTTCACTTGAACTTGATTGTTGTGAAAACTTGAATGTTATGCTTTGAATCATTTGATTGATCATGGGTCCAAGAAACTTATGAAATGTTCTTTGATGCATAATTCTTATGCATAAAATGATATTTGTTCTAGGATTTGATAACCGTTGATTACCATTTGTTGTGAAAAGATGTTCCAATTGTTTTAAGTCGTTATGATTGTGACTTGATCATGTAATTAGGGTAAGTTGCAACTTAAACCCATGTTGACCAAATTCACATATACTTCGAGTTTGTGGACTACACCATGGGCCTTAAGCCCATAAAACTATGATAAGCTTAATTATAGGTCCATGGACCCCTTACGTTAACGAGGGCTATTAGATTATGAAATTGGGCCAAGTGAGTGTGATTTGTCCCAAATACATTTCTATCGTCCTTAATACGTGTCAATAACAATATCATACCGGTCACAATATCAGTGAACCGAATGAAATTGAATTGAGCCCAAGGAATTTGAGTTGGGCCTAACAATGTATAGGTAGGCCATATAAAGTTTCAAGTGACATTGGGCCAATTAAAGTTCATAATGGGCCTATATGATTCAAGTGGGCTTGGTTTAAGTCCAATGGTCGTTCACTATTGAAATTGGGCCACATGAAATTGCATGGAACTATTCTGACGTGAGCCGATGCTATTTAGTCGATTGGGCCAAGAACACAACAAAATATGTAAGCTTGGGTCTCGGCCAACCCTCTTGGCAGCGAACCCTTCAGGTTCCTGCCTAAGGTTCGGCCACAGGTGGACAAACATGCAGGGTTCGTGTAATAGCAAGGGTTCGCAGTCAGGGTTCGGCAGCCATAATTAAAGAAGGTTCGGCATGATGAGGGTTCGGTCAATACAAGGAGTCATCAGGGTTCGTTTCCTATGGTCCAACATGGAGGGTTCGTTGGAGATATAAAGGATGTAGGGTTCGTGGGCATGCATGCAAGGTTCGCATAGGAGCTGGTTCGTTGTACATCCAGTGGTTCGGCTAGAATGGTTCGTGGAAGGCATGGAGGCTCGGCACAGGCTCGTGAGGAACTCTAGGGTTCGGTTGATAGTCCAACGAACCATGAAGATTCGTTATGTCCACAAGGGTTCGGCCATATGCTGTTTTAGGGTTCGACCCTCGAACCTTCGACGAACCTGTAAGAACTTCATCATCATCATCTTGTTCAGCCGATTCCAAACCACGATCTATGATATTCCAACATCGTAGGGTGTTACTACAGGTGCGAAAATGGAGAAAGGGGTGCTAGAACCGGCGGTTTATCGAGTTTGAACAAAAGCAACAATGAAAACCCTAATTTCCGAAATCTTCCAAGGATCATACCTCGAGATTGGCTGGATGAAACTGCAATATTCTTGTACTTTCGTGTAGATAATGTTGAGAGCTTCGCGTGGACACCAAGAATGACGAAATCCGTTGAGAATCGAGTGAGCTACGAACGTTTAAAGTGGTGGATTTTTAGAGAGAGAGAGAGTGAACGGGATTTGTAGAGAGAGAAGGGGTTGTTGAAGTATTAAATGAACATTTAAGCCTTTCTCAAGGCTTTTATAGTTCGGGTGAAGTTCGGGTTCGTTTCGGTCGCTCGGTTCGCGTTTCCGGAACGTAACGCGTATTTTACGCGGTTTTATTAAAAATAGTAATTAAACTCATTAAAATGATGAGTTTCAAAATTGTAAAAATATAAAATAATTATTTAATTATTTTTACTCTTCGTGTGTTGTCGGATCGTTAAACATTCACAATTTACGTGTATACCCGCAATCGCGTACGTTTTCCGATCGTATTAAAATATTTAAAGTCGTTTAATCGTAATTATAAGTTCAACATTCGTATTATTATGGATCGTCACCCATAACTATACTCAGTCTCGCTTACAGTTACGATCTTGGTTGAATTAATTAATTGTTATACTATTCGTCTCAACACTACGCACTAACACTAACCTGTTACACCGAACGCAGTATATGTATAGGGCTCACTCTCGCTGCCCACCACTGTTTCGATATAACAAGTTACTGTTCTTGCTTAGTGAAATCGACTGTAAATAGATAATACATACTTGTTTTCTGACTACTAAGATCCTGTAACACACAAGCACACATTATGAACATACTGAAACACATTGATGAACTGAACCATGAATAGACACTGTTCTAACACTGTTTACAACTACATGACTATATGCACAAATGTTACAGTCTCCCCTAGTTAAGGGAATTTCGTCCCGAAATTAACTAGCCGAAGATACTGTAAAAAGATGAGGGTACTTAAGCTTCATCTGGTCTTCACGTTCCCAGGTGAACTCAGCACCGCGTTTGCCCTCCCATCGCACTTTCACGATCGGGATACGGCTGCGTTTAAGTTTCTTGACCCCATGATCCATGATCTCAACTGGACGTTCAATGAATTGCATGTTGTTCTGAATCTGTATGTCTTCCAGTGGAATCTGAACATCATGATCCGCCAAGCATTTCTTAAGATTCGATACATGAAAAGTATCATGAACATTGCTTAGCTCCACTGGAAGTTTGAGTTTGTAGGCTACGGGACCAATCCGTTCCAGGATCTCAAAAGGTCCAACGTACCTTGGTGCAAGTTTCCCTTTCTTCCCGAATCGGACAACGCCTTTCCAGGGAGAAACTTTGAGTAAAACTCGGTCACCGACTTGAAACTCAAGCGGTTTCCGACGTCGATCAGCATAACTCTTCTGCCGATCTCGTGCGGCCTTAAGCCGTGACTGAATGATTGTGATCTTGTCTGATGTTTCCTGAATGAGTTCTGGTCCTACGACCTGTGAGTCACCAATCTCGGTCCAACAGACCGGTGATCGGCACTTTCTACCATATAGAGCTTCGAATGGTGCACATTGAATGCTCGTATGATAGCTATTGTTATATGAAAACTCAATGAGTGGGAGATGAGTGTCCCAACTTCCACCGAAGTCAATGACACAAGAACGGAGCATGTCCTCAAGTGTTTGGATAGTCCTCTCACTTTGGCCGTCGGTTTGGGGATGATACGCCGTGCTAAGATTAACACGCGTTCCCAAAGCCTTTTGCAATGATTGCCAAAAGCGAGAAGTGAAGCGACTATCACGATCAGATATGATTGATGTTGGTGTACCATGACGTGCAATGATTTCGTTGATGTACAATGTGGATAACTTCTCCATCTTGTAATCCTCTCGGATAGGGAGAAAATGAGCAGATTTGGTGAGTCGATCAACGATCACCCAAATCGAATCGAAACCTCTCGGAGTTCTCGGCAACTTTGTTATGAAATCCATGGAAATTTGCTCCCATTTCCATTGAGGAATTTCAGGTTGCTGCAGAAGTCCCGAAGGCTTTTGATGTTCTGCTTTGACCTTTGAACATGTAAGACATTTTCCCACGTACAGTGCTATGTCTTTCTTCATTCCCGGCCACCAGTAAGATGTCCTCAAGTCCTGATACATCTTGTCGGCTCCAGGATGAACTGAGTATCGCGACTTATGTGCCTCATCACAGATGAGTGTGCGCAATTCTTCAGACTTTGGAATCCACATGCGGCCATTGAGATATAACAACCCATCTGATCGAGGTTCTAGTTTCTTCTCAATGCCACAATCCAAGTCTGTTTTGAGTTGATTATCTGTTACTACTTGTTGTTGTGCAATACGAATCAAGTCTTTCAAGTTTGGCTGTGTGTTGATCTCCATGGCTCTAACACGAATTGGTTTGACTGGTTCCTTGCGACTAAGAGCATCCGCCACCACATTGGCTTTACCCGGATGGTAACGAATCTCACAGTCGTAATCAGTTAGAAGCTCAACCCAACGTCGTTGTCTCATGTTGAGTTCTTTCTGATTGAGAATGTGTTGAAGGCTCTTGTGGTCTGTATAGATGACACATTTAGTACCATACAGGTAGTGTCTCCAAATCTTCAATGCAAAGACCACAGCCCCTAACTCAAGGTCATGAGTAGTGTAATTCTTCTCGTGAACCTTAAGTTGTCTTGAAGCATAAGCAATGACCTTGTCCCGTTGCATAAGTACACAACCGAGACCAAGGTTTGAAGCATCACAGTAGACAATGAAATCATCACTGCCTTCTGGAAGACTAAGGATAGGGGAATTGCATAACTTCTGTTTAAGAAGTTGAAATGCATCTTCTTGTTTCTGTCCCCATATAAAAGCTTGACTTTTCTGAGTCAATGTGGTAAGTGGCAAGGCTATCTTAGAGAAGTTTGCAATGAATCTTCTGTAATAACCTGCCAAACCCAGAAATGAACGAATCTCTGTTGGAGTAGATGGAGTAGTCCAGTTCTTAATCGCCTCAATCTTGGCTGGATCTACATGAATTCCATCTTTGTTTATGACATGTCCTAAGAAGTGAACCTCCTTTAGCCAAAATTCACACTTTGAGAATTTAGCATAAAGTTGTTCCTTTCTTAGTAGTTCCAAGACTTTCTTCAAATGATCCTCATGTTCTCGTTCTGACTTGGAATAAATCAGTATATCATCAATAAAGACGATAACAAACTGATCCAAGTAAGGCCTGCAGACTCGATTCATCAAGTCCATGAACACTGCGGGTGCATTGGTCAGCCCAAATGGCATAACCACAAACTCATAGTGTCCATATCGAGTCCTAAATGCAGTCTTTGGTATATCCTCATCATTTACTCTTAACTGATGATACCCAGATCGTAAGTCAATCTTAGAGAAGCAAGTTGCTCCCTGTAATTGATCAAACAGATCATCGATCCTGGGCAGAGGATATCTATTCTTGATTGTCAACTTGTTCAGCTCACGATAATCTATGCACATGCGAAATGAACCGTCTTTCTTTTTGACAAATAGAACCGGAGCTCCCCATGGAGAGAAACTCGGTCTTATGAAACCTTTGTCTAAAAGTTCTTGAAGCTGACTAGACAGTTCTTGCATCTCAGACGGTGCTAACCGATACGGTGACTTCGCCACTGGGTTTGCTCCAGGGACGAGATCAATTCTAAACTCCACTTGTCGGACTGGTGGTAGTCCAGGCAAGTCTTCTGGAAATACGTCTGGATAGTCTTTGATAATCGGTACGTCTCCAACTGCTTTCTTGTCAGGTTTCTTTTCCACCACGTGAGCTAAGAATGCATAATATTTCTTCTTCAGATACTTCCTCGCCTTGATGCACGATACAATCTTCAATTCGCGGCAGGGTTTCTCACCGTAGACTATCATCGTTTCGCCGGACGGTAGGGGAATTCGAATAAGTTTCTCCGAGCATACGATTTCAGCATTATTCTTAGATAACCAATCCATTCCTACTACAACTTCGAAGCTTCCGAGAGTCATAGGAATGAGATCGATAGGGAAAAGATGGTCATTTAATCTTAGCTCACAAGCATTTATGATGGAATCTACAACTATGGTTTTACCATTCGCTACTTCTACAGTATAGGGAGCAGTAAGTGTGGATAGTTGCATATTAAGAACAGAAGCAGTATGAGCAGAGATAAAGCTTTTATCAGCACCAGTATCAAATATGATAGGAACATAGTGATTATTGATAAGAAATGTACCCGTGATGACTGCCGGCTCTTCACGTGCTTCAGCAGTTCCAATAACGAAAGCACGAGCAACAGCAGTATTGTTGTTGAGTTTCGGACACTGATTTCTGAAGTGTCCCTCTGCCCCACAATTGTAACAAACTCTTCCACCTGTAGCAGCAGAAGTTGTGGCAGCAGTTGTTGCAGCAGCAAGATGAGCAGATCGGCATGTAGCCGCCAAGTGTCCCATACGCCCACACTTGAGACACTTTCTGCATGGAATAGTGGGTAGATGATGGTACTGGCATTTGGTGCAGAGTGGAAATGAGCCAGTGTACTGCTTTCTGACATTAGCAGGTTGTGGCATAGCAGTGAGGGGAGTAGCATGAGTAGGTGCAGCCGCAGTCAACGCTGCAAAGTTCTTGATTGTCTTCTGTTTCTTCTTCTTGGGATGGTGCTGTTCAGGCTTCTTGCCTTCCTCAATCTGTGCTCTTTTAAATCCCTTTCGGGTGAGCACTCCCGATTTAACATACTCCTCGGTCAGAGTAGCACCGAGTTGAATCGCGGCTTCCAAGTAGTGGGGTTGTTCCCCATAACAGTTCCTCTAACCACTAGAGGCAAGCCTTCGATGTATTTCTCTATCCTGCGGGATAGAGGAGTAACCAGATGTGGTACCAAATACACAACTCATGGAAACGAGTTGTATACTTGGCATTTTCGCCACTATCCTGCACCAGATTCCACATCTCCACCTCCAGTTTCTTTAGCTCGTGACGTGGACAAAACTTTTCCACCAGTAAGTTCTTGAATCCATTCCATGGTAAGGCTAGAGCGACCTCACGTCCCCTGGTGTTCTTCTCAGAGTTCCACCAGGTGAGCGCTCCCTTATGAAAAGCACTTGAGGCCATCTTGACCTTCAAATTTTCAGGACATCCAGTGAAGTCGAGAATGTCTTCGATGCTTTCCAGCCACTGTAGTAGACCGGTTGCTCCCTCAGTACCAGAGTACTTGGGAGGCTTAGCATCGTTGAACTGCTTGAATGTGAAGTTAGCAGTTCCAGTAGTTGTAGCATTTGAGTTGTGTGCAGAATCACCGGTACTTCCCCGAAGATTCTGGGTAATATCAGTGACCATGCCCGGGATCACATCCCTCATGTGAACAGCGATAGCTCGAGCAATCTTGTTAATTTCATCATCATTACCGCTTGTCGAACCACCAGCATTTGGGTCTCGTCGAGGAGGCATTCTACGAATAGAAGCCACAAGCGGGTCAGTAATGAGAATGGATACAATTGAATTTTCATGATAAGGTCAGTAATATATCCATACTACTATTATTATCATTCAATTGAATATGATCCAGTACACGTATAAGTTATCAACTTATTTGTATACTTATCATGTGAATATGTACGATGTCTCATGATCTCTCCACCAAACCTACACACTGACACTTTCCCGATATACCGAAAATAGTATATATATAGGGCTCACTCTCGCTGCCCACCACCGTTTCGATATACCACGATCATGCCCTTGCTAGCATTTGGCATCACGTTTGTACTGATTTCCAAGTGTGTTCCATTGATTAAGAATCTCATGATCTTTGATCAACTTGAACTATGATTGATTCCATGATTGAACTATGATTATGTTATGCGTGCACTTTCTAACAATCGTTAACATGTAGAGCTAAATCATACGTGTGCTCTACACTTTCCTGTTAACTTATGCCAGTAAGTACTAATGATGTAATCACTTAAGAATTTCACTTAAGGTTTACATTTATGATATGTTCACAACTTGGTTGATTCACCATAATGTCTGGTCCATCCAAGTTTGAATTTCATTATGATTTGATTCACCAATGATTGTTCCCCAAATGATTGTATCCCATGTGTTTTGACTAATGTTCAATGATTCCGGTTGTTCCCGAATCCTCACTTCAAATTCAAGCGCCGAATTTTCCCTGACAAACCAAGATAAGCTTATATATAGGGTAAGCTCTCACCGACCCACCACTTACCTCAGCCCATCAGCGTTAATCCGCCGTTTGCATTTGAAGCTAAGATTCCAACCCTTGATTGATTATGATTATCCCATGATTTCCTCTTGTTCTGTGATTCTGTTTATGATTGTGTAAACCATGGTCCTTAATTTACTAGAAACTAAGACCTTAGGTTTATGTATATGTGTCCTAGGTTAGTCAACCTAGTTTCCCAATACTTACAGTACTGAGCATAATGATTTCCTGTGAGAACTTCAACTAAAGAATACTGTTACACAGATTCTAAGTTATAAAGTTCCTATGATAATGAACACCTGATAATGATAACAATGATAACAATGAAAAGGATTTCAAATCTAAGTTCTAAATTAATAGACCTCAACCTTTGAATTCCTATAGTGATATGACAAGGATCTCAAATCCAAGTTCTAAGTTAATAGATCTTGATCTTTGAATCCTATAATGAATATGACAAGGATCTCAAATCCAAGTTCTAAATTAATAGATCTTGACCTTTGAATCCTATAATGAATATGACAAGGACTTTAGATCAAAGATAACCATCTTTGCCTCTAAATCCCATAATGAATATGACAAGAAATTCATATCAAAGATACTGAAACTACAGATCTTTGCCTCTGAATTTCTATAATGATCTCTGTGTGAGAATTTCAGACCAAGGATACTAAGAATACAGATCCTTGCCTCTGAAATCCTTAAATGCATATGTGTGAGAATTTAATTCGGTTTCTAAAATTATAGAAGTCCGATTCAAATTCTTTGACTCGATGTCTAATCTTAGAAAAATGTCCCTAAGATCTTTCAAGCTTATTGTAGACTTAATGCTCACTTAAGTTACTTAGATCCTAAGTATCCTCAAGCCTATAGCACTTAGTCCTATTGGGTAGCTTAGGTTATAGTCTAGGTCATTAAACATTGGGTTTTTTCCTAGTTCTCTACAACCTTGGCTCTGATACCAACCTGTCACACCCCTGCGCCGCGTGCGGAATCCACGGCGCGGTGACGTATGATCAGTTGAATCATGCACAAGTATTGAATAAGAACAACCACAATGGATTACTACATTTCATAATGTTTAGACAGTTGATTAGTTACAGACAATCTATCTACCAAAAGTAAGACAACTACAGACCCAAAATATAGTTACAAAATAAGACTCCAAACAAGACAATTAAACATTTAGGATTTAGTGAGTTTCTATTCCATCCTAGCATGTTTCTTCATCTTGTTCTATCTTAGAATGGTCTCCTTAGTTGTCCCTGAGAATGTCTTAAACCTGATTACCTGAAACACGTGAAAAGTAACTGTCAACTACAGACGTAGTTGGTGAGAACAATAGGTTTAAGCATTTGTAAACATGAGTATATGATATAAGACATAGGTAAGTTAAAGCATCATAAGATTCACACGGATGAGCTGCAACCCAAACTAACATCAAGTAAGAAAATGAGTGTAAACAGTCCAATCACTGTTTGCACATGAGTCAACATATAATATCAAGTCCCAAACCACGTTTGGAGTTAGATAATATGTCAACAGTTTTGAATAAACCATATGTAACCGAAATCTGCAGTTAGTTTATAAAACAGATTTAAAAACTAACTGCAGCAATCGGCCTGCCCCAATGTATGTGTCCGCTTTCCCTTGTTGTGATCACCCAGTACTAACGCTAATGAATATGATACTTGATGGGTTTATAAGTTTGTTTACAACAAATGACACCATGTTTTCTGAATCTTACTTTAACCGGATGTGTTAATGTCTTATTGAAAACCTGGATTTAACTCCACGAGTTTAATCCTTTGTTTATGTAACATGAAATGAATCTCTTGATTTGAATACCATGATGTGAACAACTTGACTTGAATACCATGTTTTGAACCAATGAGTTTGAATACCATGTTTTGAACCAATGAGTTTGAATACCATGTTTTGAACCAATGAGTTTGAATACCATGTTTTGAACCACTTGTTTTGAATATCATAATGTGATGACCTTGTGTAATAACAAGGTTTATAACAAAAGAAGAGTTTATGAAACCAATTATATAAAAACATTTAACCATTTTAAAGAACATTTGAGTGAAACTATTATAAAACTTTTCAAAGAAACAATTTATAAATCCTTTTTATTATTAAAAGTTTAACAGTGAATAATTCCTTTAAAACAGTTAACGGTTCCTTAAACAGTTGAAGAATCCCTTGGATTCATAAGATAAACCTGTAATGCTTATGAATACACAAAAACTGTACCATGAAACAAGTTTGAAATAGCGGTTTTGATCACGTGTTCCACCCCAAAACAGTTATAAAACAGTAAAAGAGGGGCTAAAGTTCTCACCTGTCTGCAGTAGACTCTGAACTTAAACAGATAGCAAGTAGCAAACAAGACTTCTAATTGTTTCCTATAACATTGTAATCATACATAAGATATAGGATTTACAATTGTATAACTTTGATTCATTGATTGACTTGTGTTCACTTGAACTTGATTGTTGTGAAAACTTGAATGTTATGCTTTGAATCATTTGATTGATCATGGGTCCAAGAAACTTATGAAATGTTCTTTGATGCATAATTCTTATGCATAAAATGATATTTGTTCTAGGATTTGATAACCGTTGATTACCATTTGTTGTGAAAAGATGTTCCAATTGTTTTAAGTCGTTATGATTGTGACTTGATCATGTAATTAGGGTAAGTTGCAACTTAAACCCATGTTGACCAAATTCACATATACTTCGAGTTTGTGGACTACACCATGGGCCTTAAGCCCATAAAACTATGATAAGCTTAATTATAGGTCCATGGACCCCTTACGTTAACGAGGGCTATTAGATTATGAAATTGGGCCAAGTGAGTGTGATTTGTCCCAAATACATTTCTATCGTCCTTAATACGTGTCAATAACAATATCATACCGGTCACAATATCAGTGAACCGAATGAAATTGAATTGAGCCCAAGGAATTTGAGTTGGGCCTAACAATGTATAGGTAGGCCATATAAAGTTTCAAGTGACATTGGGCCAATTAAAGTTCATAATGGGCCTATATGATTCAAGTGGGCTTGGTTTAAGTCCAATGGTCGTTCACTATTGAAATTGGGCCACATGAAATTGCATGGAACTATTCTGACGTGAGCCGATGCTATTTAGTCGATTGGGCCAAGAACACAACAAAATATGTAAGCTTGGGTCTCGGCCAACCCTCTTGGCAGCGAACCCTTCAGGTTCCTGCCTAAGGTTCGGCCACAGGTGGACAAACCATGCAGGGTTCGTGTAATAGCAAGGGTTCGCAGTCAGGGTTCGGCAGCCATAATTAAAGAAGGTTCGGCATGATGAGGGTTCGGTCAATACAAGGAGTCATCAGGGTTCGTTTCCTATGGTCCAACATGGAGGGTTCGTTGGAGATATAAAGGATGTAGGGTTCGTGGGCATGCATGCAAGGTTCGCATAGGAGCTGGTTCGTTGTACATCCAGTGGTTCGGCTAGAATGGTTCGTGGAAGGCATGGAGGCTCGGCACAGGCTCGTGAGGAACTCTAGGGTTCGGTTGATAGTCCAACGAACCATGAAGATTCGTTATGTCCACAAGGGTTCGGCCATATGCTGTTTTAGGGTTCGACCCTCGAACCTTCGACGAACCTGTAAGAACTTCATCATCATCATCTTGTTCAGCCGATTCCAAACCACGATCTATGATATTCCAACATCGTAGGGTGTTACTACAGGTGCGAAAATGGAGAAAGGGGTGCTAGAACCGGCGGTTTATCGAGTTTGAACAAAAGCAACAATGAAAACCCTAATTTCCGAAATCTTCCAAGGATCATACCTCGAGATTGGCTGGATGAAACTGCAATATTCTTGTACTTTCGTGTAGATAATGTTGAGAGCTTCGCGTGGACACCAAGAATGACGAAATCCGTTGAGAATCGAGTGAGCTACGAACGTTTAAAGTGGTGGATTTTTAGAGAGAGAGAGAGTGAACGGGATTTGTAGAGAGAGAAGGGGTTGTTGAAGTATTAAATGAACATTTAAGCCTTTCTCAAGGCTTTTATAGTTCGGGTGAAGTTCGGGTTCGTTTCGGTCGCTCGGTTCGCGTTTCCGGAACGTAACGCGTATTTTACGCGGTTTTATTAAAAATAGTAATTAAACTCATTAAAATGATGAGTTTCAAAATTGTAAAAATATAAAATAATTATTTAATTATTTTTACTCTTTGTGTGTTGTCGGATCGTTAAACATTCACAATTTACGTGTATACCCGCAATCGCGTACGTTTTCCGATCGTATTAAAATATTTAAAGTCGTTTAATCGTAATTATAAGTTCAACATTCGTATTATTATGGATCGTCACCCATAACTATACTCAGTCTCGCTTACAGTTTACGATCTTGGTTGAATTAATTAATTGTTATACTATTCGTCTCAACACTACGCACTAACACTAACCTGTTACACCGAACGCAGTATATGTATAGGGCTCACTCTCGCTGCCCACCACTGTTTCGATATAACAAGTTACTGTTCTTGCTTAGTGAAATCGACTGTAAATAGATAATACATACTTGTTTTCTGACTACTAAGATCCTGTAACACACAAGCACACATTATGAATATACTGAAACACATTGATGAACTGAACCATGAATAGACACTGTTCTAACACTGTTTACAACTACATGACTATATGCACAAATGTTACACCAGTTGATCCCGAATCCTCACTCCAAATACAAACGCCGGATTCCCCCTAACATACTGAAATAAGCTTATATATAGGGTAAGCTCTCACCGACCCACCACTTACCTCAACACATCAGCGTTAATCCGTCGTCTATATTTGGGGCTAAGATTCCAACTGTTGATTGATTATGATTGTTTCATGATTTCTCTTGTTCTGTGACTATGATAATGATTATGTAAACCATGGTTCTTAATTTACTTTGAAATTAAAACCTTAGGTTTCTGTATATGTGTCCTAGGTTAATTAACCTAGGTTCTCAATACCTACAGTATCGAGTATAATGATCTCTTGTGAGAACTTCAACTAAAGAATACTGTTACACAGATTCTAAGTTATAAAGTTCCTATGATAATGAACACCTGATAATGATACCAATGATAACAATGACAAGGATTTCAAATCAAGATTCTAAATTAATAGATCTTGACCTTTGAATTCCTATAGTGAATATGACAAGGATTTCAAATCAAGAATCTAAATTAATAGATCTTGACCTTTGAATTCCCATACTGAATGTGACAAGGATTTCAAATCAAGAATCTAAATTAATAGATCTTGACCTTTGAATTCCTATACTGAATGTGACAAGGACTTTAGATCAAAGATAACAATCTTTGCCTCTAAATCCCATAATGAATATGACAAGGACTTTAGATCAAAGATAACAATCTTTGCCTCTAAATCCCATAATGAATATGACAAGGACTTTAGATCAAAGATAACAATCTTTGCCTCTAAATCCCATAATGAATATGACAAGAAATTCATATCAAAGATACTGAAACTACAGATCTTTGCCTCTGAATTTCTATAATGATCTCTGTGTGAGAATTTCAGATCAAGGATACTAAGAATACAGATCCTTGCCTCTGAAATCCTTAATGCATATGTGTGAGAATTTACTTCGGTTTCTAAAATTATAGAATTCCGATTCAAATTCCTTGACTCGATATCTAATCTTAGTAAAATGTCCTAAGATCTTTCAAGCTTAATGTAGACTTAATGCTTACTTAAGTTACTTAGATCCTAAGTATCCTCAAGCCTATAGCACTTAGTCCTATTGGGTAGCTTAGGTTATAGTCTAGGTCATTAAACATTGGGTTTTTCCTAGCTCTCTACAACCTTGGCTCTGATACCAACCTGTCACACCCCTGCGCCGCGTGCGGAATCCACGGCGCGGTGACGTATGATCAGTTGAATCATGCACAAGTATTGAATAAGAACAACCACAATGGATTACTATGTTTCATAATGTTAAGACAATTGTTTAGTTACAGACAACTATCTACCAAAAGTAAGACAACTACAGACCCAAAATATGGTTACAAAATAAGACTCCAAACAAGACAATTAAACATTTAGGATTTAGTGTGTTTCTAATCCATCCTAGCATGTTTCTTCATCTTGTTCTATCTTAGAATGGTCTCCTTAGTTGTCCTTGAGATTGTCTTAAACCTGATTTCCTGAAACACGTGAAAAGTAACTGTCAACTACAGACGTAGTTGGTGAGAACAATAGGTTTAAACATTTGTAAACATGAGTTATATGATATAAGACATAGGTAAGTTAAAGCATCATAAGATTCACACGGATGAGCTGTAACCCAAACTAACATCAAGTAAGAAAATGAGTGTAAACAGTCCAATCACTGTTCGCACGACAGCCAATAATATCAAGTCCCAAACCACGTTTGGAGTTAGATAATACGTCAGCAGTTTTGATAACCATATGACACCAGACCTGCAGTTGACTTTTAAAAGCAAATTTAAAAGCCAACTCCATCCTGGATAAGAAAACAATGACACCAGACCTGCAGTTAGCTTTTAAATCAAATTTAAAAGCTAACTCCATCCTGGATAAGAAACAATGTGTCCGCTTTCCCTTGTTGTGATCACCCAGTACTAACGCTAATGAATATGATACTTGATGGGTTTACAAGTTTGTTTACAACAATGGACACCATGTTTTCTGAATCTTACTTTAACAGGATGTGTTAATGTCTTATTGAAAACCTGGATTTAACTCCACGAGTTAAATCCTTTGTTTATGTAACATGAAAATGAATCCCTTGATTTGAATACCCATATGATTTGAATACCATGAAATGAACCATTTGATTGGAATACCATGTTTTGAACCACTTGATTTGAATACCATGTTTTGAACCACTTGATTTGAATACCACGTTTTGAACCACTTGATTTGAATACCACAAAATGAACCACTTGCTTTGAATACCATGATATAGTGACCTTGTGTAACAACAAGGTTTTTAACAAAAGAAAGAGTTTATGAAATCATTTATTTTTAAAAAAATGTTTATCCTTTAAAAGAACATTTGAGAAAAACTGTTATAAAACATTTCAAGAAAACATTATAAAATCCTTTAAAACAGTTGACAATTTCCTTAAACAGTTGAAGAATCACTTGGATTCATAAGATAAACCTGTAATGTTTATGAATGCACATAAACTGCGCAATGAAACAAGATTGAAATAGCGGTTTTGATCACGTGTTCCACCCCAAAACAGTTATAAAACAGTAAAAGAGGGGCTAGAGTTCTCACCTGTCTGCAGTAGACTCTGAACTAAACAGTTAGCAAGTAGCAAACAGGACTTCTAATTGTTTCCTATAACATTGTAATCATACATAAGATATAGGATTTATAATTGTATAACTTGATTCATTGATTGAATTGTGTTCTCATGATTTGATTGTTGTGAAAACTTGAATGTTATGCTTTGATTCATTTGATTGATCATGGGTCCAAGAAACTTATGAAATGTTCTTTGATGCATAATTCCTATGCATAAAATGATATTTGATAGCCACTGATTACCATTTGTTGTGAAAAGATGTTCCAATTGTTTAAGTCTTTGGTGTTGTGAATTAATTCCATGAACGGTTAAGCTACACTTAAACCATAAATGATTAATTCACAATGGTCAAGTTATGATTCAATAATATGCTTTGAACCTATGTAACCACAATGGTTCTTGAATCAAGTCCATGTGCCACTTAGGTTCACGATGGGCCAAATGAATGTGGTGTTAGGCCCATTGGATGTGATGTTGGCCCAACAACATGAAATTAGGCCTTGCAACACCCCTAACACATTATTAACCCGATTTGATTCCAATTGGGTCATGTACAACTTAATTGGGCTTAGTTCCATCAATGGGTCAAGTTGCTAATGGAATTGGGCCGAGTATGGTGAGGTGGGGCCGAAAGGGTAATGGGCTGCCACACTTGGCAGCGAACCCTTCCTGTTGGTGGCCTAAGGTTCGGCTACAAGTGATGGTTCGTCCCTACAACCAAATGGTTTGGTGAGGATAAGATGTTCAAGGGTTCGGCCAAGTCATAAGGCTCATGATAGTTCGCTGCTAGTGCTGACTGGACAAGGGTTCGCCTAAACCGATGGTTCGTCTGCATGGGCATGATCTAGAGGGTTCGTGGTATGCACAGGGGTTCGCCACACTGACCAACGAACCATACAAGGTTCGTTTGCATGCCCAGGGTTCGTGGATGTGATTAGGGTTCGCTGTGCATGCCACGAACCATGCAAGGTTCGTGAAGGATCTTCATGTAGGGTTCGTGGGAGAGAGCTGGTTCGACAAGGGTTCGTGATGGCTTGATGATTCGACACAGGTTCGTGAGATCCTTCCCTAAGGGTTCGGCAGAAGGTTGACGAACCATGCTGGTTCGTGGGGATCCATTAGGGTTCGGCCGGCTGTGAATGCAGGTTTGGCCGCCGAACCTGCTATCATCATCATCACCATCATCGATCACTTGTATCCAGACCTCGATCTAATCTAAACCAGCATCAGGAAATGTTTCTAGGGTCTCGAAAATGAGTGTGGATGACTAGATCCGGCTAAGGGTCGGGTTTAAACAAACCCACGTTTGAAAACCCTAAACTCGTGATCTTTCAAGCTTCATTACCTCGCGATTTGCTGGATGGATCTGCGAAAATCTTGTACTCCCGTGTAGAGAATGTCGAGAGCTTCGCGTGGGTTCGAGAATCACCGAAATCCGTCGAGAAACGAGTGAGATACGATCGATTAAAGTTTGGTTTTTAGAGAGAGAGAGGGTAGACGAACTATTAGAGAGAGAAAGGGTTGTTGGTGGAATTTATGAGCATTTAAGCCTTGTTCAAGGCTTTTATAGCTCGGGTGAAGTTCGGGCTCGTTTCGGTCGCTCGGTTCGCGTTTCCGGAACATAACGCGTATTTTACGCGGTTTTAAAATAAAAGAGTTGTTAAACTCATTTAAATGATGAGTTTCAAAATTGTAAAAATATAAAATAATTAATATAATTATTTTACTCTTCGTGTGTTGTCGGATCGTTAAACACTCACAATTACGTGTATACCCGCAATCGCGTACGTTTTCCGATCGTATTAAAAATTTAAAGTCGTTTAATCGTAATTACAAGTTCAACATTCGTATTATTATGGATCGTCACCCATAACTATACTCAGTCTCGCTTACAGATTACGATCTTGGTTGAATTAATTAAATGTCATAGTATTCGTCTCGACACTACGCACTAACACTAACCTGTTACACCGAACGCAGTATATGTATAGGGCTCACTCTCGCTGCCCACCACTGTTTCGATATAACAAGTTACTGTTCTTGCCTAGTGAAATCGACTGTAATTAAATAGTACATACTTGTTAAATGATAAAGATTCTAACACACAAGCACATAATGACACATGATTCACATTGACTGACTGAACAAGTACACACACTGTTCTAACACTGTTTACAACTACATGACTATATGCACAAATGTTACACCAAATCACCCCATCTTTGGACCAAATCGAAGGTATTGATCTCCTCTACATGAAAGTACAACGGATCTAAGAAGTTACCCACTGAAAAACGAGATATTGAGCTGCAAAGTTCGTGGAAACTAGGGTTTCTTGACCCACTTGGTTCAACTAAACCCTAACCGGTCTAAAACCTAAGTTCTTCTCATCACCTACGTTCGAAAATAGTTTCCATCTGCATTAGCCATCTTAGACCTCCACGACACTTTGGCTCAAACACCATGGTCTACCTCGGCTACAGTACGCCGCATGACCACTGGCCGAATGGCCATGGGCCGACTGAAGCTTTCCGATTGACTCCATTCGACCATGACATTCGTGGGGGATGCACCTTCGGCCGAAGGACCTCATGCGCTTTTGCTTCATTCGTCGGTGCCATGGCACATTCGACTCTCATTCACCGGACCTCAACCATTCGCCAGGTCCCACTCATTCGCGGCCATACCCCATCCAGGCCAAGTTCATTCGGCCAACACCATGGATCGGCCATGTTCATTCGACAACAACCCTAGCCGACCACCAGAAGTTAGTCGATCACCTCATTTGGTCCATGGTAGTCATACGGCTTAATCAAGCCTAGTGGGCCTAGGCCCATCTAGCTGTCATGGCCCAAGTACATAAATTCGGCCTAGGAGTTTTCTTTTCAGCCCAATTACTCGGCCCAACAGCCTACTGTTATGACCCAACTTCATTCGATCCACTTTCCAGTTGATCTAGCCCATAAAACTAGTAGGCCTAAGAGAAATTGTTGTGGCCCAAACACAGTCATTCAGCCCACTCTCGCATCAGGCCCAACAGTACCTTATGGCCCAAGAACACGACCCATACCCACTGTTTTGATTCACAACAGATCCGGCCCAACAGAAACTTACCAGGCCTAAGTAGGCCCAGTTTATTCCCACTCAGCCCAGTAGCACTCACAGGCCCAATGACACTTAGCAAGACACCAACTCCATGTCAACCTACGGCCATAATGCTTGTGTGTAGCCCAACAGCTGGCCCAAGTATACATATGGCCCAAATGACTTGATCAGGCCCATGACTACACTATTTCGGCCCACAAATTCATTCGACAAAGGCGTGAGTATTCGGCCCAATTAAAAATGTAAAATAAACAACCACTTATTATTAACAATTGCATGAGAATAACATGCAAGTGGTGGTTAACTTTTACTACAAAGGTGACAACTTTTAATTAACCTTTATACTTAACATTTAATAATCACTTTTATAGAGTTTAATGGAACAAGTGTAACACCAAGTCAAGTGACACATATTAAGGATTAATAATATTTAATCTATAACCCAAGATTTAGCAAAACATCAAGATTAACTTTAAACCATAAAACTTAGCCATTTTATGGTCCGAAATGATTACAAAAGCTAGTAATTATATATGTTATCACAAAGATGGATAATTGGGTTTAAAGTGTTAAGACAAATTAAAACAATGACGATGCATAATTAGGTGGCAAGAGATTACTAACCTTTAATCAAAAATCTATGTCTTAAACTTAGAACCTTTAAGACAAACAAATAAGGGCCGAAGGATTACCGAGACCTATAAGTGTTAGCCAATTTTATGGCTAACATATACAGTTGCTCAAATTCATAAAACTTATACTAATAAGTTACATCAAACGTGAAATCAATACAGGAACGTGAATACACAACCACTACAATCAAGAGCGCGTACATTTTGTTTAAGATAAGTCAACCATTACAACTACTACAAGGTGAGTTCATATGCCCTTTTCTTAAATCTTTACTGATTTCAAAGCTCGGGGCTGAGAAACATGCAAAACTTTTATTTATTTAAAAGTTTCTATTAACATGTTGTTTATTTCATAATTTGGATAATAATTGATTATTATTATTATTATCGTTTATCATTACATGCTTGCTTGTTTGACTTTATTACACCTGAATCATGACACTTTAACACATAGGATAGTGTGAGTTGTTAAGAACATATCTTACAACCGTGCATATTATTCTTACACGATAGAACAACGAGGGAAAACCATGGGATAACATGCCATTAACAACTATTAATGACAAGAATGATTATCATGATAAGGTAACTTCATGATAGCAATATCATTCACATATCACTAAAATTTTGTATAAGACATGTTCTTATGACACTTTGTTAAGCTTGCTAGAACACGCAAACTTGGGATAACAGTTGATACATTTACTTGTGATATCGAGGAGGATATTACATACACACGCTTTTGGGATTGCATATCACACACATACCATCATTACTTACTAAGACTCTATTTAGAGTACATTCCCTAACCGTCAGAGGGTGTCGGTTACACAATGGTAGATCAGTTGGGTAAATCTTTACAACTAATAACCGGGGCTTGGGGAGATCAAATGAAATCACACCATGCACGAGAAGTGCTATCAATCATATATATAACACTCATAAAACTAGAAAACATGTTTCATTCCAATAGATATCGTGGGAGGATATCTTACACACCGGGCTGATCAGAAATGACAGCTACTGAGACTACTAGGTCTCTAACCAGGAATCATGAGTTGGACACTTTACACGCCAGGCTGAACAGGGGAAACAACTACTGGAACTATTATGTTCCTATCTAGATATCGAGTAGGATATCCTACACACCGGACTGGTTAGTACTGACAGTTACAGAAGCTACTAAGTTTCGCTCTAGATATCGAGTATGATATCTTACATGCCCGGCTAATCCGTAAGGAATAGCTAACAGAGACTATTATGTTTCTTTATTCAATTGTTGGTTATTCTACATGCCGGACTAATCAGTAATGATTAGTTACAGAAACTATTAAGTTTCGTTCTAGATATTGAGTATGATATCTTACATGCCGGGCTAATCCGGAAGGAATAGCTAACAGAAACGATTTCGTTTCTTAATTGTTCAATTGGGTTATATTACATGCTGGGCTAATCCGTAAGGATTTGCTAACAGAGATTATGTCTCTTTATTCAATTATGGTTTATTTTACACTCCGGCTAATTCGTAAGGATTAGTTAACAAAGATGATTTCATCTCTTACTTTATCCATTGAGTTATGTTACATGCCGACTATTCCGTAATGAATGGTTAACAGAGACGATTACGTCTCTTTCCTTTTTACTTATTGAATAAACATACCGGGAAATCATGGGTGAAAGGAAATGGGTATCCATCGTTGTATTACAGGTAGTGTTGAGTGCAGTTAAGCATGTGGTGGGGTGGCGTCTGGGCTTGACCCTTTCGTATGCCCCTATATATAAGCATGCTTGACTGGATGAGACATTATCTGTACATCCAACCATGGAGAGGACATTGTGTGAAACATGGGATTAAATCATCAATACAATTTGTGTGAAACGCTGTGAACATGAGTGACATAAATTCAATGGTTTTCAAATACTAAACTTATGAACTCACCAACCTAGTGTTGACTTTGTTTAAATGCATGTTTTTCTCAGGTGACGGATAGGTCTAGATAACAATCATCAGTGATTAAGCTAGAGGACTCTTAGAAGACCTAGCTTACTTTTGGAAGCATACATTTTGATGACATTGTGAATCTATTTGCATATCTTGTACAGTTACAAGATAGAAACTACACGATTCTTTTGGAATAGATTTACTTAGTTAAATTATGAACACGTACTGTGTAATTTAACTTTGTAATTCTATATTATATGTCATATTAGCATTTCTCATTATTTATCATGTGCCATGTAAACAATCTGATCATTTCGATTATCATTCAAGATATCGCGCCCCGGGAACTTTCTGCCCGACGGGAAAACCCGATCCGTTCCAGCCGGCCCGGGGTGTGACACAACCGAACCTTATTTAGCTGACACAAATCCATGCGTAGCAAACTGAGCCGAACCTTCCTACCCATTGTCGGACCCACTGGTTGCATGCGAACCGGTGTGTGTGCGTAATCATGAACCATGCAGGTCGCGAGAATAATAGTCGAACCTTTGATTATGTTAACAGGTTCGCTAGCCTCACTGTCATCCAGTTTGTAATATCGCTTGACCCGTTAAGCTAAGAAAGTCTGTAAGCCCATGTGGATGTATAGCCCAAGTCACACGGCCCACATACACAATCAGATACGACCTATAGCAGTAGCACATGGCATTCGGCCCATGTGACTATGCCTCGGCCCAATAGCCATTAATCGGCCCATGGGACCACTCTAGGCCCGACAACACCCTACGGCCCAAATCCCTCTATTTAGCCAAACAGATCGGCCTATATCAACTACATTCGGCCCGTATGATTATCATTTCGGCCCAGTTAATAACTTGGTATACACGGAAATAAAAAATCAACTTAGGAAACTGTATATCAAGGGGTATCATACATGGAATCATAAAGTGATCCTAAATTACTATAGGTGACATAGCTGGGGTGTAATAGAATTCAAAAGTCTAAACATGATACTTTAAAAGTTTTAACAAATGAATTCAAGGTGTCAAGACAAACAGAACAATGAGGACACAAAAATTTTGTTAAAAGATGTTAAGGATTGTTAAACCACAATCTAAAATCTAAGTTTAAATTTAACAGCTCTCTTATGATGACATTCAAGGAAAAGAATATAAAACAAGTAAACAAATACATTAGCCTAAATATTGGGCTAGGGCTACTATGATACTTAAAAAGCAAATCGGGCCAAATGATGATCCAGACAGAGAGGGCTAGTCAACCTTAGGACGAACCCTTTCACACACACACATCAACTGAAACTTATACTCATAAGTTACATAAAACATGAAACAAATACTGGATCATGAACACAACCACAAGTTCAATCAAGAGCACGTGCAATTTCTTGTTTAAGCTAAGTCAACCACTACAACAACAAGGTGAGTTCATATGCCCCTTCTCTCTAATATTAACTGATTTTAAACTCTCAGGGCTGAGAAACATGCTTAACTTTTAATTATTTAAAAGTTTTATGTTTAACATATTGTTTATACTATGATCAGATAATATTGTTTGCTTTATTATCATTTATCATTGTATGCATGCTTGTATGATTATAACATGACGGGTGCAACTAGAATGAATATGATAATATAAATTCATAATTTATTAACACACTAGAATAACAAAGTTGCAAGATTATATCTTACAACACCTAGTTATTCTTACAAGAACAAACATTGAGATAATCACAGGGAAACATGATTACACTGTACACACTGCACCTTCATACATATAAATTGCACAGATTTATAAACTATACTCACTATGTACATACAAATACACACATTGCCCCATTAAACACATAAACTACATATATTTTCGGACACTGTAATACATACATACATACATACATAGATACATACATACATACATAGATACATACATACATACATACATACATACATACATACATACATACATACATACATACATACATACACACACAAAATGTACACATAAGTTGCTCACATATACACACTGCATCTTCATACACATAAGTTGTAGGCATATATATATATATACACACACACACACACATAAATAGTGTAAATGGCTTGACATCTACTATGGATAATCATATTTGTTTTTATTAATTTTTGAAACGTACATGATACTAACATAGTTTTCCTATGTAGATCAACTAGCTGTTGATATACCAAAGAGACGTGGTTTAAGTCTTAATCTTAGTGCTACAAAGACCTTGGACAATTTGTCTGCGGGAGCTAAAATTTCTTAAATATTATCAAGTGATACAAAAGGATTTGTTAGGAATTATGCTTTACAATTTGCAACTGAGTGTGGGATTACAATTCGAAATTATTGTCCAATGAACTTTCATATATTAGTTTTGTTATTCCAGATAAATACAGAGACTCCACTGTCACCTAGCCCATTAGAAGTTTATCACAAGTTGCATTTCATTGCTAAAAAAATGGATGGCTAAACGATTATGAACGTGTTGAATATGTAAGCCAGTACTTACTATCTTTGTTAAAACTTGTTTTCTTGGAATAAAATTATCAAACTTTGATTTGTGGTAGCTTTAACTTATATTCTAATACCTTTTATTTTATTAGGAGAAGATTCTTAATCATATAAAAAAGACAATGACTAAATTAACTCCTAAAGGGACGACTATAATTACTATCATGGAGCATGAGCTAAAGAAATAGGCAATTAGAAGTGTGTGTGCCAAGCAGTAAACAACAAAATCTGCTTAGAATGTAGGTATAGGACCAGTTTTAAGGAAAAAAAAGATTCTCAACCACCTTGAAGTGAGGCTTAAGCTCTTTGAAATTAAGTTGATTCACTCAAAGATGGACTAAAGCAAAACAATGAAAAATATGAAAATTTTTAATTTTCATGAGTTCAAAGTTTCCATATTTTGATAGCTTTGTATCTACTTCCTGAGTAATGAAACAAGTAGTTTAGATGAATTATTTTATGACAGTGACAGTTATATATACCATATTCGTTAAGACTTTTTTTTTATACTTCTTTAATGTGTTTTCTTTGATACTTTTTCAAAGTTTGGGATAAATCAACTTGGTATTATCTATTTATATGTGGTTGTTTATTGTTTTAAAATTCAATGTCTGTGTTATGATATTGTGAACAAAAAGAATGGTATCTAAAAGCATTATTCAGTCTCTGAAAAAAAAAACTAGGAATGAGACAAAGTATTAGATTATTGGAGACTATTTTTTAGTCACTAAATGTACGTATTTGAGACTAATTTTCAGACTCTACATAAATGTATTAAAGACTGAAGAAAGTTATTATAAAATACTAACTATGAGTCTCCAAAACGTTACTTAGTACTGAAATTTTTTTTTATAAAACACTGCTTTTTAGTTTTTAGTAAATCATATCCAATACTAAAATGACATCAACAAGCATACCCAGTAAAAATCTCACTTAGAGTAGGGTCGGGGGAAGGATAGAGACAAACCTTACCCCTATCCTAGTTGGGATAGAGAGGCTGCTCCGAAAGAGTTTCCGGCTCAAAGTTATCGTTTGAGATTAATCATCTCAACGCTTTTAACGATTATTTTCACAAAATAAGTAAAATAATGTTAAAATTAGTGTAATTTTACTTTTGCCTCTTGAGGACCAACACATATATACATCATATGCCTCCACCACAAATGGGGCGTTCAATACTAAAATGACATCCAAAATTGTTATTCTAGTCTCAAAAAGCAATTTATTAAAGACTGGATTGTCATAGAACCAAAAATCTAATGAAGCATATTTGAGACAAAATATGCATCGTATAAGGACTAAATTTCATTCCCTAAAAGAATAGCATCAAAGACTAATTTTTAGTCACGAAAGAAATGTATTTGGGACTGAAATAAGGTGGTATCATGTGATATATTAAGGATTGAATTTATGTTTATTGGAGACTAAATGTTAGTCGTTGATTTCATACAATAGATACTGATTTTTAGTCACGGATACTGCTATCTAGGACTAACATCAGTAACTGACTAAAGACTAGGAAAATCAGTCCTTAATGACCATTAAATATTGGATTATTCAGTCTTGTAAAGCATTCTTCTTTTTAATGGTTATTTGATTTCAAATTCACGAAGATAACTTTTTAGTACCGAAAACTCATGTGCGACTGACATATTTATTGTGTTTATTTTTATATCCAATAAACATATTTTAGAAAAAGCTTTCACGTTTTTTATAAAACAATAATCAAATATAAATAATAACGATTCTGTCGTTATTTGTAAGAAATAATTTAGTACATTACCGGTTACAAGACTAAAATAAAAGAATATAAATTACTAATTTACATACCAAAGTGTTTTGATCCATGTCTTTGTTGGGTACTCCAATGTTGAGTCTTCAATCAAGTATCTTGACGAGCCGGTAACAAATCCTTAAAAAATACCTTTGCTAGCTTTTAACCACTTATGTCTTCCACCTATTCTTTATTGACATAAAATAAACACGTTGATGATTATGGTTGAGACACTTATTCAGTATGCTTACCTTATAACAGATTTTCCGCCTCTTCTCGAAACGAACGTTTCTGTCTCCCAGTGTACAACAACCGAAACAGTATGTGTACTGTCGGGATTAATCTAACTCCCGAAAGTGTATATGAAACAAGAGGGAATAAAATCAAAAATGTAGAGATTTCTTATGTGTATTGTAAATCATGTAGTATTCTATTTTCATCATCTTAACAAGACACCGTATGTCTTGTATTTATACTACATGAAGGTGATACCAAGAGTCTTGACTTAATGTATATAATCAATATATGTAATTTGAAGAGTCTTGATTTAATTGATTAAAATGAAACTTTTTTGATTTAAATTATTTTAAATTTGAAACTACTACAACTTCTAACAATCCCACACATGAATAAAAATCAACTCATACAATCAAGTGTTAAGACACAATTTCAACGGTTGAGTATTGCAGGAGAAGTAGGTGTTCTCTTTAAACTTTCCTTTGTGATTTATACTTGGTCTTCTACTGGTTAGTAGACGCGATGTCCTTGAACTAAACCTCTTTTTACGTAGACGTTATTACACTTCACACAATACTCTTCCTGGTCTGGTTAGCCCCTCATTGTCGTGTCTATGGTCATGGATCACTATCCTAGTTCTGCGAGAGCTCTAGGAATTATGCCCCGCAATTCCATTCGAAGCGACCCCGCTTCTTTTGAACATAGGTGTTTTGTCCACAAATCATTAAAAGTATCTTGGTTATCATGATTTACACGAATCATTAACCATATATTATGCTAGGCCTCACACAACAATGTCACTAATTGTTATAGGATGTGACAATTGCAATTGAGAATTACGTCAACAATTACGTGAGCAAATTTAGTCGTGCTTGAAATACACTTTGATTTGACAATTGAAATTATAACAGGTTGATAGTATGCGAGTAATGATGAACGTGGGCGAAAACCGTGCGCGAAACGGAGTTCCGGATTGTCCTGAATCGAAAAACAAAGAAAAATTTCTAAGTATTGAACTTTGGAGGTCGTCACTGTACGCCAAGGCCAGGTTGAGGGTCCTCGGTGGTACGCGAAGGATCAAAATATCTGAAATTACTCCGGATTTCTTGACGGTACTCCAAGCTGCTTTTCGCCCACTTTGCGGTACGCGACGAGTAGGGCAGGGCAATGGATCAAATTTATTAATCAGATTGCATGGAAAAAGAAGTATTTCTTCTTCTCTCGAACTCTCTTCATTTCCAGGAAACCAACAAGTGATTTTTAGCATCTGAACTTCATTTTGAAGCTGTCAAAACTCACGGATCGTGCCAGGGAACTTAGCTACAAGTCTTGATCGTTGTTTTGAAGTTGAGAATCGGTCTGAATACGTAACGGTTCGTATTAACCTTCTAGTTTGATAATGGTTGATTTGATCTTGTTTTTGAATGTAATGATATAGTTAGGGTTGTTGATTATTGCCTAAATGATGGCTAGGATTAATTATAAACGAAGAACACGATGTTTTAACGAATAAATCCTTGTTTTGATCCGTTGTAAAGCCCGGTTTTCATGAAATCATTATAATGATTTAAACCATTTGATTTTGACAATGTAGGTGATTAGTTTAATTAATCTTTGAAATGAAAAGGTTAAATCCAAGTGTTTCAAACTAATAACAATCATTAATATACTCACTGGAATGATTATCTGATGTTTATGATAATTGTCAGATTAGTATGTTAAACCTATTCCAATGTCATATTATGATATTTCATGATAACTGGGTAATCAAAAACAAGGATTAATCATTCCTAAGCCATTAGTCAGTCTAGAAACTGTTTTAGCATTATAATCAACAACATTAACTATTTGATAAATCTAAGATTATTTTGATTAATCAAGTATGACATCAACCTTGTATTAGGAACCTAAATAAGTATAGGTTCCTACATTATCATACATTGTATGATATAACATTAAATTAACTAATTAAATACTTAATATCAGTTCGATGACTGTTAAGACAATGTCGTTGACATTGGACATTTAGAAAGATCTAATCAGTAAGTTAAAACATAAATAACTCATTAAACACAAATAAATGCTGAATCACTTTATTACTATCACTTGCGTGACAATCTGCTACTTGTAAGTTATCATGTGAGTTTGTACAAACCCTTTAATTTTTAATATTTTACAAACATTGGGGAATCATTGTGAAACAATTTCTTAAACATATGATATGTATCATTTTTATATGTGTGATTTCATGTGAATTGTTGAGAACTTGTGGATTTCATAAGATTTTGCCGTAGAATAGAACTCTATCACAAAACTTAAACGTCATCATTCCTGAACTGTATCTAGTAAACCCATGTGGGGCCGAACGGGAACAATGATAGTACTATCGGCTGACAACCAATTTGCTAGGAGTTTGCAACTCCCCTTGCTGTGAATGTTTGTTACATGTTTTTCTTAGAACTTCTTAATGTGTGTGATAGACATTAAGATAATGAGGCATTAACACATTATTAGTGGATAGTGTCTTCGAAGATCGTAGAATCACGTCCGAAAGGAACTAGATACGGGTCCCATGTTTATCTTGAAACTGAATATTCTGAGAACTTGTATTGCATATCATATCATATTGTTGAACTTAAACTGTATGATCTCACTAGCTTTGTGCTGATGTTTTAAACTTAAACATTTTGCAGGAAGACCGTAACCAACAGGTGAGGATGCACTTTAATACACTTGTAATTAAATAAATTAGATTATGTAATAAACTTAGTTATATACCGTATGTTGGTTGTGATTACGAAATCCTTGTAATATATGTACTTTAAGTTAATATGTGTGTTGTGATACCAGTTCAAGTATGTCAACCTTCATCTCTGAGACATCACCACTATGCTTCTGCAACCTTCTCAGAGTGACGAATGACATCATCATCTTAGGTGACAAGAGGTGGGGGTGTGACAAGGTGGTATCAGAGCCAGAGGTTATAAAATTTAGGTGGACTTAGAAACCTAGACTATAACCATAGGCTCGTATAGTAACACAGAGAGCACCAAACCTAACTACTGGACAAAACTTGTTTTGAGTCAAGCCAGATAATCAGGTGGTACGAATTCCAGTTATGAGTGGCCAGCATAACTGAAATCCGCAACACGTGCGCATTCTAGTTAAGCTCAATGCAAGCAAAACAATAATAACTATAAGGACGATTAGTTTCTTTGAGATAGGAAGAGATGTCATGTTATGTTTATGTTGAATATTTTTATTCAATATTCATTTCATAGTACTGATCTGGGAATTTTGTTTGTTCAGCGATGATTAATCCCCGTGATCGATATATCTACAGACAGATTCCGTAAGTGATTCTGGATGATACGCCTAGTCCCAGCTCAACTTATGACTCAGATCCGTAAGAAGCATCTATGGCAGTATCTTTAGTAGTACCTCAGGTTTCACACACACCACCATTTATACCTCAGACTCCACCCCACATGCCACGCAACCACCACCACGTACACATGTTTCTGATGATACCTGTGCTGAACATCGGGCTAGAAGCCCATCACCACAGAGAGTCCCGACATACACAGGAATTAGGAGGATGCGGGGAAAAGCCCGCAAAATCATAGGTTTACCACCTAGGCATCAGCTTGCTCCTAGGGATGTTCCAGACTCTACTCATGAGGTGGGTGAGTCTTCTAGACATGCTTAGATGAGAGCTTGGCTGCAACAAGTCACTTTAGACTTGCAGAGTACTCGTTTGGAGCTGAGACAGTCTTATGGTTCCTTACAGGAGACCCGTCCTACTCTGACTGAGACACAGGTGGCTCATTAGACTTTGTTAGAGCAGTTTGAGTTACTTGAGGCCGACACTAGAGCATGGAGGACGATTATAGAGGACAGGATGAGACAACATGTGTTGATGGTTGTATTTTGGCAGTATGTTGAGGTTGTGAGGGCGAGAGATGTGAGGGTAAGAGAGGTGATAGAGGATGTTAGTATGTTGAGTTTGGAGGTGAGGATGTTAGCATTGGCTATAGTACTAGCAACTATAGCCATCATGATGGCATGTTTACCGTACTTTCTACGGTAAGGTATCATATGGGTGTGCATGTTTTGGGATCATCATTGTATATATCATCAGCAACAAATGGATAGGTTGAAGGCTTGTGAGGTTTGGGGGATGTTTTGGATGTAAAATAGATCCCCGGTAGTTGGTTATGATGTTATGGTAGTATGGTTTTCTTGTATCAAAAACTCATGGCTGTATAAAACTTATATTATAGTAATAAAATGGTTGTTCTTGTATATCTATTTGGGTAATGTGTTATGTATGTGATGTATGAACTAAATAACAATGTCAAATTTGTGTGAAGACATATCTATTGCTTGTGTGATATACTCTCGTAAAATACCTTGTGTGGTATACTCTCGTAAAATACCTTGTGTGGTATACACTCGTAAAATACCTTTTGTGGTAGACTCTCGTAAAACACCTTGTGTGGTAGACTCTCGTAAAATACCTTGTGTGGTATACTCTCGTAAAATACCTTGTGTGGTATACTCTCGTAATATACCTTGTGTGGCATATTCTCGTAAAATACCTTGTGTGGTATACTCTCGTAAAATACCTTGTGTGGTATACCCTCCTAAATTACCTTATGTGGTATTCTATCTATACTCTGTATGACACATCTCAAAGTCATGTATGATTATATTTTAAAGAAATTCATGTTATAATAGATCGAAAAACGAGTAATGTTGTATTTAATATCTATATTGGTGTCACAGTATTGTATGTTATGTGATACTATAACATGATTTTGAAATAACAAGACTGAGTATAACTACAAACGTTTGTATGATTTCTGTGTACTGTGAACATGTCTGAACAATATCAATGTAGTTATGCTATACTTATTATAGTCACGTTTCGACATAAATGATTGGATTTATGTGATCAAACGGGTTATATCTTTAATGTTTTAAACTAACCTAAGTTTGTCTGCATGTGAGCAGAACTATGGCTCCTAAAAGAGGTCGGCCAGCTAGGAAAGCTACCAAGAACGTTACTAGCCCTGAGCAGAACCAAGTTCCACCTGTGAATGTTGAATCAAATCTAGATCCACAGATCAATCCGGAAACTAACGTGGTTCCACCTGAAAATCCAGAAACAAATAATGTTCCACCTGTAGGTGCAAGTGGATCTGAACTGAACGAAGCAATGGTAGCATGAATTATGCGAGAACAGCTATCTGCTTGTGATGTTTTCACATAACACCAACCTCATATCACTACGGGTTCTGGTGGACATCATGATCACACTGAACATAATGCTACTGGAGGTCACGTAGAAACTCATAATAACACTGGTACAACAACCACAAAAGCAATTCTTTCTAATCCACCACAACAAGGGTGTACTTATAAGTACTTTGCTTCTTGCAACCCTCCTACTTTTACAGGCAAAGAAGGAGCGGCTGGACTATACTTCCACATATTATGGATAACGTAGGAGACATCTCTATTCCCCCCCCGGGAATCTTTAGAATTACCACTGCTTAGCTTTCAATTCGCCTCTGACCATCAAATGAAATATGAATAATCCGTTCTCTTCTCTTTGAAAGAAGGGGCGCTTCCGGTTCTGTCAGTGCTTGAAACAATTTTGTCTTCTCCATATTACTATATCTCTAGAGTCGATAATTTTATACGAGGAACCACTGAACTCAACCACTTGATGTCGTTACTCTTCAGTTTTCTGTTAAGGTCTATCCTGTAGAGGTACTCAAATTGGATCAGTGATCAATTTCTAGGTTTCGTCATAAACCTAATTGGTTACTTCCAATTACGTAAATCAATAGTTCAAACTGCACTCAAAGGTAGGGCATTTCCCATTTTTATAGGAACTTTTGTACCAGTAACAATGGTATCTCCAATTATATACCCCTGGGATGTAAAATATATCTCTTCTCACCATCCCTATAGTGTATGAGACAAATGTATGCATTTCGATTCGGGTCATATTCTATGGTTACGATTCTACCATATATGTCTTTTTCTTTCCGTCGAAAATATATTTTACGGTATAGACGCTTATGACCTCCCCCTTTATGCCCTGCGGTAATGATTCCTCTGGCATTACGACCTTTACCACAATGATGTTGTCGTAATGAGTATAGGTCTAGTATGTGTACTAGGAAGGAAGGGAGGTACTGAGTTTAGCGTCGACAAGTGGATGTGGATTGAAGAAATGGAAACGAAACTTAAGATCAGCCAATGTTTGGCAGAGCATAAGGTGTCTTATGCTGCTTTATCTTTGAAAGAATCGGCTCTAACAAGGTGGAATACCCAGGCTAAAACTTTGGACTCAGCTACAGTTGATTCAATGGGCTGGAATAATTTTAAAACTCTGATTAAGTAAGAGTACTGCCCAATCACTGAAATTCAAAGGCTTCAAGAGGAATTCTGGAATCATTCAATGGTCGGTGCTGATTGTTTAGCTTATACCGATCGGTTTCATGAACTTACTTGTTTACTTCCCAATATGTTTCCTACGAAAGCAGCTTTAATTGAGAATTATATCAAGGGTCTAGTTTCCCAGATTCGGGGAATGGTGACTGCAGTTGAACCTACAACTCCTAAACGTACAATCTTGTTGACCCCTAAGCTTACCAATGAGGCGGTAAGGAGTGGTACTCTGTCCTCAAAAACTCAGACGGCGGTGAGTCGTAGTGATGTCGGTTCCTCGAATGTTTCAAAAGGTACCAAACGAAAGCGGTATGGTAAGACTAAAACGAAAGCTCCGGTTGAGACCAGTCAGCACAAACCAACGATGAAGAACTATGGTGCAACTGTTTCTGAGAGGAAAGCTTACGCAGTTACACTAGGTAGGCGCCCAAATGCAATAAGTGTCCTTATCATCACACATGTTCATGTCCTGAATGTACAAACTGTAATCGAGTCGGACACTATACCAGATACTGTAACTTTCCTGCACGTCAACCAAACCAAGCACCATGGCAAACCACTCAAACCAACCGGTCATGCTTCAAGTGTGGAAGTCCTGACCCTTTTATGAGAAACTATCCGAACAATAACAATACCAATCAGGGAAACAAAGCTAGGGAGAGCTTTTCAGATTGGTGCAACCAAGGCGAGGCATGATGCGAATATTGTCACCGGTACGTTTCTTTTTAATAATCTTTATGCATCAGTTCTATTTGATACAAGGGTAGATAAGAGTTTTATCTCTCCTGAATTTGCATCATTACTTTCATTGGCTGCGGTAGATATAGAAACTCCTTATGTCATTGAACTTTCTAATGGCAAGTTAATCAAAACTAACAGTGTAATTCAAGGGTGTTCCTTAAATCTGAATGATCACTTGTTCAATATCAATTTACTTCCTATTGAGCTTGGGAGTTTTGATGTCGTTGTCGGTATGGACTGGCTTTCTGATAACCAAGCGGAAGTTGTATGTCAAAACAAGGTGATCCGTATTCCATTACCGTTAGGTAATACACTGATAGTTCAAGGAGAATGAGCTGGTAGAAAACTTGGTATCATTTCTTGTATGCAAACTCAGAAATGTTTACGGAAAGGTTGTCAGGCCTTTCTAGCTCATGTAATTGAGAACTTTTATACACAAAAACTTATCAAAGATATTCCAGTAGTCAAGGATTTTCCTGAAGTTTTTCCTAAGGATATATTAGGATTAACCCAGTGAGACAAGTTGAATTTCGTATTGATTTGATTCCAGGTGCAGCACCTGTAGCTAAAGCTCCTTATCATTTAGTACCCTCAGAGATGCAAGAGCTTTCAGGTCAACTACAGGAACTATTAGATAAATGTTTTATTAGACCTAGTTTCTCACCCTGGGGAGCACCAATTCTCTTTGTAAAAAAGAAGGATGGTTCATTCAGGATGTGTATTGACTACAAGGAACTCAATAAACTGACAATCAACACGTATAAATGATCTATTTGATCAACTACAAGGTGCTACTTACTTTTCAAAAATCAATTTAAGATCTGGATATCATCAGTTAAGAATTCACAACGATGATGTTCGTAAAACTGCTTTCAAACTCGATATGGACATTACGAATTTTTAGTAATGCCATTTGGATTAACAAATGCACATGCAGTTTTCATGGATCTGATGAATCGAGTATGTAGACCTTATCTGGATAAATTTGTGATTGTGTTTGTTGATCATATTCTTATTTATTCTCGGAACCAACAAGAACATGCTCAACACTTGAAGCTTATTCTAGAACTTTTGGCACGTGAGAAACTTTTTGCCAAATTTTCATAATGTGAGTTTTGGTTACGAGAAACTCAATTGCTTAGGCATGTAGTGAATGAAAACGGTATTCAAGTGGATCCCAGTAAGAGTGAGGCTGTGAAACAATGGGAGACACCACGAACCCCAACTGAAATACGTTAATTTTTAGGTCTGGCATGTTATTATCGTCGATTTATCAAGAACTTTTCAAAAATAGCTTTGCCACTGACCACATTGACATAGAAAAATCAACTTTTCATATGGGGTTCTCAACAGAAGTAAGTGTTTCAACTGTTGAAGCACAAACTCTGTAATGCACCTATTTTGGCATTACCGGAAGGTGCCGAAAATTTTACAGTGTACTTTTGATGCTTCTCATCAAGGTCTTGGGTTTGTTTTAATGCAGAATGACAAGATAATTGCCTATGCTTCTCGACAACTAATAGTACATGAGAAGAATTATACCACTCATGATCTAAAACTTGGTGTAGTTGTGTTTGCACTCAAGATTTGGAGACATTATCTATACGGAACCAAGTGTATTGTGTACATTGATCACAAAAGTCTTCAACACATTCTAGATTTGAAAATTTTGAACATGTGACAAAGGTGGTGGGTAGAACTTTTGAACGACTACGACAGTGAAATTCGTTATCACCCAGGTAAAGCAAATGTCGTAGCCGATGCCCTAAGTCGCTAGGAACGAGTCAAACCGTTACGTGTGAAAGCGTTAGGTATGACTATTCAGACCAGTGTAATTTCTCATATTAGAGAAGCTCAGCAACAAGCTTTACAAGAAACAAACTACCCTGCTGAGGAACTAAGAGGATTAGATAAACTACTCGAAACAAAAGCTGACGGATTGTTGTATTTCAAAAGCCGAATTTGGGTTCCTTTATTCGGTAACTCTAGAACATTTATCTTGGATGAGGCGCACAAATCCAGGTATTCTATTCATCTAAGTGCTGATAAAATGTATAAAGATCTTAGAGATTTTTACTAGAGGCCTTGAAATAAGAAACACATAGCAGAGTACGTGGATCGATGTTTAACATGTCTCAAAGTTAAGGCTGAACATCAACGACCTTCTGGGTTACTACAACAACATGTGTTTCCCATGTGGAAATTGGATCAGATCTCTATATTTGTTATCGTTAATCGCCTTACTAAATCTGCGCATTTCTTACACACGTAATCAGGATTCTATATGTGTTATCGTTGATCGCCTTACTAAATCTGCGCATTTCTTACACATCCGAGAAATTATTCTATGGATCGACTCGCTAAACACTATGTTAATTAGATTTTATCTCGACATGGAGTACCAATCTCTACCATTTCTGACACAGATAGTCGATTTACTTCACGATTTTGGCAAACTCTTCAGAATGCTCTCGGCACGCAAATCAATATGAGCACAACTTATCATCCACAAACAGACGGGCAAACTAAACGAACGAATCAAACTCTTGAAGATATGCTCAGAAGCTGTGTGATTGATTTTGGAGGTAGCTGGTATATTCATCTTCCACTAGTTGAATTCCCATATATTAACAGTTACCATACCAGTATTCAATGCGCTCCATTCGAAACACTTTATGGACGTAAGTGTAGATTACCTATCTGTTGGTCAGAAGTTGGTGAAAATCAAATTATAGGCCCATAATTCATTCAAGAAACAACTAATAAGATCACACTCAATCAAGAACGATTAAACCTGGTCGCGATCATCAAAAGAGTTATGCTGATAATCGTCGTAAACCTTTAGAATTTCAAATAGGTGATCGAGTATTATTAAAAGTTTCACCTTGGAGGGGCATTTTCAGATTTGGGAAAAGTGGTAAGCTTTCAACAAGATTTGTAGGGCCATTCAAGATTCTTGAACGAATTGGATCAGTAGCCTACAAACTTGAGTTACCTCTTGAACTTAGTAATATTCATGATATCTTTCATGTATCAGATCTGAAAAAGTGCCTAGCTGACGAATCATTCATCGTGCCTCTCGAAGAGATCCAAGTTGATGATAAACTTTAGTTAAGTGAAGAACCAGTAGAAGGGATGGTCCAGGTTAAATATTGAAACGTAGTCGCATACCAATTGTTAAAGTTCGTTGGAACTCACAACTTGGACCTGAATATACGTGGAAATGTGAAGATCGAATGAAAGCAAAATACCCACACCTATTCTCATGATCAATTGTCATCAATGAAGTCTTCACTAAATTTCGGGATGAAATTTCTCTAACAGGAGTAGACTGTGGCAATTGCATGATATAACATTAAATTAACTAATTAAATACTTAATATCAGTTTGATGACTGTTAAGACAATATCGCTGACATTGGACATTTAGAAAGATCTAATCAGTAAGTTAAAACATAAATAACTCATTAAACATAAATAAATACTGAATCACTTTATTACTATCACTTGCGTGACAATCTGCTACTTGTAAGTTATCATGTGAGTTTGTACAACCCCTTTAATTTTTAATGTTTTACAAACATCGGGGAATCATTGTGAAACTATTTCTTAAACATATGATATGTATCACTGTTATCTGTGTGATTTCATGTGAATTGTTGAGAACTCGTGGATTTCATGAGATTTTGCCGCAGAATAGAACTCTATCACAAAACTTAAAAGTAATCATTCCTGAACTGTATCTAATAAACCCATGTGGGACCGAACGGGGAACAATGATAGTACTATCGGCTGACAACCCATTTGCTAGGAGTTTGCAACTCCCCTTGCTGTGAATGTTTGTTACCTGTTTTTCTTAAAACTTCTTAATGTTGTGATAGACATTAGGATAATGAGGCATTAACATGTTATCAGCGGATAGTGTCTTCGAAGATCGTAGAATCACGTCCGAAAGGAACTAGATACGGGTCCATGGTTATCTTGAAACTGAATATTCTGAGAACTTGTATTACATATCATATAATATTGTTGAAATTAAACTATATGATCTCACCAGCTTTGTGCTGATGTTTTAAACTTAAACATTTTGCAGGAAGACCGTAACCAACGGGTGACGATGCACTTTAATACACTTGTAATTAAATAAATCAGATTATGTAATAAACTTAGTTATATACCGTAATATTGGTTGTGATTACGCAATCCTTGTAATATATGTACTTTAAGTTAATATGTGTGTTGTGATACCAGTTCAAGTATGTCACCCTTCATCTCTGAGACATTACCACTATGCTTCCGCAACCTTCTCAGAGTAACGAATGACATCATCATCTTAGGTGACGAGAGGTGGGGTGTGACATAGGAATTGACTAGGATGTATTTAAACATCCTTTTATAGTTTAGGAGGATATATATCAACACACACACAAAAACACACACACACACACATATATATATATATATATATATATATTAGCTTATACATCCATTGTATGACTATGCCCATACAGTAACCACCCTACATATATGAATTAGTTGTCCTATTGAACATAGATCTTGGGATCTCCAATCAACAAGGTTAGGTTTCCTTCAAATATCTCTTTACATGGGCTTTAGTCACATTCCTCAACTTAATCTCTCATGTTATTGGATCCAAAACATTATATTTGACTTCACTAAGTCAACGTGTTCTTAACTTACAAGTTTTACTAGCCATTTTTTCAATTTATAGACTATAACTAGTGATATAAACTTGGATATAGTTATATGACCATGTCTTTAGAATGATTTAAACTTATTTCGAGGCTAAACACGTTTTCACCATGCCTTTGGTAAGCTTTTTAAAATATCTAACTAAAATTTGAATTTTACCAATTGATATTTGAGTTCAATTAACTTGATTGACTCCGTATAATCATCGTGTACTTGGTCACAAATTTGCAATACTTATTTGGATTACTAAAATCCTTATTACAAAATCTTTCACATATTTATATTAAGTGCAAGCAACCCTCACATTTAAGTCTTATTAAATAACCATTTTTCAATTATTAAGATGGTGTTGTGAAAAGTTTTCCTTTTTCATAAGAGGTTGAGAAACCTCTCAAATACTATCTCTTACAAACTCTAGAGGGTTGTTTCATATATGACACATTCCCCATGTTGCTTCCATTTTGATTAAATTTGAGCAATTTTTCTTTTGATGACTTTGACACCTGTGATAAGATATCAAACATATATATCATTGTGTCATTGAGTTCATCCGTACATATTACTCCATGAGTTTTCCTCATATAAACCGAATAGAAGTACATCTATTTCGGTGGTCATCTAAAGTTATCTTTTTTTAAGTGAATGAAGTTATATTCAAAAACAATAAACTTACAACACTTTCTCATTCTCATGTGAACATAAGATGCATCATTCTGATCATTCACAGCTCCAAGAGATAACACATTATCTCTACAAACATTCATATCTTAGTTTAGACAAGAATGATGAGATTTTAAACCCTTGGTTTAAGGAAAACTCATAACCATAATTAACTTCATTCATTTTACAGGATCATAACTCATTTGCCTTTAATCTCCAAAGCTTCACTATTTATTCATAAAAACTTAAACAAAATTTCTAGATCGAGTCACTTTGGTGAACACATTTATCAACAACAGGATGAATGATATTTGTAAAAAATCACCAAAGTCTTGAGATATAATCAACTAGATTGACACTCTACAACATGGTACTCATATTTGCCTCGAGTGATTTACAAATTTTTATTGTTGTTTCAATGAAACCATGTATTAGGATACTCTCCCAAATTGAAGAATAAATCCTCCACATAGTTTCAATAACGTTAATGATTGTAGCATAATCTACAAGACCATCACTATTGTTAGTATCTTTAATAAATGTGCAAAATTTATTAAGATTATCTACAATAATAACAAATATTTCTTTCATATGTTATAGTAATCAAAACACACTTACGAATTTTATGTTGATGCTTTCAACATTATTAGACGACATCCTTCGTTCTTGTGTGTTTCGTTTTAATACACTCACCATATTACATTGATGTTTGATATGCGACTTGCAACATAAGTCAATATCACAACCCGCTCATTGTGTTCGTACAACTCACCACTTGCATTTTCCGTTTAAATATATATCTTTATTAAACTAGAAAATTTCAAATTCTCCAAAGTTTACATATTATTTGCCATTTATTATTTTTAGATCAACTTGTTTATTTTAGAAAAATATAAACTTAAGCCATAGCTGAATACTTATAATAAAATATAATATACAACATATTTTAAACGGGTACAATAATGATAACTAAACATCAATCTTAAAGTGTTATTTCTTCAACACTTTTAACGTTTGCCGAAATCATCACAAATAATCTTGTCACTTGACGTTTTGAGGTTCTCCCTCAATAAAACTTATGTACTAATTATAACATTTTATTCGTTTCATTTAGAAACATTAATCTTTAACAAACATAAAGTTTTCTAAATAATAACTGCTCGCAAGTAGTTTGAACAATCGACTATGTTCATAACAACGCTGGGTTTTTTCCACCAATAATCTTCTCAAGACTATTTACGGTTCAAGACGTGATATTTTTCGTACGAATATCGAATCATTGCAAAAAACCCATGTTTTATTTATTTAAAACACATTGATTATGTTCATAACTAGCTTGTTAGAGAATATAACGATTACCAAAGCATTTAATTAAGTAGTTGATTCTAATAGCTCATTATAATTTTAAGTTTAACAAACGCTCAAAATTTGGTTTATATGGTGATTTTTTTTCTAACATACTCAATAGAAATACTTGATTACAAGGATCATTGATTTATACAAAATAAATCGGTTATAACATTTGTTAGAAAGGACTGTCACCAAAGTCGTTTTAAACTTATTAGTTTATGCAAAATAACTGAGTTCTAACACGTTTATTCGAAATAAACAATTAACAAAATTGTTATAAAAGACCTTTGGTTTATACAAAATAAATATGCTCTAACACACTTGTTAGAAAATAAACAATTATACAAATCTTTTCTAAAGCCTTTCGGTCTATAAAATAATTCGGCTCTAACACGCTTGTTAGAAATAAATGATTACCCGAACCCTTATAAAGTCTTTTTTGTTTATAAAATTTACTGATTTTAACACACTTTGTTAAAAAAAATAAACGATTTCCAAAATCGTTATAAATCTTATTATATTTAAACAAAATAAACTGATTCTAATAACTTGTTAGAAAATAAACGATTACCAAAATTGTTATAAAACTCATTATGTTTATTCAAAATAAACAAATTCCAATACACTTGTTAGAAAATAAACGATTACCAAAATCATTATAAAGCTCATTATGTTTATACAAAATAAACTGATTCTAACACACTTGTTAGAAAATAAACAATTACCAAAATCGTTATAAACCTTATTATGTTTATATAAAATAAACAAAGTCTAACACATTTGTTATAAAATAAACGATTACCAAAATCGTCATATAGCATATTACTTTGCAAAATCATCTTTTATAACGTGCTCGTGATAAAATAAACACACTTTTGTACCAATACACTCGTTTCTAACATGCTTGTTTGAAAATATAAAGGCATGAGAACTTTTCCAAACAAATGTTTTCTAATGCGTTCGTTAGAAATTTTATTATTTTAACCAATATTATAATTTATAACACGCTCATTAGAAATATAAGTTAAAATGTTAATAACCGATTAACGGTTTAAAAATCACCTTTTTTTAACACGTCAGTTAGAAAACCTAAATTGTTCAAACCAATATTGTTTACCAGAATCAATAATTACATCTAACATGCTTGTTAGAAAATGTAAACATTTCGTAAACGATAATATTTTGCAATAATTATAATAATAATAATAATAATAATAATAATAATAATAATAATAATAATAATAATAATAATAATAATATTAATAAACTTCTAACAAGCATTTTATAAGGAAAAGCAAGTGTTCACCAACACTTTGTATGTGTTTGGAAAGTCACATTTTTCTAATACAGTTATTAGAAAATGAACGTTTAAAATTATTTTGAAAAAAAAAGTGTTCCATTGTTCAATTCATAATCGAAATCGATGAATTCAAAACAATGAATCAAATCATTTTTCTTGTAACACGTATTCGGATTAAATATTGTACTCCAATTATAAAATCCGACCAACTTGTACTAAATAATTCTCGAAAATATTTACTAGATTTTATTAAAAATATTTGTTTATATTTAACTTTCATGAACCCAAAAGCCTTATTTATAAGGTTTTCACAAAAGTTTGTTTTAAGTTTATTGTAGGAAATGAGTTCACTTTTTTTATAAAATATTAATCAAATATAAATAATAACGATATTCTCCTATTATTAGTAAGAAATAATCTAGTACATTACCGGTTACATGACTAAAATAAAAGAATATAAATTACCAATAACGATTCTTTTGTTAGTAGTAAGAAATAATCTGAGAATTTGAGTGCCCGTACGAGCAGGGGGAAAAAAGGCCCATAAAGCATTCAAGTATATAAAATTTTTTCGTAAGGGATGACTAATTATACAAATAAATTATAAACATATATAAATCATAGTGTCAAGTTTAGTGAAATACATATAACAATAATTAACCGATGATTCATGAAGCTCGCCTTGCATCCTTCATAACAAATTGGTTGATTAGTTCTTCGCAGTCTATCATTTCTAATATATCGTTCTCGATAGCTATCATGCCCAATCCACTAAGTCTTTCTTGGGACATTGTTTTTCGTAAGTAAGATTTCAATAACTTGAACTTAGAAAATCTTCTTTCTGCAGATGCAACTGTTACTGGAATAGTCAACAGTATTCTGTATGCAATGGTTGCATTTGGAAAATAACCAAGCTCTTTCAAACACTTTAAAATATCTATAGGATGACTAAATTCTTCGATCTGTGATGCCCCAAATAATTTCAACTTCGTATAAAGTTGATCTGCATCAATATCTGATTTCTTTTCAAACTTGAGTGCATTTTCAAGAATATAACACACCAACTTGAGATCTGTATCTTCAAGAAATAATTGACTCTAAAGTTTTTTTCCTTTTTTTTAGTTTCTGACTGCCGGATAGTTGTAGGAGGCATAATTTCTTAATTAAAAAATTAGGGATGCAAATTAGTAAACGCTAAATCTTAAATCAGTAAATCCTAAATCAGTAAATCACAAAATTTGAACTAAATTAGTAAACCTAAATCCTAAATTAGTAAAACCTAAATCCTAATTCAACATGACAAGTAGACTTTGAGGGTTCATTCTTAGTTTCTGATAATCATAGTCGACACATAAGAACAAATATTAACTCACTAAGAATGTATAATCTGGAATCTGATAAATGATAAATTGATAATCACAGTCTAATAAGATGATAAGAAATTGATAATCATTAATCAACATTCAACACAATAACATTAACAATTTAACACTATATTACCTGGTGAGTGGTGATTGCCGACTGATTGGTGAAGGAGGCGCCGGTCGTGAAGGATGAGGGGCCGATTGGAGCAAAGTAGCAGACGAGCAGTGGGGCCAGCCTGCCAGGAGTCGGAAGTAAAGGAGACGCGGGTCGTCAGAGGTGAAGAATCGGAGTCGATCGCTCGTCATCGGTCACTCGGTCGCGCGTTGCAGGGAGGAGCCCTAAATTGAGTTTTTTTGGGGGCTTTTGAATGTGGAGCCGGGAGGAAAAAATTGGGGGGAGGGGAGGCTTTGAAATGGAACCATTTTTTTGCGGTTTTTTGTCACACCCCCACCTCTCGTCACCTGAGATGATGTCACACGTCACACTGAGAAGGTTGCGGAAACATAGTGGTGATGTCTCAGAGATGAGGGGTGACTTACTTGATCCGGTATCACAACACACAGATTAACTTAAAATAAATACATTACAGGGTTTCGTCATTACAATCAGTATCATAGTTTACAACTTAGTTTATTACACAACTAACTTATTTAATTACTAGTGTTTGAAGTGCTGCCTCACCGAGTGTCATTGTCTCCCTGCAAAAAGATTTAATTTGAAAACGTCAGCACAAAGCTGGTGAGTTCGTAAGTTCAAGTTCCACAATATGAAATGATATGTAGTTACAAGTTCTCAAAATGTTCAGTTCAATTTAATCATGGGACCCGTATCTAGTTCCTTTCTGACGATATTGTTCTATAAGATACTACCCGTCGGTAACATCTTAATGCCTCATTATCTTAATGTCTATCACAACATTAAGCAGTCTAAAAACAGGAAACAAACATTCACACAAGGGGAGATGCAATCCTCCCAGCAAATGGGTGGTCAGCCGACAGTACTATCATTGTTTCCCCGTTCGGCCACACATGGGTTCACTAGATACAGTTCAAAATGAGGACTTTTAAGTCTGTGACAGTGTTCTTGTTCTCCGGGCAAAATCCCATGAAATCCACGAGTTCTCAACAATCACATGAAATCACGCAGATAACAGTGATACATATCATATGTTCAATAAAAGTTCAACAGTGTTCCTCGATGTTTATAAAAGATTAAAAATAAAAGGGGTTGTACGAAACTCACCTGATGATATAGAGGTAGCAGAATATCTCCCAACTGATAATAAAGGGTGATTCTGCATTTAGTTATTTTTAATGAATTATTTATGTTCTAGTTTACTGATTAGATCCATCTGAACGTTCAATGTCAAAGACATTGCTTAATAAGTCATCAAACCGATATTAAATGTTTAATTGGTTACTTTAGTATTATATCATACAATGTATGATAATGTAGGAACCTACATTGCATTAGATTCCTAATACAAGGTAGATGACACTCTTGATTAATCAGAATAATCTCATATTAATCAAATAGTTAATGTTGTTGATTATAATGCTAAAACAGTTTCTAGATGGTTTAATGGCTTAGAAATGATTAATCCTTGTTATTGATTACCCAAATATCATGAAATATCACAATGTAGTATTAGAATAGGTTTAATAACCATATTTAACATACTAATCTGACTGCTATCAAAAACATCAAATAATCGTTCCCATGAGTATGTTAATAATTATGATTAGTTTGAAACACTTGGATTTAACCTTTGTATTTCAAAGATTAATCAAACTAATCACCTACATTGTTACAATCAAATGGTTTAAACCATTATAATCATAGTTGTGATTTCATGCAAACCGGGCATTACAACGGATCAAAACAAGGATTTAACCGTTAAAACATCGTGTTCTTCGTTTATAATCAATCCTAGCCATCATCTAGGCAATAATCAACAATCCTAACTATCTCATTACGTTCAAAAACAAGATCTAATTAATCAAAATCAAACAAGAAGGTTAAAATGAACCATTACCTGATCTAACGGATTTCTGCGGCTAAAACAACGATCGAGACTTGTAGCTACAATCCCTGGGATGATCTAAACGTTTGGAAGCCTTCACAATAAAGTTTGACAGCTGAAATTGAGTATTCTTGCGTCTGGAAGTGAAGAATGGTCGAGAATATTGAAAGTGTGATGTTTTCCAAGCAATCTGATCATTTAAACTCATTTTTACCGACTTAACCTTCCGGGCGTACCGCCCCTTATCAAGGCTTGGCGTGGGGCGTACCTCCCCATGGAATTTTGTCCAATTTTTGATTTAATCTTCGTTTACCGATTCCGGGTGCATACGAACTCCGTTTTGCGCACGGTTTTCGCCTACGTTCATGATTTTTCGAGCTCTTTCAAATGGTTATAATCTCAAGACCTATAGAGTTCAAAATATTTGACCTCTTATCTATTGCTATATTCGATTCAGTGTATCTTGAAATCGGAGCCTCGTTTCGCGATTTCTCTTACACTCATTCTCTTCATTTTTGAGTTATGATTCTAACATGAGAATTTTGAGTTGTCACAGTCTCCTCCTGTTAGAGAATTTTCGTCCCGAAATTTAGTGAAGACTTGCTTGATGACAATCGTTCATGAGAATAAATGCGGGTTCTTTGTTTTCATCTGATCTTCTCGGTCCCATGTATACTCAGGTCCACGTTGTGAGTTCCATCGCACTTTAACGATTTGGATGCGACTGCGTTTTAATACTTTAACCCCTCAATCCATCACCTCGACTGGTTATTCATTGAACTGAAATTTTTCATCAATTTGAATCTCTTCTAGAGGTACAATTAATGATTCTTCAGCTAGGCACTTTTTCAGATTTGATACGTGAAAGACATCAAGAATGTTACCGAGTTCAGGAGGAAACTCAAGTCTGTAGGCTACTGATCTAATTCGTTCAAGAATTTTGAATGGTCCTAGAAATCTTGGTGAAAGTTTACCTCTCTTTCCAAATCTGAAGATGGCCTTCCAAGGTGAAACTTTTAACATTACTCGTTCACCAATTTGGAATTCTAGCGGTCTACGACGATTATCAGCATAACTCTTTTGACGATCACGAGCTGCTTTAATTCGTTCTTGAATAAGTGTGATCTTATCAGTTGTTTCTTGAATGAATTATGGGCCTATAATCTGATTTTCACCTACTTCTGACCAACAGATTGGTGATCATCTACACTTGCGTCCATAGAGTGCTTCGAATGGAGCGCATTGAATACTGGTATGGTAGCCGTTCTTGTAAGAGAATTCAACAAGTGGAAGATGAATATCCCAGCTACCTCCAAAATCAATTACACAGCTTCTGAGCATATCTTCTAGAGTTTGATTTGTTCGTTCAGTCTGTCCATCTGTTTGTGGATGATAAGTTGTGCTCATGTTGATTTGTGTGCCCAGTGCAGTTTGAAGAGTTTGCCAAAATCGTGACATAAATTGACTATCTTTGTCAGAAATGATAGACATTGGTACCCATTTCGAGATACAATCTCATTAACATAGAGTTTAGCGAGTCGATCCATAGAATAATCCTCTCGGATGGGTAAGAAATGCGCAGATTTAGTAAGGCGATCAACGATAACCCGTATAGAGTCATGATTACGTGATGTTCTGGGTAATTTAGTAATGAAATCCATAGAGATCTGATCCCATTTCCACATGGGAATCTCAGGTTGTTGCAATAACTCAGAAGGTCGTTGATGTTCAACCTTAAATTTGAGACATGTTAGACATTGATCCACGTATTCGGCTATGTATTTCTTCATTCCAGGCCACCAGTAAAAGTATTTAAGATCTTTATACATTTTATCAGAACCTGGATGAATAGTATACCTTGATTTGTGCGCCTCATCCAAGATAATTGTTCGAGAGTTACCAAATAAAGGAATCCACATTCAGTCTTTGAAATACAACAGTCCATCGTCCTTGGTATCGAGTTTCTTATCTAATCCCCTCAATCCCTCAGCAACATAGTTCGTGGCTTGTAAAGCTTGTTGCTGAGCGTCTTTAATTTGGGGAATTAGACTAGTTTGAATAGTCATACCTAACGCTTTCACACATAAAGGTTTGACTTGTTCCTTGCGACTCAAGGCATCGGCTACGACATTCGCTATACCTGGGTGTTAACAAATTTCACAGTCATAGTCGTTCAGAAGTTCAACCCATCGCCTCTGTCGCATGTTCAACATTTTCTAATCTAGAATGTGTTGGAGACTTTTGTGATCAGTGTATATAATACACTTGGTTTCATACAAATAGTGCCTCCAAATCTTGAGTGCAAACACCACTGCACCAAGTTCTAGATCATGAGTGGTATAGTTCTTCTCATGTACTTTCAGTTGTCGAGAAGCATAAGCAATTACCTTGACATTCTGCATTAAAACACAGCCAAGACCTTGACGAGAAGCATCACAATACACTGTGAAGTTATCAGTACCTTCCGGTAGTGCCAAGATAGGTGCATTGCAGAGTTTGTGTTTCAACAGTTGGAATGCCTCCTCCTGTTGGGAATCCCATATGAACGGTTGATTTTTCTGTGTCAATGTGGTTAATGGCAAGGCTATTTTTGAAAAGTTCTTTATAAACCGACAATAATAACCTGCCAATCCCAAGAATTGACGTATTTCAGTCGGGGTTCGTGGTGCCTCCCATTGTTTCACCGCCTGAATCTTACTGGGATCCACTTGAATATCGTTTTGATTTACTACATGACCAAGAAATTGAACTTCTCGTAACCAAAACTCACACTTGGAGAACTTGGCATATAATTTTTCACATGCCAAAAGTTCTAAAATTAATTTCAAGTGTTGAGCATGTTCTTGTTGGTTGCGAGAATAAATAAGAATATCATCAATAAACACAATCACAAATTTATCCAGATAAGGTCTACATACTCGATTCATTAGATCCATGAAAACTGCGGGTGCATTGGTTAAACCAAACGGAATTACTGGAAATTTGTAATGTCCGTATCGAGTTCTGAAAGCAGTTTTAGGAATATCATCATCATGAATACGTAACTGATGATATCCAGATCTTAATTCGATTTTTGAAAAGTAAGTAGCACCTTGTAGTTGATCAAACAAATCATCAACACGAGGTAGTGGATAACGGTTTTTGATTGTCAGTTTATTGAGTTCCCTGTACTCAATACACATCCTAAATGAACCGTCCTTCTTTTTCACAAAAAGAATAGGTGCTCCCCAGGGTGAGAAACTAGGTCTGATAAAACATTTGTCTAACAGTTCTTGCAATTGACCTGAAAGTTCTTGCATTTCGGATGGTGCAAGCCGATACGGGGCTTTAGCAACAGGTGCTGCACCTGGAATCAAGTCAATCCGAAATTCAACTTGTCTCATTGGGGGTAATCCTGATATGTCCTCATGAAATACTTCAGGAAAATCTTTGACTACTGGGATGTCTGTGATATGTTTGGATGGAGAATTGTGCTCAGTCATTAAGAAATTCTGAGCTCGCATACAAGATATAATACCAAGTTTTCTATCAACTCGTTCTCCTTGATCTACCAGTGTATTACCGTTAGGTAATGGAATACGGATCACCTTGTTTTGCCAGACAACTTCCGCTTGGTTATCAAAAAGCCAATCCATACCGACCACAACATCAAAGCTCCCAAGCTCAATAGGAAGTAAATTGATATTGAAAATATGATCATTCAAATTCAAGGAACACCCTTGAATGACACTGTTAGTTTTGATTAACTTGCCATTAACAAGTTCAATGACAAGTTTCTAGATCTACCGTAGGCAATGAAAGTAATGATGCAAATTAAGGAGAGATAAAACTCTTATCTGCCCCTGTATCAGACAGAACTAATGCTTATAGATTATTAAGAAGAAACGTACCAGTAACAATGTTAGCATCATGCCTTGCCTCGGTTGCACCAATCGGAAGAGCTCTCCCCTATCTTCATTTACCGGATTGGTGTTGTTATTGTTCGGACAGTTTCTCATGAAGTGGTCAGGACTTCCACACTTGAAGCATGACCTGTTGTTTTGAGTGGTTTGTCGTGGTGCTTGATTCGGTTGACGGGCAGGCATGTTACAGTATCTGGTATAGTGTCCGGTTCGATTACAGTTTGCACAAACAGGACATGGTCCTGTGTGATGAGAAGGACACTTGTTGCATTTGGGCGCCTGCCCAGTGTAAACTTTCCTCTCAAGAACAACCGCACCATAGTTTTTCACAATTGATTTGCTCCGGCTAATATCAGCTGGAGCTTTTGTTTTGTTCTTTTCAAGCCACTTTCGTTTAGTACCTCTCTCAGCACTAGAGGTACTAACATCACTACGGCCCACAGCCGTCTAAGTTTTTGTGGACAAAGTACCACTCCTTACCGCCTCATCGGTAAGCTTAGTGGTCAAAAGAATTGTACGTTTCAGAGTTGTGGGTTCAGCTGCCGTCACCATTCCCCGAATATGGGGAACCAGACCCTTAATGTACTTCTCAATCAAAGTTTCTTCCGTAGGAAACATATCGGGAAGTAAACATGTAAGTTCGTGGAACCGATCGATATAAGCTAAACAATCAGCACCGATCATCAAATGATTCCAGAATTCCTCCTGGAGCTTTTGGATTTCAGTAATTGGGCAGTACTCTAATCTAATAAGAGTTTTAAAATCGTTCCAGCCCATCGAGTCAACTGTAGCTGAGCCCAAAGTTTTAGCCTGGATATTCCACCAGGTTAAAGCTGATTCTTTCAAAGAACAAGTAGCATATGACACCTTATGCTCTGCCAAACATTGGCTGATTTTTAGTTTTGTTTCCATCTCCTCAATCCACCTTATAAGCCCAACCGCTCCTTCTTTGCCCGTGAAAGTGGGAGGGTTGCAGGAAGCAAAGTACTTGTAAGTACATCCTTGCTGTGGTGGATCAGGAGCAGTTGTTTTAGTTGTTGCACCAGTGGTATTATGAGTTTCTACGTGCCCACCAGTAGCGTTATGTTCCACATGATCATGATTCCCACCAGAACCTGCAGTGATATGAGGTTGGTGTTGTGATAATACACCACAAGCTGATAGCTGTTCTCGAACAATTCTTGCTATCATTGCTTCATTTGATTCAGATCCACTTGCACCAGCAGGTGGAACAATGTTCACTTCTGGGTTCACTGGTGGAACAGTATTTGTCTCCAGATTTCCGGGTGGAACCATGTTCATTTCCGGATTAACACGTGGATCCGGATTCGATTCTACGTTCATAGGCGAAACTTGTTCCGGTTCAGGGTTAGCATTTTTCCTGCCAGCTTTCTTGGTTGGTCGACCTCGTTTTGGAGCCATCGTTCTGCTCACACGCAGACAAACTCAGGTCAGTTCAAGAATAATAAATAAATAACCCTTGTTCAATCACATTAGTTCAATCATGTTCAGTTACACTGAAATTTGATGTTGAAATGTGATTATAAGATGATATAGTATAACTACATTGATATAGTTCAGACATGTTCTCAATACACAAAGATCACACAAATGTTCGTAGTTATACCCAGTCCTGTTATCTCAAAAACATGTTAAAATATTACACCGCTCACCGCATTGTAATATAGATATATTATTACACATGTTTTTGATATATTATTATACAGGACACCGATTTGTTCTCACAAAGTACTTTGATACATTGCCATACAGAAAATTAATTGTTCTCAAGCATGATTTTGATGTGTCGCCACACAGGATTTTGACATGTTACCACACAGGATTTTGACATGTAACCACACAGGATTTTGACATGTTACCACACAGGATTTTGATATGTTACCACAGAGGATTTTGACATGTTACCACACAGGATTTTGATATGTTACCACACAGGATTTTGATATGTTACCACACAGGATTTTGACATGTTACCACACAGGATTTTGACATGTTACCACACAGGATTTTGATATGTTACCAGTCAGGACACCAATATGTTCTTGCACAGAAATGTTCTCATACAAATATTAGAGGAGATGCCACACAAGGTATTCAGAGATGATACCATATCTAGAGCATTCACATGCTTTCTTAGCGTCAGGGGAGACGTAAGTATCTCTAATACGGTAGTACGGTTGTTCTCTAAAGTAATACAAGACTGTTATAGCTCATGTCGCGTACCCTATAGATCCTGGGTAACCTGCTGAAGCTATGCCTGTAGCTTCACCTGGTGGGAGGATTCTCCCATCTCAGGGATAATGTTAGGCACATCCCTAGGTGCCAGCTGTCATTGTGAAGGAGGACCCGTAGTCTTGCGAGCTTAACCCCGCATGCGTCGAAGTCCATCACATACTGGAATCCTCTGAGGTGATGAACTCTGCCTTCCCCCTAAAGAAGCATCCACACTCGGTGCTTGATAATGTTTGAGTGAAACAAATAGTGAATGTAATGATAACATAGCTGGTACCTGTGGTACAGACTAAAAAAATAACCGACAATGTTTCTGATGAATCGGAATCCGAGCTCAAACTAGAGCGAGGCATATCATCAATTATCACGTATGAAAATCTCTGATGAGTATCATGGAATAAATATTGAATAATAATATTCAACATAACCATGATATGATGTCTCTTCCTATACCAAAGCAACTAATCGTCCTTATAGTTGCTATTGTTCTGCTTGCATTAAACTTCACTAGAATGCACACGTGTTGTGAATTTTAGTTATGTTGGCCACTCATAACTGGAATTCGTACCTCCTGATTATCCTAGCTTAATTCAAAACAAGTTTTGTTTATTAGTTATGTTCGGTGCTCTCTGTGTCACTATACGAGCCTATGGTTATAGTCTAGGTCTCTAAGTCAACCTAATTCTCTATAACCTGTGGCTCTGATACCACCCTGTCACACCCCCACCTCTCGTCACCTGAGATGATGTCACACGTCACACTGAGAAGGTTGCGGAAGCATAGTGGTGATGTCTCAGAGATGAGGGGTAACTTACTTGATCCGGTATCACAACACACAGATTAACTTAAAATAAATACATTACAGGGTTTCGTCATTACAATCAGTATCATAGTTTACAACTTAGTTTATTACACAACTAACTTATTTAATTACTAGTGTTTGAAGTGTTGCCTCACCGAGTGTCACTGTCTCCCTGCAAAAAGATTTAATTTGAAAACGTCAGCACAAAGCTGGTGAGTTCGTAAGTTCAAGTTCCTCAATATGATATGATATGTAATTACAAGTTCTCAAAATGTTCAGTTCAAGATAATCATGGGACCCGTATCTAGTTCCTTTCTGACGATATTGTTCTATAAGATACTACCCGTCGGTAACATCTTAATGCCTCATTATCTTAATGTCTATCACAACATTAAGCAGTCTAAAAACAGGAAACAAACATTCACACAAGGGGAGATGCAATCCTCCCAGCAAATGGGTGGTCAGCCGACAGTACTATCATTGTTTCCCGTTCAGCCACACATGGGTTCACTAGATACAGTTCAAAATGAGGACTTTTAAGTCTGTGATAGTGTTCTTGTTCTACGGGCAAAATCCCATGAAATCCACAAGTTCTCAACAATCACATGAAATCACGCAGATAACAGTGATACATATCATATGTTCAATAAAAGTTCAACAGTGTTCCTCGATGTTTATAAAAGATTAAAAATAAAAGGGGTTGTACGAAACTCACCTGATGATATAGAGGTAGCAGAATATCTCCCAACTGATAATAAAGGGTGATTCTGCATTTAGTTATTTTTAATGAATTATTTATGTTCTAGTTTACTGATTAGATCCATCTGAACGTTCAATGTCAAAGACATTGCTTAATAAGTCATCAAACCGATATTAAATGTTTAATTGGTTACTTTAGTATTATATCATACAATGTATGATAATGTAGGAACCTACATTGCATTAGATTCCTAATACAAGGTAGATGACACTCTTGATTAATCAGAATAATCTCATATTAATCAAATAGTTAATGTTGTTGATTATAATGCTAAAACAGTTTCTAGATGGTTTAATGGCTTAGAAATGATTAATCCTTGTTATTGATTACCCAAATATCATGAAATATCACAATGTAGTATTAGAATAGGTTTAATAACCATATTTAACATACTAATCTGACTGTTATCAAAAACATCAGATAATCGTTCCCATGAGTATGTTAATAATTATGATTAGTTTGAAACACTTGGATTTAACCTTTGTATTTCAAAGATTAATCAAACTAATCACCTACATTGTTACAATCAAATGGTTTAAACCATTATAATCATAGTTGTGATTTCATGCAAACCGAGCATTACAACGGATCAAAACAAGGATTTAACCGTTAAAACATCGTGTTCTTCGTTTATAATCAATCCTAGCCATCATCTAGGCAATAATCAACAATCCTAACTATCTCATTACGTTCAAAAACAAGATCTAATTAATCAAAATCAAACAAGAAGGTTAAAATGAACCATTACCTGATCTAACGGATTTCTGCGGTTAAAACAACGATCGAGACTTGTAGCTACAATCCCTGGGATGATCTAAACGTTTGGAAGCCTTCATAATAAAGTTTGACAGCTGAAATTGAGTATTCTTGCGTCTGGAAGTGAAGAATGGTCGAGAATATTGAAAGTGTGATGTTTTCCAAGCAATCTGATCATTTAAACTTATTTTTACCGACTTAACCTTCCTGGCTTACCGCCCCATATCAAGGCTTGGTGTGGGGCGTATTTCCCCAGGGAATTTTGTCCAATTTTTGATTTAATCTTCGTTTGGCGATTCCGGAAGCATACGAACTCCGTTTTGCGCACAGTTCACGATTTTTCGAGCTTTTTCAAATGGTTATATTCTCAAGGCCTAAAGAGTTCAAAATATTTGACCTCTTATCTATTGTTATATTCGATTCAGTGTATCTTGAAATCGGAGCCTCGTTTCGCAATTTCGCTTACACTCATTCTCTTCATTTTCGAGTTATGATTCTAACCTGAGAATTTTGAGTTGTCACATTTTTGGTGGGTTAAGCTTCCAATTATTATTTTATTTATTTTTCTTTTAAAAATGAAATAATTAAAATAATTAAAATAAAAAGTTTATGTGATGAGCTTAAAAAATAACTTAGGTATACAAAAAATTAATAATGAACCCATTTTAATGCAAATTGTGTCCCTTTTTAAAATGAGTTTACAAACTTTTTTTGTTTAGTTTTTCTTATAAATATATATATATATACATATATATATCTATATATACATATATATATATATATATATATATATTTATATACATAAATGTGTCCCTCTTAAAAATGGGCCCGGGACAAAGGTGTCACACCCCCACCTCTCGTCACCTGTTGATGATGTCACTGAGAAGATTGCGGAAGTATAGTGGTGATGTCTCAGAGATAATGTGTGACTTACTTGATCCGATATCATAGCACACAGATTAACTTAAAGTAAATATATTACAAGGATCGTCATTACAATCAACAGTACATTTTATAAAGTAAGTTTATTACATGACAACTTATTTAATTACAAACATATGAAGTGCATCCTCACCCGGTGGTCACTGTCTTTCTGCAAAAAGTTTTAGATTTAAAACGCCAGCACAAAGCTGGTGAGTTCGTAAAGTTCATGTTCAACAATATGATATGCAATACAAGTTCTCACAAAGTTCAGTTCAAGATAACCATGGGACCCGTATCTAGTTCCCTTTGGACCGTTCTATTATGTTCTATAAGGATACTACCTGTCGGTACATATCTTAATGTCTCATTATCTTATTGACTATCACTATATTAAGAATTTCTGGAAACATATAACAAAATTTACACCAAGGAGAGTTGCAAGCTCCCGACAAATAGATTGTCAGCCGATAGTACTATCATTGTTTTATGTTCGGCCCCACATGGGTTCACTAGATACAGTTCGAAAATGAGAACTTATAAGTTATGTGATAGTGTTCTGTTCTATAGGCAAAATCCCATGAAATCTAGAAGTTCTCAACAATCACATAAAATCACGTAGATAACAGTGATACATATCATATAGTTCTGAAAAGTTTTACAGTGCTACACCGATGTATATAAAAGATTAAAAAGAAAAGGGGTTGTACGAAACTCACCTTATAACTTACAAGTAGCAGAATGTCACACAAATTGGTAATAAAGAGGTGATTCTGCATTTATTTATGTTAAATTAGTTATTTATGGTTTAAGTTACTCATTAGGTCTTTCTAAATGTCCAATGTCAAAAACATTGTTTTAAAAGTCATCAAACCGATATTAGGTTTTTAATTAATTATTTTGATGTCATATCATTCAATGTATGATAATGTAGGAACTTAAACTGAATTAGGTTCCTAATACAATGTTGATAACATACTTGATTAACCAGAATAATCTTGGATTAGCCAATTAGTTAATGTTCTTTATTATAATGCTAAAACAGTTTCTAGACAGATTAATGGCTTAGGATTGATCAATCCTTGTTATTGATTACCAAATATCATGAAATATCAATAATGTAGCATTAGAATAGGTTTAATAACCATGTTTAATATACTAATCTGACTGTTATCATAAACATCAGATAATCGTTCCTATGAGTATGTTAATGATTGTGATTAGATTGAAACACTTGGACTTAACCTTGCATTTCAAAGATTAACCAAACTAATCACTTACATTGTCATAATCAAATGGTTTAAACCATTATAATCATGGGTATAATTTCATGCAAACCGGGCATTACAACCGATCAAAACAAGGATTTACCCGTTAAAACATCATGTTCTCCGTTTATAATCAATCATAGCCATCATCTAGGAGATAATCAACAACCCTAACTATATCACTACATTCAAAATCAAGATCTAATCAATCATTATCAAGCTAGAAGGTTAAAATGAACCGTTACCAAATCTGATGGATTTCAGCATGTATAACAACGATCAGGGCTTGTAGATTCGTTCCTTGAGATGATCTGAACGTTTAGAAGCCTTCAAATTTAAGATTTGATGGTTTAAGGGGCCGGTTCTAAGCCTGGAAGCAAGAAGTTGAGATAGAAGAAAAAACGAGTTTCTAGATGCAATCTGATCGTTTTAACAATTTTTTGCCGACATACCATGCCAGGCGTACCGCCCCAGCACAGTGTTTGGCACTGGCGTACGGCACGAAAGGGGGAAACTCCCAGATTTTTTTCGCGCTCCAGGCGCACCGCCTAGGTTCAGCCCCTCATGCTAGGCGTACCGCCTAGCCTTGTTTTTCTCAAATTTTTGGATTTTCATCTTCGTTTCACGATTCCGAACAATCCGTAACTCCGTTTCGCGCATGGTTTTCGCTTACGTTCATCATTTTTCACATACTATCAACCTGTAATAATCACAATCATCAAATCAACATGGATTTCTAGAACGACCAAATGTGCTCATGTCATCGATGACGTAAATCTCAATTGCAATTGTCACATAAAGTAGGGTTTGCCCCTCCCCCTGGCCGCCCGCGAAAAGTAACTACCAGAAAACTAGATATATATGTTGTTCAACCTATTTGAAGAATAAACACTTTATGACATCTTGATACCATTAAAACAAATGTCATTTGGTGTATCTAATGTAGTTGACTAGGGGTTTTCTCCCATATGGTGGCCGTAATTTAGCTACTTTTTGAATTTTAGAATTCAGACACAATCTCGTATAATAAAACGTAAATATAAAAATATGTATAGCACTTTTTACTCTAACTTAGAATTTTAACATGTAGTATCGTTAAATGTGTGTAAATTGGATATGTAAAGTATAAGTTTTAATATAGAGACTAAGTTTACATAAAACTTCAATATTAAAAAGAAAAATTCCATATTAAAAAGTTTAATTAATTACAAATAAAATAGTATGATGAAAAAATAGCAAAAAATAAAAATAAAAAGGGAAAAATATGGGACAGCTATTTTTTGAGAGGCGGCCTATGGAAGGGACGAATCCGACCTCCGTCCTGCTATCTTTTTAAGAGACGCCAAATTTTATACACACACACTTTTTCAGTACCCAATGTATTACACGGATTAAATAAAGAAATATAAAGTAATTATTAATGAAAATTTACAAAATATAAAATGATTTTTAATTAAAAATACGATTATAATTTCATATGATTTAATATTTTAAGTATTAAAGTAATAATATTATTTCTTTAAATACTAACTTCTTTTTATAGTTTGTTTTTCTTTAAACATTATGTTTACATTATTTTTCAAATAATTGTTTTTGAAAATGTTATAGTTTATACTATTTAAAAAAAACGTGTTTCTAATATTAATATACTTTAATGTATTAAAAAATATTTTTTATTTTAAAAATTTATAAAAATATATTTAATATTTAATATTATTATTTAATATTAGATTTATTTAATAGGTGAAAGAACCGGGAAATGAAGGTTGAAATGTTGTAGAAACATGTCATGTGATAATAAAAACATTTATTTATTAGTATAGGTAGATATAAAACAAAAAAAACACAAATTATCAATTTAAATTTATACTTATAAAAACCTAACAGTTTAATTTTTTTTTAATACTTATATGTAAGCCGAATACTTAGACCAATTGTTTATTTTTTTGAGCACTTAACACAATTTCTTCTTTTGTTTCCTCCTTTCGTTTATAGGTACCAGATCCAACCAACATTTCACCAAACTTCCTCTCACTCAATTTAGCGTTTCGGTAAATTTGTGATAATACTAAAATAAAATATATTGTTGCTTAAAAAAGAAATTGATGAATTATGCATTTAAGCAACTATCCGACAGTTAAAAACGAAAAAAATGATAATAATAAGAGATAAAGATATGAGAAAGTCACAAGTGAATATTATGGATAAGCTTATGAATAAAGCACTTGTTGAAGAGCAAGAGCATGTGCAAATTGCACGATTGCATCTACAGCAAAAAGTTTTTTATGTTAAAGTTATTGAATGCTTATTTACGATCAACAATGTCTCAAGAAAAAGTCAGTGAATTGGTTATGATAGTTATGATCAGAGTTGCTCCTAACCTTTTTCTTTTCATATGTAATATTGTGTCGTATATGGATAATAAAAGCAGATTCAAATAAAATACATATTTGATGGAAACAAGATTTAAAACTCATAAGCTTTGTGAATCCAAAGTTCATAGCGGGACCAATAATCAATGCCAAATAGGAAAACTGAAAAGTATACACGTACATAGTAAGTTCATTTATTGCGTATGGGTAGGATGAACCGATTTGGGGTTTTAAGCAAACACACATTTAACTGAAAAATAAAAATACACTCCTGAGACGGGTCGTACTGACGGCATGTCCCAGTCCTCGGTCAAACATTCTCCTGACAACCTATGACAATGATTGGGAGCAAGACAGTCTGTACTGCTCAGTACGGACCGTCTTATTCATCGTACAAACATTTTCTGAAATATAGGACAATGATTTGAAGCAAGACGGTCCGCACTGACCAGTACGGCCCGTCTTGCTTTTTCAATACTGACACTGTGACATTGCTGACATGGAAGGATATTGATTTGACTGAATACGGACCGTACAGACCAGTACAACCCTTCTTAAACAAATTTGAAATTTCTATATAAGCTTCAATCGTTTAAAACGAACGTATACGTTTTCGAAGATATCTCACAATAATTCAAATTTGTAACGATGTCGTTCTGGGATGTGAGTTTTTTCAACGATTACATGCCAGGTTTGAATGAAGAGCCTCCTGTTGAGTATTCATACGACATGATAGATCTGAATGTTAAACTTAACGTTGGTTTCAGTTTTGATAGTCAAGCATCGTATGCGCAACAAAATGATTATGGGTTTGTGTATTCTGACAGTAAACAAAGTAACCCGAAGGAGACTTATGAAGAAAAGTCGATCGATTCAAACACTAATTGAGAAACAAAAGAGATAACTTAAATGAAACATAAATGTTAATGATTGTATATAATGATTATTATTTATGTTATTTATTACTATTTTTATATGTCATGAATTTATGTCCAAAGAAGCGCTAGTAGGATGGGTGAAAAGCAGAGCACTAGACAATGGTTACATTGTAGTCAAAAGAAGAACGAAAAAATCAAAGACAACTGGCAGTGTAATTAATGTCTGACTCAAGTGTGACAGTGGTGACGAGCATAATAGCATCTCCATCCTTAGACGGTCAAGCAATAAGAAAATCGGTTGCCCGTTTCAACCGATAAGGTTATACAATGAAGTTCGTGAATCTTGGAATTTACAGTTGACAAACGATAATCACAATCACGAACATGCTCAAAATGTAGAGGGTATAGCCATGGATATCCAGGATGTTCGCATGCGCTTCATTGGTATAGACGATCGTATCTAGCAGCCAGCCCAGATGGTTGCCGCCGTCGCGCAGCAGTAGCAGCCCGAGGAGCACGCTGAGGGCCAGATGCCAGATCCCGAGCCGATTCGGGAGGAGTCGGTCCAGTCACCAGCACAGAGGAGCAGCCTCAGCAGGACCCACCGCAGCATCCACCACACGTCTATCGTGCGGTGCGCCTGACCGAGCCACTCGAGACGTTGTTGCACCGTGTTGCGGCCCAGTGCGACGAGATTTTATAGGACACTTTTCGTCGGGACGTATGGGAGGCACGTGTCGAGCGACGACTCAATCGGCTCGAGGATATGGTCCAATGGACGGTTGCGTCAGAGCGTGCGCGACGAGACGAGTCACAGATTCCACCGTTCTCGGAGCCACACGTCTACCCCGACGACGGATCCTCCGCTGGACCATCGGAGGTTCGTAGTTTAGTTTGTGTTTTTGTATTTTGTTTCCTTGTATGTAAAACTCATATTGTGTATATATACTTGTTTTTTTCTTTATTTGTAGTGTTTGTGGTTGTGTTGTTTTGTTTATGTTTGTGTTGTTTTACTTAATAATTACGCGACAAACTTATAACGTTTAAATTAAATTATCAAAAATAAACTAATTATAAAATAAAATTTTTACTTAAAACCATTTCGTAAATAATTAATATCGTTTATTATGATTTCGTAAATAATTAATACAGTTAATTTTATTGAAATTGAATAAAGAAAATAATAAATTTGATCCAAATGCCAAATTAATTATTTTCATGTAAAAGTGAAAATACATATACACATTAGGGTATTTGGATAGAAAAATATAATGGTAAAAATATAAAAAAAGTAATTTAAAATTTGAGACTGTTTAATAATTTCAAACAACTCTTTAATTAAGTTAAGGAGATAAACATTAAATTAAATAAAATAAAAAACTTTAAAATTTGTGTTCATGCATTGAAAAACGAAATGATATCCCTAGAAAAATAAAAAGAAGGCTGATTCTTATTGTAGTTATAAAACTAAATAGAAATGAAACTTTCAAAATAAAATGAAACACAACAACAACAACCTTACCCAGTATATTCCCACTTTTTAGTAGGGTCTGGGGGAAGGATAGGTACAAACCTTACCCCTATCCCAATTAGGATAGAGAGGCTGCTCCGAAAGAGTCCTCGGCTCAAATCATTAATTTGAATGAAACACATAATCATTAATTTGAATTGATGATAATAAAGGAAAAATCATGTATAAAATTTAAAGAAAGAATCAATTACAGACAAATGATTAATATTACCTTACTTAAGATAAGAAAAAATTTAGTCGGGAAAATATTACACCACAAGAGAACACGTATACCAAATTATTTTGATTTATTATATTAGATAGATTTTGAGTATAATTTATGATTTAGATTAAAATATGAAAAGTAAATAGATACATTTCATGTCAAACGGTTCAGGTTCGGGTCAACCCATAAAAAATCGAGTCAGGTTCGGGTTGGTGTGTCTGACCTGATTTTCGGATTAGGGTCGGGTTGGTGTAATTCTTACAGGTTTGGGTTTGGTTGAACCCGCAATGTGACATTTCGTTCTTTACTGCGAGGCAATTTCCTAAATTCATGAATTAACATTTTAATTAATTAAATCATGATGGAATATGATATACATGTGAATCTGTGTATATATGTAAGGAAATTACAAGATGAAACAAATCACAAATGACGTTGCATAGAATTGCCGAATTACGCGAAATTTCTATAACAATGACCAAAAACCAAATTCACGGGCCCGAAATTAAATTAATATAAATTATATGATGAATTGAAGTGAAATAAGCGATAACATAATGAAATCAAAGAATCCCTAAGTTCGATAAGTCAAATTGCGAAAATCTGCGTAAAGGCAATTAGGCATGCGTAATTGGCAAATTCATGACAAGTTGAACTTCCTAATCACATTATAATCATAATGTGATGTAATTGGAAGCATGACGATGATAATTGATCATTATTAGCGATTCCTGAAATTATACGCGAAAAGCCGAGCAAATAATCATAAAAATGGCAAAAATTAAAAACAAACCCATGATTTCTTCCATGTTTATCCTTTATCCATGTCTATCCTATTGAATCTGATAAATATCAGATAAATATGAAGAAAATAAATTTGCCAAACTTGAAAAACAAGTTTAAACCATATAAAGGCCAAAAGTTGACTTTGGTCAACTTTTTCTACCACATTTTATCTTCCCCAAGTCTCCAAACTCGACCAGCCCCTTCCTCATCACTTTTGGAACCTTAAACACCATTCAAACATCAATTCTAATAAATTCCAAGTGCTATCCAAGCTCAAGATCAAGTGTAACCAAGAATCAAGCTCCAAAATTAGATTTTTGTTGATTTTCAAGCCAATTCTTGGCCAAGTAAGTTCTAACCTCAATTTTTAGTTCTAATAGATTCATATGACTTATATAAACATGTTTGAATGATGGTTGAGGTTTGGAAACCATTAGATCTTGAAAATCGATGAAAAGAACATTTTGGTCCAAAACGTGGATTTTTTAAAGTTTTTCACATCAAGATTTTTCTTCACCAAACACTAGATATATTTTAAAAACTAAGATCTAGAAATTTGGTTCGGAAAAAGTTGCAAAAAAATTTGTTATGGCACACAAAAATTGTGATGGCACGCTGAACGGCACAGTGGCACGGGCACGGCCTGGGCATGGCATGGCCGGGGCGCAGCCCTGACGTGGCCTGGAGCAGCCTATTGCTTGGTCGTTACCAGGAACACACTAATCGTTACCGGGATCGCACTAGCCGTTACGGGGATCGTAATAGGAAGCGACCAACCGGCTCGACCATGGCTAGGTCATGCGGGCCAGCGACCACCCGTCTCAATCCATGGCCAAAGGCCACCGCACCACCACTGCCAACCACCTTACCACCACCTCTGGCAAAACTCCGGCGAAGTTCTGGCGAAAAGTCACCGTCGGTGGAAAGATTCCGGCGAATATTTCGGCCAAAAAGGAATTGCCCGTTTTGCGTTTTGAACTACGTTTCGCGCTCCGGTTAGCAATCTGATGATCCGTTTTCGAAAAAAGGGCATATTTTGAATCGATTTAGCGTTCCAGACTCGATTTCGCGAACCATTTTGCCATCCTATGATCCGATTTTATCTGATTTATGATTAACACTCTGATTTCAATACAAGACTTAATTTAAGCATTGGTTTTCAATACGAAAACATATTCTTAATCGATTTCGCATTCTAGACTTGATTTTGCAATCAATTTCGTAATCCAGAAATCCGATTTTTGATCTGAAAATCGATTAAGATTTTGGTTTTAACAACAGAATGCAATTAACATCGCTTTACAATCAAAGTGAATATATGAATTCATTCAGAATTCAATCATTAATCAAAATCAACGATTTTGATATTACGAGTTAACTAATAAGCGTATCACCTGGATTCTGAACGAACTCGTAATCCGGAATCAACTCGATGATTCGATTTACGTTATCTTTAACATCAAATATCAAGGAAAGAGATGATAATCCAATTCAAATACAAAGAACTCATAGAACATTAATAAATTGCAGAATTCACTTAAGGTCTTGTGTGATATTTCATTCACAAGATACAAGTGCTCCAATAACACTGGTGAGTTTCATAGACCCCTTTTTAATGTTTTGTTTTCCAAAACTCGATGATTCAATTACAATAAAAATATGGTTGCATATTTTAATTACAATGGTATACTTATATGTGAGCTTCATAGACCCCTTTTTCAATGTTTTGTTTTCCAAAACTCGGGGATTCAATTACAATAACAATATGGTTGCATATTTCAATTACAATTACATTATGTTTACCTTATTCAATTACAATGACATGATTGTATGTTGCTTGTGAATTTCAACTCTTGTTTGATGATTACATGAAAATTCTACCATGCTATCGCAAAAGTCCTCACATAACAACTGCGACCAATAAACTCATGGATGAGCAGAATGATAACAATGATAGTACTATCGGGCTAACAACCCCAACCACGGGTAGATAGCGTCTACCCTTGTGTGAATGTCTGTTACCATTTATTACATTACAAGATAACAGCTTAATGAAACGATAAGAATTAAGAGTGACGCTAAGGTTTTACCTTCGGGTATTGCAGCCAATTACATTACTGTCACATAGGCTTTGGTTATGGGTTTTCATGGTGAATCATATTCATAAAGTTGTGTATGCCAACATATTTATCATATCATATCATGTTATATCAAATCACATCATATAAATTTTATTACATCTATGAACTCACCACCATCCTTACTGATCTTTTACATTACAAAAACCAATTTCAGGTGAACAGTGAATAACAAAAGAAATGAAGGTGAGGATGCACAACAAGATCACACGTTAGGAAACCTTTGTTTATGGATGAATGTAACACAAATGTTGAAGTTTTAACATATCATGTAACATAAATTATGTTTAGAATTCCATGTATGTATTTTGATACAACCACATCGAAAGTCACACCCATCTCGGAGACTTTACCGCCAAGCTTTCGCGACACGTTATGTCAGTTACTGACTTCATATATCAAACAGTGATTATAACAGGTGATATGAGAGATGGGGTGTGACAGGTTGGTATCAGAGCCAATGGTTATAGAGAATTAAGTGACTTAGACTATAACCTCTAGGCCCAAATAGTAACATAGAGTGCACATTGAGTGTCGTATTACTAAGTTCAATCGATTAGTATTCTTATATGCTAATACTCGTATATCATTCGTAAATCAAACTTGGTGCAGTAATGGCAAATGGAACCATTCAGTGTATGGCTCAACTTATGCCTCTGATGGAGCTGTCACTTGGCAAAGGGACATGTCCCATGGAGCAACTATCACCATCACTACCTACTGTAATTACTGATTTTGTTTTTCTAGCACAAGGGACAAAACCTTGCTTTCCTAAGTCTGGTAGCACTATTAACTAGACCCATAGCCCAGTTCCTACTAGGATTCATGACTAGAAGGGTGCGACACTTAGGGTGGAATTAACCAAGGCTCAAAAGGTCAGTCGCACTCAGTTGGTGGATCCTCCCAGAAAGTGGGATTGACACTAATAGCCTCAGCCTTCAGTCATAACCCCTCGAATATCCAACCCAAACAAACTGAAGAGGTGGTTGATCAAATCAAGAGACTACAAGAACATGGAAAACAAACAATGAAAGAAATTTTGTCTACCCTAAGAGGCAACTCCTCCCTCAACTCAGTCAAACCCCCTCTTACTAAAGTAGTCATAACCAGGATGGTGCAAGAACAGGTTGTGATTATGCTTATCAATATTATTGCACAAGCTCAGAAATATGGAGTGTTGTATGATGAGATCGGGTTCAGCAACGACACCAATGTCGTATGTGCCCCAGGTGACACGTCCAAAGCTATTGTGATTTATAACCCTTTGAATTTAAGTCAAGTTGTAGGGGTGGATCAACGAGGAAAAAAGGAAGTGATATGATGAGGATCTGAACCAAAGAGATAAGGAATTCGCTTCTCAACACAAGAAGCCTTATTCGGGGCAGGCACGCAAGCGCGACTGGTGTTCATACCATCGAAACAGCAACTGCCCCGTAATCGATTACTATGAAGAAGGAGGGTATTATACAAGGTATTTCAATAGACATGGAGCAATGGTAGTTCAAGCCCCACAACCGCAACCTACGACAAAACCATGTTATGGATGTAAACGCATTGGCCATCTAGTTAAGGACTGTCCCCAAATGAAGTAATGAGCTGAGGAAAGAAACAAAGACTAGGGAAGGCTGTTGGAATCTCCCAGTGATGAATGTCGAGTAATTTTGTTATGACAAAAACATTCATGTGCCCTTGCTAATTATCTATGGAATATTTCAACGTTGCATTATGTTGTTTATCTTTTGCATGGGTAATTAGTATAGTTTCTCGGATGTACACTTTAACTAGGATGAGCAGTGTACGTTTAACTAATGAGAATATAGGAGAAACTTAACTTGTCAAGGGATGAAATAGGCCTGTGACTTACTCAACTTATCAAGGGATGGAATAGGCCTTGTGACTCACCCAACTCTTATCTACCTTTTGTAAAAAGGTACATGATCAGTGTTAGTGGGCTAAGTGTTCAAATCCAATCCAAAACATTATGTCTCAGTCAGTGCGGTTGAAATGAAAGTGTTGATGTTAGCAAGGGCTCGATCTTGTGTGTTGAATAAGTGGTGGGCAGCGGAAACGTGAGCCATGTATACAAGATGATGTCAACATAACAAGAAAGACTTAGTGTTGATTAGGTGGGAAGTGCAGTATTCAATTCATGAATCGCGACACGAATTAAATTTAAATCATGATTACTAGGATATTTCAAAACCCTTGATACTGTTGTATCCTGTGAGGGTATTTCGGTAACGATTCTAGATTTCAAGTCAATGTCAGTGTGCATGGTTACAAAGAAAATTCAAAACCCTTAATGTCGTGGTATCCTATAAAGGTATTCCTCAGACATTTCAAAATTCAGATAAGTCGTGTATATGTGTTAGTGCAGAGTTATCGTGTGATTAGTGAATCCAGTTAGTACTAAGTGCTTCCACTTCAACGATTCCATTCACTTCTTGTGCATGTCTCAATTCAAAAATATAATGTGCTACCTAAGTTAAATTTCCAATATCTCTATTTATACCGAATACAATAGAACTGATAGGATGGTGGGTGTGGTTTACCATTGAGCAAAATTAGGGTGATCTTGTGGTACCATTTACAATTACGAGTGGCCAGCGTAATTGAAAACTGCAGCACGTGTGAATCCTAGTAAACCTCAAAATAATCCATCCATCACTTTCCACATAATTATTAAATTCTAAGAGTTCCAAAATTCCAAATCCTTGTGTGATCAGGGGACGCCAAGTAACAATTACATATTTTAGTGCATATTTCAATTAAATTTGACCGTGTCTCCCAAGCGCAAACAAGTGTGTCATGATACCCCTTTAGCAGGGGTTAATATCAATTCACCACCAACAGAAACAAACATTAATGCAACTACTGGTGATACTAACTCTACAGAAGCCGACATAGCCAGAGTTTTTGATGAACAACTGGCGGCTATAATTCATACCTTGGTAATTTAGCTTCAGCCACGTATGCCTTTGGGTTCTGTAGAGGTGGTAATCTTGTTAAAAGAAATATCGAGACTTAACGAAACTAAACAGGTGTAACAATAAAACTGAACATATATGTATCATAACATAACATATCTGAATAATAGAAGTAACAACACCAGTGTCACAATGCCATGTTTCTAAGTGATACTACAACACGTCTGTTAGATAACAAAGCATGCCTGTCTAACTATGAGTACCAACACGATAGTACACGTGTGACAATGCATACCCGAATCTGTATCTATGTAGTTATACAACGCCTTTGTGTGACCACGTGCATTTATATATCAAATGCAACACTTCAGTACAATTGTGCACAACTGAATCCGTGTGACTGAATGTGCTCATATCTAAGTGTTCTTATAAAATCAATTCTGAGTTCAATCAATCGGTATGTAATCTTAATATGCCTTGTCACACCCCAGGCCGGCGGGAACGGATCGTGTTTTCCCGTCGGGCGAAAGGTTCCCAGGGCGCGATATCATTAGGTGATAATCTAATGATCAGATTGTTTACATAGCACATGAGATATAATTGAGAAATGCTAATCATGACATGAAATAGAATTACAAAGTTAAATTACATTGTACATCATAATTTAACTAAGTAAATCTAATAAAAAAGAATCAATAAGTTTATATCTTGAACTGTAAAAGATATACAAAAGTGATTCACTGTTTTATCATATCAAAAGTATGCAATCAAAAGTAAGCTAGGTCTTCTATGAGTCCACTAGCTTATCACATGCATATAAGTATCTACACCTGTTTGTCACCTGAGAAAACATGTATTTAAACAAAGTCAACACTAGGTTGGTGAGTTCATAAGTAAGTAAATTGAAAACCATTGAACTGATCATGCACATATTCACATTGTTATATTTGTTACTTGTATACTTGTTTCACCTGTTCCACCCAATGGCCTCTCCTTAGTTATATGTACAAGTAGTGTATCACCTGATTAAGTATGCTTATATATAGGGAATCACGAAAGGTTCAAGCCCAGACGCTATCCCACCACATACTCAACCAAGTTCCACACCACTTGCGATACAACTAAAGACATCCATTTCCCAATCATCCAATTTGTCCACTGTGTAATCATATGTAGAATAATAAAGTAAGAGGGGTTTAGTTATCAAACCGAAGTATTGGTAGACCCTCGTTGAATTAAGGAATTTAGATTAATCAAATCTGATCCTTGTATTATTCTATTACTTATGAGGTTAACTTTTATGTTACACTTTTAATTTAATTAAAAGTATTAGTTAACTGTTCATCATGTGTCCCAAATGCAGCGTATAGAATCCGAATGGAATCCATTTTAATCCTCACGTAATCAGATTAAAATGCATTCCATTCTCTCCTATCCCGCCGTGTGATCCCAAAGTTTCCGTGTGGGATTGTCCTCATGTGATTAACAAAGTCGAATAAGAACGTCTTATTACGTTATGTTAAGTATGTGTAAATGATAAGAATCCCATGAAGTTACGTTATCATGATCATCATTTACTGAATTCCATGTGATCCCAAAGTATCCGTGTGGGATTGTTCTCGTGTGCTTAACAAAGTCGAATAAGAACTTGTCTTATTTCATTATGTTAAGTATGTGTAAATGATAAGAATCCCATGAATTTGCGTTATCATGATCATCATTTACTGTAAATGATAAGAATCCCATGAAGTTACGTTATCATGATCATCATTTACTGAAATCCATGTGATCCCAAAGTCTCCGTGTGGGATTGTTCTCGTTACATTAAGCGTAAATTTGTCTAAGTATTTGCTCAAGCAGAAATAACTAAGTGTTATAAGTTATAATCTTATAACTAAGTTAATATAATGTGTTGATGATTAAGAAATTATCTTATCCTAATCATCTGAGTTTCCCTGTTATCTCATAATTGTACAAGCATGCATACAATGATATATGATAATAAACAATTTAATATCATTTAATCAGAGTATAACTGACATGTTCAGTAAAACTTTTAAATAAATAAAAGTAAACATGTTTCTCAACCCCGATAGTTAAAATCGGTAAAGATTTAGATTAAAAGGGGCATATGAACTCACCTTGTAGTTGTTGTATGTGACTTAGCTTAATCGAGGATGCACGCGCTCTTGTTTATACTTGATTGTATTTTTCACGATCCTGTATTTATTTCACGTTGTTGCATATTATAAGTATAAGTTGAAAGAATTTGTTCGCGTGTATGTGTTAACTTTATATGATCATCACTTGATGGTCTCGATCATCATCCGGCCTCACCTATCTGTTATAGGTTTGATACGTTTAACCCACTAGGTTTAAGTTACTTTATTCCATCATTGATTATAAGTTGTCCTCTAGTTCATTATTTTGACAAAATAGTTCTAAGTGTAAACTTAGATTGTAGATTAAAGGTTATAAATCTCTTGTCTCATAATTAATTCATCCGTTTCGTTGTTATGTTATTATTTTAGTGACATGATCCTTCTTTACCACTTGCTATTCAATATCATTGATAATTAAACCTTGTGGGCTTCACATTGGGCCAAATGTACATAAGTGGGCCGAGTAGGACTAGGGCCAGTTATATTGGGCTTTTAGGCCTCATGGATTTCGAGTGGGTCAATCCATTGGGCCGAGAGTCATAGGCCAAGTTATTAGTCCTTGGGCCGAACTGAATGAAGTTGGGCCTTGGGTTGAATTATATGGGCCTCGGGCTCGATTTGTTGGGCCAAATGAGTTTTATCATAGGCCCTTATCATGATAATTCGTGGGCCAAGATGTATGTGTTTGAACTTGGACCAAAGTAAAGGAGTTAGGCCACATGGGCCATGTGGGCCTGTTCACAACTGTTAGGCCGTATACATTCATGTGAACCAAAGGGATTGTTGTTGGGCCAACACAATATGTCTGGGCCGAATTGTCAAACTGATTAGGCCTTATGGATTCTGAGTGAGCGGCCGAATGTGGAGAGCATAGTCCATTAGGTTATGATGGGCTGAACAAATAAGGTTAGTTCACGTTTGGGCTTCTCTTTAACGAAATTGGGCTGGTGAGTGCTATTGGGCCATAACAGTGGGCCTTAGGCCAATGTATCCAACATGGGCTAAGGGAAATCGGTTGGGCCAAAGAAAATGAAATGGGCCTCGGCCCAAACTTGGTCTAATTTCATACAGTAGGATGAATGATGTATAAGTGGGCCAAAGACTGAGTTTGGGCTGCAACAGTGTCTGGGCCAGATAGCCACCTGGGCCTCTTTCCATTGATGTTGGGTAGAAGCTTTGGGCCTGCTGTTGAGCCGAACAGAATGTTGTGGGCCAAAACAGTTTCTTGTGTGCAGGTTGTTGGCCGAATGAAATGGCTAAGGTTCGGCCGAATGTATGGAGCGACTGAGGTGGTTCGAATGTGGGCTGGCTAGGGCGAATGAAGTCAACGGCGCATGAGGGGGGTGTGGTGGTCGAATGGCAGGTGTCGAATGAAGAGAGTCATTCGGTTATCTGGGTGTTATCCGATCGTGAGTCAGTCGGCTCTAAGCCATTCGGCAGGGACATTCGGCGGTCTGGGGGTTCGAACCTGGTTGTCTCAGCCTAGACCCTAGGTGATTTCGAAGATAGGGTATGCTATAGAGGGTCCTTGTGGTCGTGGGTTGCAGGTTTTTTGGATGAGAAGCCGGTTAGAGCTCAAGGTCGGCAAAAGGGTTTAGAAACCCTAATTTTCGAGATGTTCTAGCCTCATTACCTTTGATTTCAGTGAGTTTTGGCTTAGATCTGTTGTACTTTCGTGTAGAGCACGATGAGAGCTTCGTGTGGGTTCAAAAATGGAGTGATTTGGCCAAGTATTGAAGAAGTTATGGGAGAAAGAAGGTGAAAATGGAGGTGGGGGTGGAAATCCGGGATTAGGGTTTGTAGGAGAGAAGAGGAAGTGTAAAAATGAGAAAATAAACTCATTTAAGGGTATTTATACCCCGCGGGTGTTCGGGCTCGTTCTTGTTGCTCGGTTCACGTCTCCGTTACGTTTCCGGGAAATTACGCGTAATTTAAATGTTTTAAATAAAAATAGTTTTATTTAATTATTTTGATGAGTTTCAAAATTGTAAAATGTTAATTATCTTATTTTATTAAATTATTATCGTTCGTGACGTGTTTTCGTTGTCGTTTCGTCAGATCGCGTCACCTTCGCGCGTAATTCGTTCGAATCGTCACCCGAACGAATACAACGATGGTTTAGCTTTCTGACTTTTGTTTTCTACTTTTTAGTCATTATTTCAGAACTCTAAACTCATAGATATGTTTGTGTGAATCGTCACTCACGCAAACACACTGTCAGTTCGTTATTCTGAAATAACATTGCATTTATGTTTTAATTGTGTTTCCTCACTGTCGGACTCAACTATACATCATGTTTTCACATTGTTCTTGTACTGACTTGTCGGTCATCTGATTCCTGTCATCTGTGGACATCAGATCGCAACCGATATGTTTCTCAATATTGTTTGAATACCGTTGTTTCTCATGATTTGTTGTGTTAACTGTAATTAAGTTTTCACTTAATAAACACAACTACTGTTTCAAATGTACGTTGTACTTAATGTATTTAAGTTCATACGAAAATACGTACAATGATTTCTTGTATTTAGGATTCTGTTAATACAAGTACGGTTTAAACTCACGTATGTACACATAGTGTTAGGTGAAAGTACACATACCGTACGGACTTGCCGGACTATCTGACACTTGCTGTTACATGCCTCCTAAATGTGGTCGACCTGTTAAGAACACTACAAATCGAGAAACAAATATAGATCCACCTACAAGTGGATCAAAAATGAGCAAAACTGATATAGATCGGATTGTACATGAACAATTAGTTGCAGTTATTCCAGATATGTTAGCCCGATATCAACAAAACATAGCTTCTAGCTCAGGTGGAGGGTATACTGAGCACAATGCAACTAGTGGGTGTATGGAAACTAAACCGAAGATCAGTCAATGCTTAAAGGAGCATATAGTGTCATATGCTGCTTAATCTCTCAGGGACACGACTTTAACATGGTGAAATACTCTAGTGAAAACATTGGGTACAACCACTGTTAATGTGATTGGCTGGAATGAATTCAAAACTTTGATTCTTTCAGAATATTGCCCAATCACTGAAATCTAGAAACTGCAAAAAGACATCTGGAATCAATCTATGACCGGTGCGGATTGTTTGAAATATACCGACCCATTTCATGAATTAGCATGCTTACTCCCTAACTTGTTTCCTACTAGGTTATCCTCAGTAGAGAAATACATTAAAGGCTTGGTTCCATAATTCAAAGGAATGATGACCTCTGCTGAACCCATAAGTCTGAAATGAACCATTATCTTGATCACCAAACTTACTGATGAGATGGTAAGAAGTGGAACCATATCAAAGTAGGATGAACAAAGTGTCAGCTGTACCAATATGAATGCCCCGACAGTACAATGGGCATTAAACAAAAATGGTCCGAAAGAAAAAAATGACAAACCCAAAACTTCAGAAGAAACCAGTCGCAATGTCCTAACTATTAAAAGTTACTAGAGAAGAAAACTCTTACAGGAACAAAATCACGATATAACAAGTGTCTTTTTCATCATAATGGGCTATGTCCCATAATGCAAACTGTAGGCATGTCGATTCGGCGACTGAATCAAGTTCTAAACAACAACCGCTTTTGAATAACAAGGCATCCTACAAATGCGAAAGCGTTGATCACTTTACAAGAAACTGCCCCAACACTAATAACCCTAATTAAGGCAATGAAGCTTGGGGACAAGCTTTTAATATAAGAGCTTTTTTCATCCGAATTAGCATCAATACTTACATTATCTTCCATGAACTTAAATAATTCATATATCATTGGACATGCTAGTGGCATATTGATTAAGGCCAACACAGTTGAACGGAGGTTCGGATATCCGAATTTCGGATATCCGAAAATTTCGGATAGTGGTTTTCACTATCCGAATCCGAAATTTTCCGAACTTCGGATATCCGAACTTCGGATATCCGAAGTTCGGATATCCGAACTTCGGATATCCGAACTTCGGATTCAGATTCGGATATCCGTTCGGATATCCAAACTCTAAAAAAAGTGACTTTTTTTAAAAAAAAATACATCCGGATATCCGAAAATGTGAAAAATATCCGAAATATCCGAAAAACTATCCGAATATCCGAAAAACTATCCGAAATATCCGAAAAAATATCCGAATATCCGAAAAACTATCCGAAATATCCGAAAAAATATCCGAATATCCGAAAAAATATCCGAATATCCGAAAAATATCCGAAAAAAATTAACTATTTCGGATAGTTCGGATATCCGAACTATCCGAAATTTTTCAAAATTACTATCCGAATCCAAATCCGAATTTCCGGATATCCGGACCTCCGGCCCTCCGGATATTTCGGATACGGATTTTCGGATATTTCGATTTCGGATTCGGATTCGGATACGGATTTTTTTGAACACCCCTACTCTTAACAAATACTATTAACTTTTAGTAATTATATTATATAATTAAATATTAACAAATATTTTTTTTATTTCAATAATTTATAAATTTATTAAAATGTTAATAATGGATAATTAAATTATATTTTATCCTAAATATAATTTTATAATTATTAAATATTTATTAGTATTTAGTGTTAATAAACTATAGTTTTTATTATTCAACCCGTGTATTTCATGGATTTTTTAGGCTAGTTTGTTAATATGTTTAAACCATTGTTGTAAAAATCCCCGATTAGGCCGTTTAATCGGCCGATTAATCGCTAGTCCCATAAGACCGACCAGGCCCGACTATCCGATTAGGTGGATTAGTTGGCCGATTAATCCCTAATCCCCACCTCACCGCCCGACTAGAGCTTAGCGATTTCTACAACATTGGTTTAAACCAATATGTATGTTTTTATTTCTTTCAAATAAAAAAATATATGATTTTTTATTATATCTTTATACATGTCTTATCATACAACTTGTTTTTATTTACAAATAGATTCTTGTTGTTTTCATATATAACACATATTGTCGTCTCTAACACATATTGTCGTCTCCAACCGATTTTTGCCGGTTCCGGTTCAGGTTCAGGTTTGCCCGGTTTAAGGGCTGAACCGGTTCCGGTTTTCCTGGTTCCGGTTCCAATTTCTCTGAAAACCCGGAATCACCCGTACCCACCGATTTGGGTACGTCCGGTTCCGGTTCCAATTTCCGGTTTCGGGTCCGGGTCCGTTGGCCGCCTCTACTATAATTTATGTAAATTAATAGTTTTATTAACAAAGAGTTTCTAGCATAACGGTTACCCCTTGACTTCCCTATGGGAGGTCTTGGGTTCGAATCCGGGCTGAGACATATTTGTTGAAGCAAGTGATCTGAGGATTTACCCAGTTGTAGAGTTCTTCCTGGGGTGGGCTCAGGCATATGCCCTAGAGCGTCAAATCCAAGGGGACGATTGAAATCTCGTATTGGGTGTCGTTCCACCAAGCCGTTAAAGAATTTTTAATAGTTTTATTGCTGTGTTTAAATTTACATGCATTGAATATGTGCGTTAAAAACCTAAAAGTACTTTTTCAACTAAAATAATTAAACAATGCGTTATGAATTCGGTGTACCTACCCCCCAATCCAAAAGCGTGGCCGGACAAAAGAAATCAGACAAAAATGAAAAAAACAAAGTTTGTCATGACCACATGGAAAACGAAAGTTGTGTGTTTTTCACGTGGGGCTTTTCTTGTTTAAATATAACAAAGGTGATTAATCCTTCTAGTTACTCATCAAAGACTAATTAGCTAGCCTGGTTACTAGAGTTGGCAAAACGTGTACTTGTTAACACACGATTAAATCAATTTAACAAAAAATTAATTACTTGATTTTATACATTTTTAAAAATGATATAAATTAAGAGAGTAGACTTGATCATTTTCTTTTTTGCTACATTTAATATAGAAATACCATGCTTAAATCACTCATCCAAGTGTTAAACAATTATTTTCAAATTTATATTTGGAATAATCACGTCGTTTAAAACATGTTAAGAACCGTTTTACCAGCCTTACTCGTTACTTTTTATATAGGAGTTATGAGTTGGTTTGGGTTAAAGGGTATTCTCAGTTCACATGTAAGAGATAACCGAATTATCATAATATTGTTTTTCAAGACGAAAAGATAATTATTTGTTTTTCTTTTAACTGCAGATAATTATTTTGTTAGATTGATGGCTTGATGCTCTAGATAATTATTTTGTTAGATTGGTCCGGAGGATGTGAGCTTTTACTGCTCAAAATAAATGTTAAAAACAGATAAGATGCGTTCATACATATTTTGCTCTTTTCATTATACCAATCCTATATAAAAATAATAGTTAAATTTGTTTACTTTGTACGATATTTTTTACATGTACTGAATTTTCAAAATATGTACTGAAATCTGTATAAAGTTGTTGTATTTTTATTATAATATAGTACATTAAAATACACAATAAAATATACAGCATAAAAATATATATTACAAAAATGTAGTAATATATCAAATAAAAATATAGTATTACGGAATTGTTGATTTTTAATTTGTTCCTAAACGTATGAGTAATGTAAATTCGGTTTTCAGTTCTATTAAAGATATATATTTTTTGAATTCGGTTAATATAATAAATTATTATATATGTTGAATTCAATTTGTTATTTTTGTTTGCTATATATACACACACACTAGTGAGATGCACGTGTGATGCAGCGGGAAAAATAACAATTAAGTTGGTGATTTTAAATGTTTACATGATTCGTTTTTGAGGCATATCCACAATAAAAACAATTTTTTAACTTATAATTTAATTAAAAATGACTTTAACGTTTAATATAAGAGGCCAAATGTGCCAAAAATGGCAAGATGTGATTAATTTGTTTTGAAGGTTTTTCTTTTATAATCAATCTATCTCACATAAATTATTATAAGCTACCAATGTGAGACAAAGTGAAGGCAGAAAAAAACTTTTAGATTAAATTTAAAAAGTTACATCATATGCTATAAGAGTTGTAAAACTCGTAATTTTAAGATATTTATGTAAATTACTCTTGTGTTCCTCCTATATATATTATATAGTAGTAAAGATAACAGGTTTCGTAAGAACACTTCTTATTTTAGAAAACAAACTAAGAAAACTCGAATTAAACAAGCTATTCTAAAACAAGTTTCATGATGATTTATTACAAGGTTAGAAAAATGTTATAAGTAAAAAAATATTTTATAAAGATATGTAATCACGAAGTTACGTGTATGTAATTTATGAATTTGCGTATGCAACCTATAAAGTTGCATATACGTAACCCATATATATATATATATATATATCGTTCATGTTACATATATGTAATAACATGAATAACATGTATTTTAAAAAAAAGACAATTTTGTTAACATTTCTAACGTTATAATAAAAAAATTAAATGAAAAACAAAATTGATTGGTAATGATAGTAATTAGTTTTCTAATTTTATCTAAATTGAAGGTTTCTGTGAAACCCCGTATGTGTGTGTAGTAGGGTTATTTTATAAAAAGATAGTTTTGTAAACACAATGATAAACGATCTGAACAATTAATGTGTTATCATCAATGCTTATAATATAATTAGCGGCGTAATGGTAATAAATATGCAGTTTATGATATACAAAAGGGTATAATGGGGATTTAGGTTAAATTGATTTGCTGAAAACATGGTAACACAAAATTCGAGTGTATTTTTTTTGAATGACGAAGGTCTCAACGTGAGAACCTATTGTTTTCAGGTCATGTCATCAAGGTCTAGTTACCTGGATTTCTCATGAGCCACCACAACCACCCAGAAGGAAACCCCACTACTGGGAAAAACCCCCTGACCCCCTTTGACCCCTTTTTCGCTGCAGGGGGGATTTGAACGCAAGACCTCAAATTTGAAAAAAATCTTGAGATACCATTGAGGCAATGCCTCATTAGTAATTCGAGCGTATTTAGTTACGACAGATAATTAAGGCAAAATTTCTTTTTATTTTTTGTAATTCTCTTTACAAGCTGATAACATGCAATTAATAATCATATAAAACCAAATATTCATTTAAAATATACATTAGCACATAGTCACATACTAGCACATATTAACAAATGATATCATATACTAGCAGATGTACTAACTTTACATAAAAAAAATTTTTTAACAAAAATCACATTTTAACACCTTTTTATCACATTTAGCACTTGATAGCATATACTAGCATCGTCCATTGATAGTTCTTGATGAATCAAAATACTTGGGAACTATGTATGTAAAAATCATGATAATATGGACGACGAATTATTTTGATTGATTTGCAGTTTAATTTTTTAAATCGAATAAAGCGTTGCAGATTTTGGAAATAAATACATATGTAACTGATTAATAATCTTGCAAAAAAGTAGGGATTATTAAATTAATCTACATTTAATTTAAAGTTACTAATTTATTCTTATATTATAATTAAATAATAATACATGTGTCAATACACTATTGGTTCCTCGTCTTTTTACAAAACTATCTATTTGTATATAATCCTATCTATATATATATGTATGTATTGAATTTGGATATTCGGTTCACTTAGACAAATTCCTAATACAAGTCATTTTAGTTATCAGATAGTCCTAAATTATTCAAAATTAAACAAATCAAACCATTCAACACCCCTAATTGATGGTCAACTCTAAGTTTAATAAAGAGGCTCGAATGTTATATCTGCATAGGACCTCAAAATGGTTGAGTCAGCTCTGATGTTTGTGTAAACATTTGTTATTTTTATGACTTTCCACATACATAAGTTAATTTTTATTGTTAGTTTAATGTTAACTGGAAGGCATTGTCGTGCGTTACCAGGGCTAGTTAAGACTTTTAGAGGCCTCAAGCGAGTTTAAAAGTTTAGGCCCTTTTCGTAAATTTTTCTATGCGTCTTTTAATTCAAATATGATACAAATATTTTAGGTTTTAATATGCTACAACTAGTTCCAATGATAAAATTGACCCATATAATTATAAATGTGCTAAGATTGGGTTTTGTTTATTTATAATTAGACTGTTGGGTGTGCCAAGGCGCCCCAATCACTCCACGTGTGCGCCACGTAGGCGCCACATAAGCACTCACCACAACCACTCACCCCACCATTTTGGTGGAAATGCCCCATTACCCCACTCACTCCACGTCATCATTCCTTTTTAATTTAATTTTAGATATAATTAATAAAAACAAATTACAAATTAATCAAAAAATTACAAACTAATAAAATAAATTAAAAAAAAATACGAACTAATAAAAAAAATTAAAAAAAAAATACAAACTAATAAAAAAAATTAAAAAAAAATACAAACTAATAAAAACGATTTTTCCATAAATGTTCAATCAAATCGGCTTTGAGGTTCGCATGTGTATCCTCGTTGCGAAGCATTCGACGGTTTGCTTGTTTTTCTTCCTCGTTGATCTCCACATGCTCCAACAAATTCGGATCGTCTTCTTCATAAAATTCACATATCGCTCGACCGTTGTCTTCAATTATCATGTTGTGTAGTATCACACATGCGTATAACGCGTTTCGGATACGACTTGGCTTCCATGCTCTAGCAGGGTGTTGAATCATGTGCCACTTTTTCTTTAAAACTCCGAATGCTCGTTCAATATCCTTTCTTGCACCCTCTTGACGATTCTGGAAATACAGACGTTTTTCATCGTCAGTTTGTCGGGATGTAAACGATTTCACGAAAGTAGCCCATTGTGGATAAATACCATCGACTAGATAATACCCGTATTTGTATGTTGTGTCATATTGGATGGATTGTGATGATTTTATATATAGGTTTTATTTAATTTTTTTTTTTTTTAATCAGCCAAAAGCTCCAACGGTCGAAACCCAACCCCCCACCCTTCCCCACGCCCGTGGCTCTGCTCACCGTGAGCGGTTCACGCCCCAGTCACGCCCCATGGGGGGCGGTGTGCCACGCCCAGTGGCGCCCCACCCACGCCCCTTCACCCGGCACACCGGAGGGTCTTAATCAAGATAATGAAATAAAAATAAAATATAATGATGAATCATTAATATAATTGTAGATAAATTAAAATTAACTTTGGTTTTCACGGTGGAAACTACTAATTCTTGAGCTTTTCTCATTTTTTTTGTAGAGACTATAAAATTTGGAACAATTCTTTTGATACAAAAAATATGTGACGGCTATCTTTAAAACCATCAATTTTTTTATCCGGACTTGAGACCAATAAAAATAAATTAAAAGTTTATATAGGATGAAATTTAAAAAAAATTGTTTATATTTATTTATATGTATAAATATTTATATTCTTTTTCCCTAATCTTTCAATTTCAAGTTATTTAATAAAATGCTTGTAATTAATTTTTTTAATATCTTTTTCAATTGAATAATAGAATGTTTTAACGTGTGTCTTTAAAAAAAGACTACAAGCCAAAAAAGCCTACTATATACAGTTTTTTTTATATAAATTGGAGGCCTTAAGTCATTGTTTGGGTTGCTTGACCCATTGGGTCAGCCCTTATTACACCCTACCATTAACTAGACTTGCACAAACCGGTTTATTTTTTCAAACCGGTTCGGGTTCAAAACCGGTCCGGTTTGGGTAGTGTAAGGGTGAAACCGGTTTGAGATAAGGGGATGCCAAACCTATAGAAACCGTCACATGAGAACACGATCATGAAATGAACTTAAAAAGAAAAAAAATGTAATTTTTGCTTACCTGAGAACACGATCATGAAATGAACGGGTCAATTAATTTGCTTTGTCTAAGAACGGATCATTTTGATTGTACGGGTCAAATAAAAAACTTGAAAATTAAAATGCTTCAATGGATCAGAAAAGAATCAAACAGAATAATGTTTGCCCAACCCAATAGATAATCTACGAATCAAGTTTGGTTTTTGGCCCATGGAATTTTAATATTCAGACGAATCAAAGAATCCATATGTGACACAAAGATTCAAATTGTATAAAATTTTATCTTTATACCACATAATTTTGTCTTTATACCACTTAAGTTTGACTTGTATCATGTTAAAAAAATGAATAATAATAATTTAAGCATAACATTTTATTTTTTTATTATATTTTTATTTTTTTACTTGATTTTTTTAATACTAGATTTTTTTATACTAGATTTTTTGTGTTACTTTTTTTTATTTTTTTGTATTGGATTTTATTTTTTTGTATTGGATTTTACCTTTTTGGTATTTTTGTGTTACTTTTTTTTTTAACTAGATTTTTAGTTTTTTTTTGTATTGGATTTAAGCATAACATTTTAGTATTTTTTTTATGTTACTAGATTTTTTTTTGTATTGGATTTTAGTTTTTTTGTTTTTACTAGATTTTTTTAATACTAGATTTTTTTATAATAATTTTAGTTTTTTGTATTGGTTTTTGTTTTGGATTTTAGATTTTATTGTATTGGTTTTTTAGTTTTTTGTATTGGTTTTTTTTTTTGTATTGGATTTTATCTTTATACCACTTAAGTTTGACTTGTATCATGTTAAAAAAATGAATAATAATAATTTAAGCATAACATTTTATTTTTCTGTATTAGATTTTTATTTTTTTACTAGATTTTTTATACTAGATTTTTTGTGTTACTTTTTTGTTTTTTTTAATTGGATTTTTTGTACTAAATTTTATTTTTCGTGCTTGATTTCTGTTTTTTGGTTTTTAACATGTCCAGTATCAAATTCATATTAGTTCATAATCTTTTTAACCAAAATTTTCTTTCTAGTGGATCCAACTCACATGAATATATTCCTAACTAAAACTCAGAAGCTAGGACATTCTTGTTAAATAAACACTCACCATTTAAAAAAAAAAAAACTTAGATGTCAAAATAAACCAAAACCATTAATTTGAACTCAATTGTTGTTAAAGAAGTCAATAGAAATTAATTTTTTTTTGAACGGTTAAGGTATCAATCGTGTGAACCCACTGTTTCCAGGCCATGTCACCAATGTCTAGTTACCTGAACCTCTCATGAGCCACTATAACCACCCCATGAGGAAACCCTACTGGAAAAACCCCCTGACCCCCTTTTTTCGCTACGGGAGAGATTTGAACCCAAGACCTCCCATTTGAAAGAATCTTGGGGTATCATTGAGACAATGCCTCATTATTTGTTAACATGTACGTTTTTGGGTATGAGCAAAGTAGGTGACCGACGGGGCCTATTCTCCTACGACCCTAAAAGTTATAAACTTCTGTAAATAAATATACACACACATACAGCTTTTAAGATAAAAGTGCGTAGTTAAATTTAAAAACAAAATGTTTTATTTCTCTTTATTTTATTGTCAAAATAGCTTAGATTAAATTGTACTTTTAGTCTTTTATATTTTCAAATGTCAAAATCAGTTCTTTAAGTTTTCAAATGTTGCAAACTTAGTCATTTCTCTGTTAACTCTGTTAAGTACTATCAAAATAAAGGATGAAAATTACTTATACGATTTTTTTTTTTACATTTATGTCCCTATTCTGTTAGTACTTGATGGAGTTAACGGACAAAGTACCGAGTTCGCAACATTTGAAAACTTAAAGGACTGAATTTGACATTTTGAAACATAAAGTACTATTTCTGAAATTTTGTGTAAACATAAAGGACAAAAAGTTCAATTTACTTTTTAATTTATTTAAAATCCTAATATTTAAACCATCTTTTAGTTAAACTCTTTATCATTTACCCAATCACTTGTTATCTTTTTAAATTATTAAATTTAAACTAAATACAAATATTATATCAAAAGCCCATTTTTTTACTAGCTACGTCAAAAAAATTCTTAGAGTTTCTTAGACCATGGGATATGCTCCTTGGTCTAACCAATCCATGTAGACGTCACGTATGCACCCACTCCATCACTTGTGGTGGAAATGTCTCTTGGTTGGCTACAACCACCCACTCCAATACGTGTCTGTTTCTTTGCCTCTTCAAATGGTCGAAATCCCCGTTGCTGTGGCACGCCCACCCAACCCATGCCCGCCGACGCCCCAAGAGGGGCGGTGTTTCACGCCCTTTACTTTGCCATCAACGCCCAACCACATAGCATACCGGATGGTGTATGTCAATACAATTTAGGAAGACATTAGTAATTGATTTTAAATCTCTAGTTTATATTTTTCATAGAAGATCGGAGTTTTTTTTCAAAAGGGTGTTGGTGAAAAAAAAAGTTTAACGAAATGAGTAATTTAAAAATTATTTACCAAAATGAGTGTTTTTTATTTATTTCTTTATTTGAAATAATTTAAGATAATTTTTTAACTATCATGGTAGTTGACAGAAAAAAAAAGAAATATTATAATATGTTGATTGAATTAAAAAATTATAATAAATTAGTTAAGCATTAAGAAATAAGTAAAAAAACACTAATTATAGTATATATTTTTCAGATAACTCATTTTAATAAAAAAATATTTGCCGACACCGATTTGGAAAAAAAAAACTCTAGAAAATGTAACTACGTTATTTTGATAGTTATCAAATTATATTACAAACCTTTCGCCTCTTACCTAACTAATATTTGAATTAATTATGACACGTGTATTCTCATTATATGCAAGTCAGTAGCAAAGAAAAGTTATTTATAACCAACACCTATACTTGTTATCCATCAATTTCCTTAGTATAATACTCAATTTATGAGAAATTTAATCACTGTTAAGTCTTATTGCTACACTAGTGTTTCGAGACGATCACTAAATTTGAATTATAACATAATACATCGTATAATAAAGATAAACAATAAAATTATTGTAATATAACACAAGTAAGAGTACAAGATGTCTGACTATTGCAAATGTACACGATATAAATATGTCAAAATCGCTTGAAGCTTGTCATTCATGCCCTTAAGCCTTGCCTGACATGTGTATGAAAAAGGATTTTTTTTTACATGTAAACCCTATGTTTAACCATTAAAAACACAATTGGGAAAAAATTACATATGTTTTAGATGACAATGACAAGGAGTTCATAAACATAAAACAGCCACTTTTAAAGTCCCAAACTAAAACCCGAGTCACTAAAACCCAAAAATAATTTATCATACTTACCACCATCATGTGGACCGTACTCACATGATTATTGCAACGACATACTTACGAGTTCTAATATTCTTACACCACCTCATTATTTATACATCATACTCAAGCAGTGGCGGAGCTTGACCAAATGTCTAGGGGTCGAAACTTTGCAACATTGAAATTTTTTTTCCCTAACGGCCTAACACTAACAGTTAAATGTTCGGGTTGACGATTCAAGTCCGGGTCGGGTCGGGTCAAATAATAAAAAACAGATTTTTTTAAAACAAACAAAGACATAATTAACTCTCATCGATTATGGATTGCGAGTCAAAGTTTCCGGCCCGACAAACATCATCAACATTAATCTCTTTTGAAGCTAAACTTAAACTAAGAGATAACAACTCTATCGTTTCCTCGTTAAATCTACTATTCAATTCATGTAGTTGTTTGTCTAATGTGGCATTAAACAAATCTACTCAGTAATAATGTCCAAATGTATCATGAAGATCTTTTTTCTGAGGTCAATACCAAATTAACAATAAACAACAAGGAGAGATGCTGCTGGTGGCTGGTCGAGAATCGGGCGAGTGGGGGCTGGGGGCGACGCAAGGGATGAGAACAAGGAGTTTTTTTTCCTTTTCTTCCTAAACGGTAATTAGGTAAACAAATAAAACAAAAAAGATTTTTGGAGATTGGGTTTTGGATTATAAGTTTTTGGACTTTGGAGATTGGGCTTTGAAGATTGGGTAAACACTAAACATATTTTTGAGTTTAATATATATCCATAAATTTGTTTGTTTATAGGTTTAATCGAATCGGTTTTATATGTTTATAAATTATTTAAAATTTTTTTAATAATTTTTTTTGGGGGAGGGGGGCGAACATAGGGTATATATATTTTTTTTCAATGGGGCGAAATAAAATTTTTTAAAAATTTTGCAATATGAATCGGGATATGTAAACTACTAACCAAAAAAACAGGGGGGCGACTGCCCCCTTGTCCTAACTAACCAACACCCCTGTACTCAAGTCAAATCAATAATATTATACTCACATGACTTTTACTCATACGTATTTTTTAAATATAATAAAAATTCAAAAAGTATTGTGATTCGTATACAGGTGTACTAATATCCTAACCCATATTTATACTTGTATCACATGATTTAGCAACGACTGTCAAAATACACGTTCACCATTTTACAACATTTTCAAAACATATTCAAGGAGCTTGTCTGAATCACAATTGTAAAACATTTAACCACCCACCTTTATGGCCACAACAAAATTGTGTATCCTAACATTGTGGCACGTGCTAGTATGTGTCCTGACATTTGTGTTATGAATTGACAACGTGCATCACCATAGGCAAATCACATATCAAGTTTGAATAGGAGAGATGTGGGTTAATACCAAATGATTCACCTCGAATATTTGCAGCGTGTTTTGGGTGCATTGGCTTTGAATGAGAGAGTAAACTTTAAAGTGTACTCACGCAGGGCCGTCTCAAGGTTTTTCGGGCCCTAGGCGAAATTTCAATCCGGGGCCCTTTTATCATATATTCATACCTAATAGTTATGTTTAAAACCCTCATCCTTTATCCGGGCTTGAGATCGGCAACAATAAACTCAAGTAAAACAATTAACAATATACTAAAGTCTAAAACTGAATAATGAATCACTGCAAACAATTAACAATATACTAAAGTCTAAAACAATTAAGCAAAACACTCAAACAAATGCTTCAATCAACTGATCAGTAAAAGTGTAAAACCTATGAAGCAATCAAATGGAAGCAATCAACTGAATATATGAATGATTGACCTATTAACCTAAATGAATGATTTAATGAAATATTAAGCAAGCAAAACACTTAATTACTTAAACATTGCAAAATAAATTAGGAACAAATGGAAACAATTAACTGAATATATGTAGTCAAGTATAGAATTCAGAAATCAGAACCTCATGTCCACATGACTCATCGGCTCATCAAGTCATCACTCATCAGCACTTGGTTCGTGTCTTTCGTGAAAAATGAAGATTAAGAGGAACAAATTTCAGTAGAAAAAACTTGGTTCGTTTAAGGCTGTAAGTGGCTAAGCCGCTCAGGCCGACTCCCGAGTGCCAGATGGTTCGAACTTCGGTTAATCGGACTACTATCGGTCTCGGATGGGGCTTGAACTTCAGATAATTCTCTGTCTCGGATGGTTCGTGAATCGTGAAGATTGGGTCTCGATTTATCGTGAAGATTGAGTGGCGGCCGATTGCTTCGATGGGGGTTAATGGCTTCCGTTATACTTGACTTCGATTCCAACAACGGTGAAATCGAAGGGATGCGACGATTCGTTATCCGTGGGCTATGAGACTATTGGGTGTGCCAAGGCACCCTACTCACTCCACGTATGCGCCACGTAGGCGCCACATAAGCACTCACCACAACCACTCACCCTACCATTTTGGTGGAAATGCCCCATTACCCCACTCACTCCACGTCATCATCCCTTTTTTAAACTTTTATATATATATATGTGTGTGTGTGAGTGTGTGTGTGTGTGTGTAAGAGAGAGAGAGAGTGTGAGTGTGTGTCAGTGTGTGTAAGAGAAAGAGAGAAAGAGAGAGAAGTGAATGTGTGTGCGTGTAGAGAGAGAGAAAGAGAGAGAGAGAGAGTGTATCTGCCGTTACCACAATCACGCCACCCCCATTCAAGCCCTCTCACGCCCCTAGGGGGGCGGTGTGTCACGCCCCATCACGCCCTCCCCACGCCCACTCAAGGGGCATACCCAAGGGTCTGACGGTGAAGAATTGCACAAGATGCTCCGGTAGATGGCTAGATGCCCTAGTCTGAGAATGCGCCGATGCAAAGATCCCCATTCCCCCGCCCCTTTTCTTTTTCAGCATCTTCAAGCCCAACGCCTTTGTCCAAAAGCCTAGTAAAAGCTCCAAACAGACCAAACCCAACATATATCTAAGTCCAATTGGTAATTTTTTGGGGCCTTATAAATTTTGGAGGCCTAGGCGAAGGCCTAGGTTTCTAGGCCCATTGGGCAGGCCCTTTACTCACGTAATAATAACTCAGGGTTTGGTGACCTCCCTGAAAAGTTTTCACTCTCGCAATAAAATTCAGGTTTGTGAGCTTCGATGAGGAAAACGGATAATATTGGTTGTAAATGAGGCCAAATGTCATAACATGTGTTAGTAGATCGCTAGCAAAACCTAAAGTCTTGTTTTTGGCATTCTTGCTTCATACAAACTCCAATTTGCACATTGTTTTGGTCAATGCTCGTTATTTTTTGATCTCTTTTCAACCATATCAAATTTACCTCTTGAATACATAATAATTTTTGGGTCCTATTTTCATACATGGTTTAAAGTTTCGATCCACCGTTGCCTTCAATTTACACATCGTTTATGGCGTCGCTTCACACACATTCGCCCTTATGATAAACATTTTACGAGGTAGTTTGTTTCTCCAAAGACTTCTATTATCTTAATTGACTTATCATGTTAACAGTATATATACATGGTTTTGCATAATAATCAATCATTCAAAGGAAAACATCTTATTTGATCACATTAATTGTTGCCAAGTCATATACATGCAGAGGGAATCAGAAAATTGAGGTGTTTAACTTGCCTCACACACATGCACACAGAGATTATTGTAAAACAAATAATAACTCACTATTAAATCATTTACTCAAATAACTCCGTCAAGATGAATTTGAATGTTGGATGTTTTTAACATCATTGTAACACATTTACAACACTTTCTTCTTTTATGAGTTTGCGAAAATTTATCACCGTTTAAGACGTAACATCGTTGTAAGGTGATGAATTTTCGCAAACTAATAAAAGAATAAAAGTGTAATAGATGTATTACAATGGTGTTAAAAAAATTCAAGATTCGTCTTCATCTTAATAGAGTTATTTGGGTTAATGTTTTAAAAGTGAGTTATTATTTGAACACTTATATGTAATCCCTAGGGTTTTGGTTTAAAATTGAATAATTGTAACGGTGTTCGAATTCTATTGAAGTAAAGTTAGAGTATTTATTTTGAAATATGGGTGTGTAATACTTATAAATAATTATATGCATGTAATATACATATATGTAAAGTAAATCCAATAAACATTTATGGATACCTATATATAGATGTATTTTACAAAAGAGTATAAGAACTACTATATATACATAATAATGTATTAATATATTAAATTAATAATCCTTACGTTAACAATGATAAGATGTTAAGTTTTAATGATAATAATAATAATAATAATAATAATAATAATAATAATAATAATAATAATAATAATAATAATAATAATAATAATAATAATAATAATAATAATAATAGGAAAGAATTACATATATCCTCCTCTTTTGAGCTCTAATTACATATATACCCATCATAAAGTTTTAATTACACATATACCCAACTTTAATATTTTTACACAATGTGACAAAAATATCCTTTCATGTATAATCCTTTGAATTCCAAACACCACACAAACCCTACGTTCACCGGCCTGCTTCATCTCTCCCCTGATATGACTGCTTCATCGTGTCACCAAAGGCGCTCCTCCATCGCAGCACACATATTCTGTCGAGTTCTAATTGAATGTTTTACTTTACCAAGGTTAGTATTTTGAACACATATATTCGAGACACGTGTGATTTGCAAAATCGTGTGTATGCATCATCAAATCTCAAAAATTGTCTATAGAACCATGCGATTTGCAGAATTGCCACCGGTATGATTATTTGTGTTAATTATACTGTAGGGTTATTAGCAACAACACCATCTAGTTAGAAATGGGTATAATATTTATTTCAAAACAAGGGTAAAATAGTAATTCTTTAATGTATTCTAATTAAAATGGGTATATTTGAAATTGTAGCATTAGAGAAGGGGATATATGTAATTAAAATTTTGGGTTGGGTATATATGTAATATATGAAATTTATAAAGGGATATATGTAATTGACCCTAGTAGTAGTAGTGGTGGCGGTGGTGGTGGCGGTGGCGGTGGCGGTGGCGGTAATTACTTATAAACACATAATAATAGTTCTATGAACTTTGATAAACAAATTCACATGAAATAATAAATTTGAGTAACTAGATGGGCCATTCAAGTAAATAACCATACCACTTTGAGCCTTAGAAACCTTGAGGCAGGAAATGTAAATACACAAAAAGAGCAAGGGCTGGATCTGTGAAACCTTGAATCCCCACCCTCTTTCTCGCCCATTGACCCAGAATCACGGGTTTCTAACCCGTTGCGTAACCCGGATAATCACAGCTCATTCTATGGGTTTTCAAATCAAATCAAGTGAGGTTTAGGAAAGGATACGAACGCGTACAGTGATTTCAATAAACAATTAAGGGGATTAATGGCAATCCGATACGAAATCATTATCTAAAATATCACCATAGACGCGTAAATCGAAATCAATCCTAAAGCTTATAAAACTCAACAATAATCGATCCGTATGTTTCCTTTGAACATGGCGAATCTGTCTGTGAACTCAAACTACACACACAATTGTTTTATGTCACGAATCAAGACCCAAGATCGGCCGCATTCTGCTTGAACTCGAACTCTGCCTAGACAAGCTCAAAACAGGTAATTCTTTACACCATCCCACTCGTTTCTACACGAGGATCAAAAGCCCCAATAATCTAGGGGCTCCCGATCATCACATCGGTTAAATTCGATCTGTGTAGAGTTAGGGTTTATCCGGGATAATTCAAATTGGGAGAAGTTAGTCCCGTACATGTTAATCTATTTGGATCGAGTTTTTTCCAAAACTAATTGATACAGCCTACTGGTCAACAACACAAATGAATTTGCTTAGCCATCCTTTAACCCGGGTTTGAACCCGACCGGAGCCCATTTCATCCGTTTTTTTATCCATATTTTTTTGGCCTACTTCTACCTGTATTCTATTATTTTGGGAATTTTAAATCAATTCTAAAATAATAATAAAATAAAATTCTTATAAGCTGTTAAGAAAGAAATTGTTTCAGCAATTTTTATTTATTAATTTAAATATTAAAATAGTTTTCATATTAAAAAAATTGGTTAAAGTATTTCAAAATCATTTATTAATATTACTATTTAAGATAAAATTTAAACAACGAATTCATATATAATAAAAGTATTTAAGCTTTTATTATTTAAGTTTTTTTAAACATATATGTTTGTTTATAAATAATTCATTCAAATAAATTTCAAAATAAAAATGTTAAAATAAATTAGTTTGTGTTTAAAATACAATTCATTATACGGTAATATATTTTATCTTTGTATTGTTTAAACAAGTTACTATTTTTTTTTTTGTTTTAAAACCAAGTTTTTATAAACAAAATCTATAAACATTTTACCTGTTTGTTTTAAACAAATAATTTCAATCTCTATCAAAACAAAACATTTATGTAATTAAGCAAAAATAAATATATAAATAAAACAATCTTAAAGCTTATTCAAAAATTCAAGCAACAATATTTATTTAATAAATATTCAAATTAAGCTATTTGGACTTAGACATGATTTTAGGATTTCTATTAGTATGACATAGATTATAGGATATCAAGATTTTAAACTGTAAGTAGAAACTAAGATTACTATACCCTTGAAATTCTAGGGTGAAGCACTATCTTCAACTCCACTCTTTACGAATTATCAGTGGATTTAGTTAAGCAATCAAGTGAGTTTCTTCACACTCTCTTTTACATTCTTTGTTTTTGGGATGTTACACATGTCTTATTCAAAATTTATTCATTCTATTATTATTATTCAATCTATGATGCAAGCCTTAGACCTAGTTAGCTTTATGTGTTAGAGGCTAGGCTTATACAATGGGTTGATTATATGTGTAATTCTATATGTGTTACCAGTCAAGCAAGCTAGTACTTAGTAGCCTAAGATATGTTAGATACCATCTTCGTATTGGCTTTTGTCATTGTGTGAAAAAGGTGAAAAGTACACCAAGCAAACTTGTTGAATTATAACTGTTAATTTACAGTATGGCCATACTTGAATTAACATGTTGTAAGGATACTTATTTGGACACAAGCTATTGATATTTAGTCATTCATTCATTCAATTTATTCAAACTTGTATTCATGTTATGCTTATGATACATATCTAGTTAGGCTATAGTTTGCATCCTTTTTATACTTATTACTTAAACTTAGTGTGTGAACTCACCTACTATGCAAATAGTTGACAAACTCTATTTTACATGTATAACAGGACAAGGAAGCATGATGAAGACATAAGATAGGCTTAGTGACCTAGCTTAAACTTTGAAACAATTGTATAGTCTTTCAATGTAGTAGTTTATTTATTTTGAATTCTTGTAATGACTATTTAAATGTTGGATGAATGAATTGATTATTATTAAATGGATGCATTAATATGAAACATTGTAATAGCACCATGAGCTAATGAACAGTCAAACTCGCGCCCCGACGTATTTCGCCGTCGGTCAGGTTGTGACATTATATATATATACTAGTGAGATGTCCACGCGATACGACGGAAAACAAACATTTAAGATGCTGATTTTGACTCGTAAAAAACATAAACCACCACACTTTCTTAAAATAAACTCTTTTAATTTAATTTAATATTAATATTTAACTAAAAAAGTTATTAAGAAGTGATTTATTTGATTTGAGATGGTTTCTTTTATAGTTATTTTTTGACACTTTATTTTTAAATGTATCAATATGAGACAAGCTAAAAAGTAAAAAACTCATTTGTTTATGGTTTTTAAAGCTTTGTAAGTTGTACTTAATGCTATAAAAGTTGTAAAACTCTTAATTTTAAGAGTTTTTGGTAAAAGACTATTATATCATAATATGTATTATATAGTAGTATAGATATATAAGATAATTAAGGAAATTTGAAAATCATTTCTTCATGAGAAAACCGTAAAAACAATACAAAATCATGTAAAAGACGTATTTTTTTTAAAGATCTGTAACACTATTGGACACATTTTTATAAACAAATCAAAACAGTGCTGAGTAGATAGTTAAAAAAAATATTTTTTAAAACCATATAAAACATACGTAACAAAACGTAAAAAAGTTTGGTCAGGTCTAACGCAGCGTTACATATGTTTTACATGGGTTTATAAAATATATTTTTTTTAAAATATCTACTCAGCGCCTTTTTGAGTTTTTTATAAAAATGTGATAAATAGTATTACATCCTGTAAAAGAATTTAAAAAAAATACATTTTTTACATGATTTTTGCATTGTTTTCATGGTTTTTTTTTCACTAAAATGGGGTTTTCATTTTATTAATTCCCTATAAATATATAGGGATTGTTTCATGTGAAAACTTTGTTTTCGAGAGAAAACCCTAAAACACCATCTTGGCCGTCCATTTAAAATCTTGAATACATGTGGTTGTCATGTTCATACCAAATTCGTTCTCGACCTGTGATCACAATCCACATGTTGAAAAGTGTGTGAACTTTAAAGGGCTAAGTGTAAAAATTGGAAAAAGTTTTCTATATATCCAAATAAATGATATACAGCGACAAGTTCTTTTACATTAAACATAAATGCTCGATGATATAAATCTTGGTTAATCTTGATAGGATGTAGCTCAAAGTTGTGTCAAAGGACTAAGGGTCGATAAAGAATTTTTTAATTTTTGTCACAAGTTTTTATTGTTTGGCGTTATGCTGAATATAATAATAAATAAATGAATTAAACTATAACCTGAATTTTAGCTAGCTTTCAGAAAACATTTTGTCAACATTTTTTGATATGCTATTTTTAAATGTTTTGTATGTAAGTTTAAAATGTGTCTTTACAAGTAGTAATTCAAAAGTGCATGTGAATTTTTTGAGTTTGCTATCTGATCTATCAACATTTAGTATTAGGGTTTGGTCGAAATTAAAAGTTATTATCTTGACCCGAAGGACTAAAACAAGACTAATGGACTAATATAACATCTGCCGATAAACAGGTTTTAAGACTTCGACGCATTTGAAATTATGACTGCAATTTATCTAACCTATACTATTTTTTAGAAATTAGATAAAATCTTCGTACTTAATAGTTATTACTTTAAAATGTAACAAGTTTTCGCGATAGTGGCCTAGTGGTAAGTAGTGCGAATCTATAATAGCGATTTAGGGTTTAAAGCCCGACATCATGCGCTATATGTCATGTGTTATTTTCTCTTTTATTAAATATTTATCCCTCAAATAAAAAAAAATAATAATAAGTAAGAAGATGTTATCTAGACTTTTGTTTCTATTCTTAATATGTTTTCTGTCTAAAATAAGGCGACATGTTAAGACATGTTTATTTGTGTCTAAACAGATAAAAATCTATCAGGACCGCTCAAGTTTTCGGTGGCCCAAGACAAATACAAAAATTAAGGCCCTTTTCGTAAATAACTTTTTATCTGCGATAAATAATTATGTTTCATAATTTTAATAAAAATATAAAAATATGTTAATTTGTCTCTATAGTTTACTTATAATTACAGTTAACAAATGATAGAAACGAAGAATGTATAAAGTATAGTACTTAGTTATGATATTTTATAGCACTGTTATATTTGTTAATCTGCTTGATTATCCTATTTACCACTAGAAAACTTGTCAAAATGTTTCACTTGTACCATTAATAAAAGATTTATTCCAACGTCAAGTAAGGTGTCACACCCTTGTCGTTGCGGAAGCGTACGGTGTGACTTTCAAGGTTTCACAGTCATGATTTACAACAAAAGACACATATGTTTCTATATTTTACAAAGCAATATTACAAGCTTAATATAATAACAGTTTTATCTGAGTTCACACATATATAGTATGCTATGTATCACACTGTTGAGTCTATCTCTCATAGGCTCTACTATATGTCTCCAAAGATTGAGCTCCTAGCTTTTTCCCCCTGTATCGTTATGCATCTGAGAAAACATGATTTTAAAAAAATCAGCATATCGCTGGTGAGCTCACAAGTTTATTTGTCAAAAATGTAATGTATCCCAAGCGAATCAAATGTTTGCATAAAAAGAATTTAATAACTTTTATGTCCCAAACTGGGTGTAAAACATTGGTATCCGGTGCGAACATTGTTCCTTCCAACAATGTCGTGTATTAGTTCCCCGACCAACTGTCCAATTATATCTCCTGGGCTCCCGTAACCGAGATGACGAGTTCAGTGTTTGCCCCTTCCCAATGTCTTTGTCGTAAGACATTGTGTGTTTTAGCCTTATTGAGCGCCCGCTCGACATCCAGTTGTGGTTTTAGCTATGAACCACGGGCGAGGATTGTCAATCACAAATATAATCTATTCTCAATAATCACGCCCCGTGGTTAACGGTAACAGAACAGGGGACTTAGCGACAAATGTGTAACCCGTGAAATAATGACAAGTTCGGTCATGTGTTCTCCCCACTGTCACATGTTTCAACCAAATGCTTTACAATGCTTTCGTTTTTATGTTTCAAAGTGTGTTTCAAAAATGTTTCGGCGTTTCACATAATACAAATCGGGTTTCATTTTTCACAAAAAGTATCGAAAGCGTTTCAGAGTTCCACCTGATCAAATCAGGTTTCATGTTTCACAAAATGCATCGAAAGCATTTCAAAGTTCCACCTGATCAAATCAGGTTTCATGTTTCACAAATGTATCAAAAGCATTTCAAAGCTTCACAATAACCAAGATGTTTCAAACGAGTTTTTATGTTTTCTCATTCCCCGAGTTCAAAAGCCAAAATACAGAAAAGGGGTTCGTGAACTCACCTCAGTTGATATAAATCAATAAATAGAGTACAACGTTCGTATTGCTAGTTCCTGGATTCCAAATCTGTAATTTATTAAAGTTCGGTGAGTTGTTTGCACTTGATTTGGAGAGAAATTAACTTTTGTTTCAAATCCGGATTTTCAATCGACTTCTGGATTGAAATCTGATTTTCAGATTACAAAACAAATCATAAAACTAAGTCCGGAACACGGAATCGACAAAGAATAGGCTTTTATATTGAAAATCGATAATAAAACTGAATTCCGGTCACAATCAGAACTCCAAAACGCTTCTAAATCGCTTATCTGGTTTCCGGATTGCGAAACAGGTCGCAAAACTGTGTCTGGAATGCGAAATTGAATGAAAATGGGTATTTGTATTGAAAAACCAACGCGAAAACTGAATTTCGTGTTATAATCGGAGTCTTAATCTGTTTCCAGACTGAAATTGGATTTTCGAATTGTGAAACAGACTGAAAAATTGAGTCCGGAACGTGAAATCGATTAAAAATATGTCATTTTTATTAAAATCGGATCACCGAATTGCAAATCGGATCGCGAAACGGAATTCCGAACGCAAAACGGACGAAATTAAGGTTTGGTTGGAAAAGTCATCGGAATATTCCTTTTCGCCGGAACCTTGTCCGGAAAAGTCATCGGAGTTGGCCGGATTCCGGCCGACGGCGGTGGCAGGAGGCGACGGTTCGACGGTGGTCCGGTGGCCGGCGGTGGCTACTGGAGGTGGCTCGATGGTGGTTCAGTGGCTGAGGCTCAATGGCTTGAGCTAGAAGCAAGCTGGTCCGGCTAGGTGAGCCATGGCCAAGACGCATGGGGCCACGACACGGGCCACATAGGGCCGCATGGGGCTGCCTGGGGCCGCATGCCGAGACGCACAGGCCGCCTGCCGTGCCGAGCCGCGGGGCCAATTCGCGTGCCAAGACAGTGCCACAGGGCCACTGACCCCATTTCAGCGTGCCAAACATGGTGTTTGCGTGCCAAAACCGATATTTTGATATTTTTACCGGGCCAAAATCTCCAGATCCTAATATTTAACATATATCTAGAGTTTGCTGAAGAAAAATCTTGATTTGGACAACTTTGAAAAATCGGGTTTCTGGACAAAAATGCCCTTTTCATGGTTTTTGAGCATATGATGGTTTCCAAACTTTAACCATCATTCAAACATGTTTGTTTAACCTATTTCAAGTTATTAGAACCAAAAATTAAGATCAAAACTTGGTTGAGTTTTGGCTTGAAAACTCACTTGAAAATCAACTTTTTGAGGTTGATTTCTTGCTTGTTTTGATGGTTATTGATCTTGGTTCTCAGCATGGATTGCCTAGAAATGATGTTTAGATGTTGTTGGAAGCTCCTGGAAGGTGAGAAATAGCTCTGGTCGAATTTTTTGTGTTTAAGAGGCAAAAAATGTTGACTTGAAAGTCAACTATTGGATATTTATGGAATTCTTGCTTCTTGATTAAGTTTGATCAGATATTTTTTTTATCAAAATATCTATTGAACCAAATTAGAAGGTATTAGTGTGAAAGGGATCATCCAACACATGAGTTTTATGGTTTTTGAAATAATTTTTTTGGCTTTTTCGCGCGTATCTTTGGGAATTGCTACATTTGATCAACCACCATTGTTATACTTCCAATTACATCCCATTAGGAATATAATGTGGTTAATTAGGAAGTTCGGGTTGTCATGAATTTGACGATTACGCATGCCGAATTGCCTTTTCACAAATTTGTCGCGATTTATGTTTCAAATGTGTGTCATTGTTCTTTCTTTGACTCATGAGTTTTCAGTAGATTCTTACGGTTTGTTTTGATTATTTTACTCTTAATAAGACTTAATTAAGACTAAGACACGGAATTCTAACATGGAATTGCGAATTGTCACATAAGGTGAAACAAAAACGTAAAAGATCATGTTATTTGGAAAAAAAAAACCTTAAACAAACTTTCTCTTTTGAGAACACAGGTGGACTTTCTAATTTTCTAAGATCCAAAACAACAAAATAAATGAACTGGATGATAAATTAACCTAGCATAAACCGAATGGTTGGGGCCCCAAAATTTTGAGGGCCCTAGGCCATTTCCTCTAAAATCACAAAGGTGAGCCGGCTCTGAAATCTATTAATAAATGTTTATAATTTAATTTTTTTAAAAATAACTGTTAAGACCTATTTAAAATAAATACATATTTAAATAACTGTTAAGTCATGTGAACACTTGTTTTTAATTTAAATTTTAAAATAAATACATATTTATAATATCAATAGATTCCTTAACGAGTCATTTCATGCTAACCTTTAAATAAAGTCGTGTTCTTGTTTGGAAAAGCTAACACAATAATTTTTCATTATGTGTTCATATCAACATCTTTTGTGTTTCGTGTCTTATTGTGATGTGTTATACATGTTAAATACTAAATTTTTAAGGGCCACCCGAAATAATTAGGGATCGGGAATCATTGGGTATAAGTTAGAATATTTATAAAAATTTATGTATACTCATTTGTACTTCTTTTGCACCATAGATGAAGAAAGACTTATGAGAAATAAATATTAATTATTAAGTTTATTTAATATTTATAGTATTATCGTTTTAAATGAATATGCAGCTCTGTCTTCAACGACTAGTCCTAAAGAACCGTTCTTGGTAGTTTAGCATGTGCACGTTTGTGGACGACATGACTCTGAAAATGATCATATGACGAAGTCATAATAAGAGCGGATTAGTAGCTGAAAGATCGAAAGAGAAGGCATTAGAAACTTAGAAATAATTGTTGTCTTGAATAACAAACTAACCTAAACTAGGTCAACTCATTCATTTTGGATGCTCTAAGTGGAATAAAAATATAGAGCTCTTCAATAACGGTTAATAAAAATCATCTTTCTTTTATCCGGTCTTGAGACCGACAATAATAAACTAAAAGATTTTTTATGAATTTATAAATTACAAGTTTTTCATGAATATTCGAATCCGAATAATTTGATCCGAATAAATAAGAGATAATTATTGTTTTGGCCTATGTGGTTTAAGTGTTTTAACTACTTCAACCTAAAAAATATTTTCCATCAATGCAGCCTCAATGGTTTAAACAACTAACGATTTTAGTCCCCAACTATATTTAGGTTTGGGGGCCAAAATCATTAGTTGTTTAAACCACAAGGGCTACAATGACAAAAGATTATATTTAGGTTGAAATAGTTAAAAACTTTAAATCATATGAGCCAAAATCGTAATTAACTCAATAAATAAATATTTGATTTTTAATCATATATTTAAACAATATCTTATCATACAACCTGTTTTTGTTTTTAAACATATTCTTGTTGTGTTCGTATCTGGCACGTATCATGTTCATATCTACCTCATATCTTGTTTGTGTCTTATCGTGTAATTTTTAGCTCAACCCTATGCAATAGGGTCCACATCTTATGGTTAGGGCCGGCCTTGGGGAGGGCAAGTTTTGATAAAATGAAAATTGTATAATTGGTGATAGATTACCCTTGATAAAGTCTCACATATTTAAAAATATATTAGGTTTCTACTGACTTTTCCACAAATTGATTTTACTTTCTACTCTTTCAATTCCATACGTGCTCTAGCAGCTAGACCAACGTCCAACTCCACCTCTCCAGTCCTCTTGTCCCACCTTCCAAATTCAACAAAACGGATCCCCTGCGGTCTCCACTGTTTCAATTGCACAACCACGAGCCACCGAGTACAACCTTGATTGTAGTCTCTAACGAGCCACACATTGAAGTACGGAGAACAATCAGATATGATGCGGATGAATTTTTTTGGAGTTGAAGTTGTTTAAGATATTTTTGTGTGATAAAAATATAACCCTTTTTAATATTATAAACAAGTTGAACCAGCTTGGGCTTTTCCGAATGCATTAATTACATATAGAGTTTTGTAGACTATTCTGGTAACTATGGCATCGTCATAAAGAAGTTTTTCTAAGTTGAAGTTGTTGAAGTCTTATATACACTCGTCAATATCACAACACCGACTTAACGAATTGACAATGATTTACATTGATAACGTCATCTTAGACAATATGAATACCAAATAAATCATCAAGACTTTTGGTTCAAAAATTGCTCGAAGAGGGCTTATTGTTTGCTTAGAACTCGTTAGTGGTAAAGTATGTGGATTAAAGACTGAAAGTAGTTTTTCAATTACTATATATATTAAAAACCATGAAAAGAAATAGGCAAGTTTCATGTCTTCTAAATTTAAAGACAATGGTTTTGTTTTGTTTTGTTTTTTTTTTTGTTTTCTAAGTTTATAATACTTTTCTTCAACACGTGTTAGCTAATATATGTAGTATAATGAAAATATTAAATATATATAAAAATTATATTGAATAGTAAATATTATATATATATATATGTATATTGGAAAAATGTTGTCCTTTTTAGAGTTTTGGTGACATTTGGAGAAGGCAACGCTGGTATATTTTTTCTCATACAATTGATGTTTGCTTAGAGATTTGAGTTTTTAATTCAGTCAATTGGTTGATGGTGAGAATGAATTTTTAGAAAATTTTCAATTATTTTCGTATCATTTTTGTATGATTTTATATATTTATAGAAAATTTGTATATAGTTCGTGATGAGATTGATTTTATTATATAACTAATGCTTCTGTTTGACACCCCGCAAAATCCAGATCAGATTTTATTTTAATTAAATGTTTATTTAATTGGCATTTACATACGTGACACTAGAATTAGCTTAATTTAGTGTGACAAGTGGCACGACAGTACAAACACAATCACACAACACGATGATTAGTGAATTATCGCAACACACACACAAGTGTCTAAGAAAATACGAACGTTGGTGAACAATTAACATATCGTGTGACTAAACACTAGAAACATAACGAAACGCTCGAACATTGAACTTGAGAGTTCAAACGATGCCAAACAATATCCATAAGCGAGAAAACGTCGAAAACAATCCAACCCATTGAAATTGGGCCTATTGGGCTCTTCAAGGACTCTTCGCGGTACGCCAAGGGCCCTAGAGTAGGCCTTGGCAGTACGCGAAGGATGGGCGGGGGAATTTGAATCCCGAAATCCACCGCGGTACGCCAAGCCCTTTGGGGACCCCCTTGGCGGTACCGGACGACATCCAGACGCCAAATCTTTACAAAACCAAGACAATTATGCTTACTCTACACATTTTCATAATTTTGTTCGGCTTTGCAAGCCATATCTCGACTTTATCTCTGCAAAAACCATCTGATTAGCCCTTGGAAGCCATTGAAGGACATTTTGAAGCTCAAGGAGTAAAGGATTGAAGACTTTGAGCTTGAAGAACCATAGTTGGAGCTTGAACCCACCACCATCCTCTTGATTCTGCTACGCTTGGATATCCAGGAGGTTTAGGAGCTGGTTGAATCACCATTTTTGTATTCTTGGAGCATTTGAAGGTAAATATATGGCTAGAATGCACTCTACACACTCACAAACACACATGCAATGCATAAAACCCACATGCATACACTCTAACATCACATGCACGAATGTTTGATAATTCGGATCTGGGTTTGATGATATTATTATAGATAATGATGATCTATAATGATTTAATGGTTTATTATGATGATCCATGATGTTGAAGATATGTCATAATGCTTAACTTGGTCATGAATGTGAAAAATACCTACATGCATGTATGATCTAGGGCATTCTAGATGAGTTTGGTTATTGAGAAATGAATCATGATGATATTCAAGTACATTTGCAAGGTCTAACATGATGTAGATAGTCAAAAGTTGGTTATTTGATGAACTTGCTATTTATAGTAACTTTTGCATTACAATATAATGAAACAGATGAAGTTAGGAACATGCATGTGGATAGGAATATCATTGGTATGAAAATATAACTGTCACCATACGAACAGTGGGCTTATGCCGGCACAAGGCTCCATACCCAGTTACAGTCGTGGTTGACTACCATACCCAGTTATAGTCGTGGTTGACTACCATACCCAGTTATAGTCGTGGTTGACTATCATACCCAGTTATAGTCGTGGTTGACTATCATACCCAGTTATAGTCGTGGTTGACTATCATACCCAGTTATAGTCGTGGTTGACTATCATACCCAGTTATAGTCGTGGTTGACTATCATACCCAGTTATAGTCGTGGTTGACTATCATACCCAGTTATAGTCGTGGTTGACTATCATACCCAGTTATAGTCGTGGTTGACTATCATACCCAGTTATAGTCGTGGTTGACTATCATACCCAGTTATAGTCATGGTTGACTATCATACCTACCCAGCACAAGAACTGGTACATCTTTCATACATATCCTATAACACGTATAGGAACATCGTTCGTTCATCATACATGATATACTAACATTATATCATCTTTTATCATAATCATCATAACATTTACTGCTAGCATCATCACATCATTCATCGCAGTCATCATGGCACCTTAGGCATGTCATACTAGCATCGTTTCATCATGCCATCATATCATACTGGCATCATGCACAGATCATCATAACATACTAGCATCGTTATCATATCATAACATCATGTCATCATGCCTACATATCATACTTCCATCCTAGCAACCTAGGACCTTGTCATACTCCTACAACTATACTCATAGTTATCATCATGAAGCATGTTATCATAAAGTCATCATCATATCATTTGCTAGCATCGTTATCATGCCATGTTATTCATTATCATAACTCATTTATCATGCATTCATCATACTTATCATACTTTCATGCAGCGATCATACTAACACATAAACATGCATACATAGTCAGGCCATATCATCATTCATTCATCATCATCATAAGCACATAACATCATAGACGTAACAATAAGCATGTATGCCAGCCCAAAACCTTAAACACAAAATAGGGCGTCTAGCAACTCACCTGATAGTAGTTTCCTGTTTTCCTTAGCCGAACTCCGTAGCCAGGCCTTAAGAACCTACATCAGTTACATCATCTCATTCCATCACGTTCTTAGACTTAGAATTTATTCTAAGTCCTCATAGCCTACTAGTCCCCCTTACTGAATCCAAGTTCTCGAAACTTAGCTAAGTGTTCAAAACCCTTGAAATTCATTAAGTTCCCATGTACACGAAATTTCCTGGTTCACGAAATAGCTTAGTACTCGAAGTAACCCTTGTATTCGAAATAGTCATGTACTCGAAATACCATTGTATTCGAAATGTCCATGTACTCGAAATGCCATGTGCTCGAAATAACAATGTACTCGAAATCTAGGTATAATTTCGAGTACCCTTTGTGCAGGATTTCGTGTACTCATGGCTTTAGTCATTAAACATCTCAGAAATTCATCTAAGGCTTTGGGGAGCTAGTTCTAGGTTCCTCATGTTGTTACCAACATGCTGGAACCTCAAAGTTCCGAACTTTATGCATAAAGGTGCAAGCTTTATGCACAAGTTCACCTTTCGTAAAAATCCTAACTTTTGCATAAAAATCTTAGCTTTTTAGATTTAGAACACTTACTTGAAGTTAGGTGATCACTCCTATAAATTCCCGTGCGTTTCCTCCTTCGTTTGGTCGATCAAAAGCTCGATCCTTGAAGTTCCGGGACTCCACTTCATGTACTCGAGAGAGCGTGCTCAGCCAAAGGTTCGCACATATCTCAAGGCACTGGTATTTATAGGGAGGGTCCCTGTATTCGAAAGCCCATGTACACGAAATATGGTGTACTCGAAATCTCCCTCATTTCGAGTACACGATCCCTAAGACTCGTATCGATTATTTTTCGTCTGATTTCCCACAAGTTATTTATCCGTTACACATACGTAGGATTCAAATAACTTGTATTAGAAATTTGGGATGTTACACTCTGTGCCTGATCCAGAACCAATAAAGGTAGTAGAACCCATTCATACTTACATTCCAATAGTGGAGTGGATCTTTAATGAACAAAGAAAAGAGTTCACTCTCAGTAAAGTAAATGAGGGAATTATGGTTCTGGATCTCCTTGGTCTGATGCACCTAGCCAAGCCCTTTGTCTTTGATCTTGAACAACTTCCTCTCATCAGTGCTGAAAATGGATCTGATGGGAGGATTGCGATTAAATGGGCTAAGGCTAGGGCATAGGTGCTTAGAGGAGAGAAAATCACAAGAATAACAAAATAAAAGTTTTGGTAGCATCATTCTAGGGGGAGACTGTAAAGTATAATAAAGGCTGATGCTCACCAAACTTGTTATTTTGTCTAAGCATTGGTGCTGAAAGACTAGCAACCTTCGAAAAGAAGGAGTTACTCTTCGGAAGCAACACTGCTTCCGAAGGATAACTCACTCCTGCCGAAGGTTGTTCAACACAAAAGCTTCGGAAGACAATCCCTTAGAAGAATTTCAAAGCCTTAGAGCTTCCGATGAACTCCAAGCTTATGAAAGACAAATGCTTCCGAAGGTTCTCCTCAAACATCTTCCGATAGACAAAGACTTCCGAAGAAGTACACTCTGACAAAATACTGTAGCTGATTACCTTTTATGGTACATAAAGGTGCTGACAACAGACATGCTCGTATGAGAACAACAAAGATAATATATCGAGAGTCAGACACTATACCTTACATCTCCTTAGCTGCTTTAAATGCAAAAGATCATATGATGCCTTGAATATCAACAACATTAAATGCCTTTTGTATTTAGCTAGTCTTTTGTAAAGTCAATGTCTATTTTAGTAATGATTGTAAATAAGTGCCTTAGCATGTTAAGACACTTTTATACTAGAATAAGCTTTACTTTAAGTGTTTGTGAGATCCTTCTAACAGATATTCAACATCTGTTAGATTGTAAGAAAGAAATACTTGTGAAAGTGGTGTTTGAGTTAAACAACTCGATCCAACAGCTTTATTTATATTTTCATCGTCAACATATTTTGAATTCAAAAGCTTATTTACAAGATTTTCATAGTTTTTCAAAAATTTCATTATTAAACGAATTTAACCAAAACCGAATCATAATCGGTGGTCAATCGCTTAATGGTTAATCGATCAATTGGATATGTTTATAGACATGTATATGGATTTAGAATCATAATCGGTGGTTAATCGCTTAATAGTTAATCGATCAATTGGATATGTTTATAGACATGTATATTCTGCCCATTTATAATCACCCCTTCATTTTCTCTAAAAATTCTAATCTCCATCGATCTCTGAAAGTAAGAACACTCTACCACAAAATTGAGAGAGAAAAAAGAAAGCACTGTGAATCTATGATTGATGAACGAGGTTGGAATGTTTGCTCTGAAGTTGTTACATGATATTCATAAAGGCTAAACACTTTTATGTTCCTATTCCTATTGCTTTATTTTTGGTTTTTGGAACAGATCTAGATTTTTGCTAACACCAGTATGATTTTCTTTTGGTTATTTAATTTTGCTGTCACCACAAGGTCGTAAACATTTCAATATGGTTAAATGATTTGCTTTCAATTTTTGTTTTCACATAATTTGGATTTTTTTGTACAATTTTGTTGATAGGTTTATGATTTAGGTTTGAGCATTACTATAGCCATATTTATACTTCGTTGCATGGCGTGTACAAAATACTAATTTTTTTATATGATTTCTTGCTCCATTTGAATTTTATCAAAGTATGTGATTAGGGCTTCAAATCTCCACTCAAGAATGTAGGTACATTTTGAAATTATCCTTTGATTGAACTTAGTGTTTGTGAATACTTTGAATTATGAGGAATTAACTATTGCGTAAAAATTTAATATTACAACTTAGTTTTGCTATAATTTTTAAGTTCCGGGTATAAGAAGTTCTGTACTCCACATATGTTGAATAGTTATTTTTGTTTATATCTCAGGCATGATAATCATTGATTTATTCTTTTTTTCCTTCTATTGTAACTTATTTGAGCATTAGAATAAAGCATATGATGTAAAGAATTCGTGTGTTTGGATCAAATAAGAACAGAGATTTTATTTATTGTAATAATCGGGAAAATTTACAAATGATACATTGATGGCGTATTTATGCATATCCACATTAACTAACTAACGGTAACTACTAACGGCGTGAATATAACCGCCACAACTTCCATTAACTGCCAACGGTGTTAAGTGGTGGCTGGTGGTGGTTGTTACGGTGGTTGATGGTGGTGGTGTCAATAATTGACCAACAATCTCCCCCTCAATTTTGACTTGCTTTAATTTGCTCCAAGGTCTTCAAATCCTAATAGATTTCGCATTTCATTGAACTTCATTCTTGGTAAAGCTTTAGTTTTTTTATATCCGCCTTTTCCTTCTTTATTTGTTGGCTTGATCACATTGCCGTTTCCAATCTTGATAGCTTGAACATTCCTTTTCTTGTAAGGTAGATCTTCATGTTTATATAACTCTTGACTTGCTTTTAACACTTTAACTTGATTCTCTGTTCTTGATCATTTCACACGTTTCTTGTTTGTTTCACACTAATAATTCTTGGTTCTTCTTGAATTATTTGCATCACACAACTTGATTCCTTCTACATAGATTTCTTCACCCCCCTTTGCTTCTCACAAACTTTTTCACATCTTGATTTGTTTCTCACAAATGATTTCACGTCTGCCTTTCACAGTTTGGCTTTCACAGTTTTGATTGTTTAACACAATTATCTTTCACAGTTATTTACTTTGTTTCACACCAACAACTTTCACAGTCCTTTATTTTGTTTCACATAACCAACTTTCACAGTTTCTTTATTTTGACCATGTCTCATGATCAATTTTCTATATTTGTTTCAACAACTTGACACATCAAAAGTGCAAGTTCATCTTCTTGTGTTTCCACAAATAACGACTCAACAGTCTTATGCTTTTTATTTGGACAATCATAAGCATAATGTCCAAATTTTTGACAACGATAGCATGTGATTTGAGTTTTATCGTTTGTATCTGATGTGGAATTCTCACCATTGTTTCTTTGTGGTTTGTTGTTGGTTCTCCCTGAATCATATGAGACGTGTCCTTCTCGTATTTGTTGGTAATCATTTCTTCCATGGTTTTGTCTATTTCCTTGTTGAAATCTTCCTTTGTTATTATCGTGTCTAAAATTATTTCCACATCCAAATCTTCTTTCGTGGTGAGTAAATAATAACTTATTTGACTCGTCAGTTTGTTTGTCTTCCTTAGGATGAATTCGTTCTTCATAGGTTTTCAATCTTCAGATCGTTTCATCAAATGATATGGTATCTAAATCTGAATATTGTTCTATGGATGCGACTTTTTTGTAAAAACCGCTCAGGAACTGAATTCAATTTTTTTTTTCGTACCAAAGTTGCATCAGTCAACACATCACCAAGATTGTTAGCCTTCGATGCAATACTGTTTAATCTTCCGGTAAATTCATCAATTGTTTCATTGTTTTTCATTTTCATCAATTCGAACTCTGAACGTAGACTTTGAATTTTTGCCTTTTGAACACGATCTATTCCCATGTATCTTGTTTTTAGTGCGTCCCACACTTGTTTTGCAGTCTTGAATTTTGATACTTGTAAAGTTAAATCTTCTAGTATTGATTGAAACATATATGCAATGGCAGTCTTGTCTTTCTTTAAATCGGGTTGTGTTTCTAGAGTGGGTTCAATTTGTTCCCATAATCCATTTGCTTCCATAATAATTTTCATCCGAATTGACCAAACCGTATAGTTTGAGGAATTTAAAATTAGACAATTAAAATTTGACAAGGATCCTCCCTCTTTGTATGTAATTATTTTATTATTTGAGCCAGATTTATTATTGTTTTCGTCTCCCATTGTAACAAGTTTTATAATCTTAATTATGAGATTGTTTTTTTAAAAATTGATTTTACTAGATGTAAATTGTGTCAATGAAATTATTCTATAAAAATTCCTTTAGCTTTTGTCCTTTCATTTTAAATTTTTACGTGGCTTTGATTAGAAAAGAATATAAGTTTTTTTTTACCTTTTTTTTCTTTTTTTAAATTTATTTTAAGTTTCTACGTGTCAGTTTGAATAAATGTAAAGAAAAACCCTTTTATTTTTTTTCTTGACCTACGTGATTTTGGGAAATAGGGTTCCACAGAATAAGAAACTTTCCAATCAAATTCACCGTGCCTTCCTCCTTTTTTCGCCGGCGATCTTGTGCCTTTCTCCTCTGATTTTCCGATGATCCTTTTGTCAAGATATGCAAGAGATCGTGTGATTTATTAATCATTCCTTCGAAGAAACAAGTCTCGTCTACGTTGGTTTTCTACTGTGAAGATGCGCCGATCCCTTTTCTGACTCCGATTGCCCAACCTTTGTCCTTCAAGGTATGTATTATATGATATTTCGATGAGGATGATCCAACAGTCCTTCGTGGATCTTGCGTTTTGATTTGATTCTTTTGTTGTTCTATGGCAGTCCTTCTCCGGTTTTGATTTCCAGATTCGTTTCTGATTTGAGATGATTCCTGACAGTCCTTTGCGGAGTGATTTGGTTTTGGTTATCCTCGGTCCTTTGGGATTAATCGATTTTGATGCTTTTGTTCTTGTTCTTCACAAACGATTCACTCAATTTATCTATCAATTTCCTCGATCTTTCGTTTTCACAGGCTTCTTTGATTATGTGGCTCTGATACCAAGCCATGAATAGCCGAAGCTAAAGAGTTGGTTGGAGACCAAGCCATGAATAGCCGAAGCTAAGTCTGATGGAACTTGATCCCAACCACTAGTCTTATTAGATAGACAGTGCAAAAACATATGTATGAGGTACTTATAATTATAAGACACTTTACCCTTAAAATAAGTTGTGGAAGGGAGAGGACCTTCGTACCTCATGGACCTAAAGGTCAATGCTATCTCATGCTTTGTGAATGAGACCCTTCCGTCGGCATCATTGAGTTGAAGATGCCGACAGATGGTCTCCACGGTGATAGAAATAGGATGAGCATCAATGGTTGCATTCAAGATCCTACCATTGGGAGAAGAAGCAACAGAACAAGAACCCCAGAATTGTTGGTGATGCGACTCATACACCAGGGGTTGAATAGTTAGAGTGAACAAGTACGTGCTCCTCCGAAGGAAGGAGATGATCGGAGCAAAATCAGCATCATTGCCTGCTGATAACTCTGCATGAAGATTGTGAGCAGGTTTGAATGCAAGTAGAGCCACTGCGATCGAAGAATTTTAGGTTAAAGTTGGAGAGAAAATGAAAATTGAAATGGAAAGGTGAGAAAAATGAATGAGCAGGAGATCATTTTATACCTTCGAATGTCAGCATTTAATATAGAAGCACATTAAATTTTGAGCTCCGGATGTCAGAAAAATGTCTTCTGAGAACAGCTGCTTTAATGTTCAAAATTTTCATAAGGACAGAGTTGCTTCCGAGGGAATTAGTAATCGGAAGCAGTTCATAGGGCCAAAAATGCTTTTAGGAGACACTTACTTCTGAAGTAATACATCTTTTGGAAGTGTATCTTTTGAAGATTTAGATAAATTCATCAGAAGGATTGTTTTTTGGAAGACATCTTCTTCTGAAGAGTAAGTTCAGAAGATTGTGCTTCTGAAGGTATAATGTATCAGAAGGATAATATGTTAGAAGGAATTTATCTTCTGAAGTGTGATTGCTTCTAATATAAGAAAGGAAGAATTCTTCTGAAGACTTAAACTATCTTCTGAGGAGCAATTTCTCATCAAAAGATACTTTAAGTTTATCTTCTGAAGAATTATTTTTTTCTTATTGACACATTTACTCAAAGTTAATCATGCCAATGACTATTATTAAATACCTGAATCTTCCTTCATCAAATGCCTTGGTGAAAAGATCAGCCAAATTATGTTTTGTATCAACTTTGGCTAGATGAATCAGCTTCTTCTCTGCACAATCCCTGATGAAATGATACCTGATATCAATGTGCTTGGTCTTTGAATGCTTGACAGGATTTTTGCTGATTGAGATTGCACTTGAATTATCTATCAGTATAGGAGTATTGAACAGCTCTACTCCATAATCCTTCATATGATTTTGAATCCATATGACTTGTGCACAACATCTAGAGGCAACAATGTATTCTGCTTCTGCAGTATAAGTAGATACACAAGATTTCTTCTTGCATTGCCAAGACACAATTCTTGACCCAAGAAACTGACATCCTCTTGATGTGGATTTCTTGCTAATGCTGCAACCACCATAATCACTGTCAGTATAAGCCATGAACTGAAAGTCCTCATTTCTAGGATACCACAATCCTATACCTTGTTCTCCTTTGAGGTATCTAAAAATTCTCTTCACAGCAAGCATGTGTGAAACTTTGGGATTTGCCTGAAAATTGCACACAAGCAAGTTGCAAACATTATATCAAGTCTGCTTGTTGTGAGATACATCAAGGAGCCTATCATTGCTCTGTATTAATGTTGATAAACATCCTCCCCTCAAGATCAGGGATAAGAGATGTTGTCTTGGATATTGGAGTTCCTAGAGCTTTGCAATTTGTAAGCTTGAATCTTTCAAGAATATCCTTGACGTACTTTGATTGGCTAATAAAAATTCCTTTATGAGTTTGTTTCACTTGTAATCCAAGAAAGAAAGTGAGTTCTCCCATTGAACTCATTTCAAATTTGGATTTCATGAGTGATTCAAAATCTATGTAGAGAGATTCATTAGTAGAACCAAAGATAATGTCATCAACATAGATCTGTACTAGCATGATATGTTGATTGGATTTCTTGAAAAAGAGAGTTTTGTCAATTGTACCTCTCTTGAAGTTGTTAGCCAATATAAAAGAAGATAAAATTTCATACCATTTTCTGGGAGCTTGATGCAGCCCATAAAGAGCCTTATCAAGCTTACATACATACACCTCTTCATACACCTCTTCATCAATCCTTCCATACAGAAAGGCACTTTTCACATGTAACTGAAAAACTTTGAAGTTCTTGGCAGCTGCAAAGGCTAAAAATATTCTGATTGCTTCAACTCTTGCAACTGGAGCAAAAACTTCATCATAATCTATGCCTTCTTTCTGAGTATACCCTTGCACCACCAACCTTGCCTTATTCTTTATGACAACACCTTTGTCATCCTTCTTGTTTCTGAACACACATTTGGTTCCAATGGCATACTTTCGCTTAGGTAAAGGGCAAATCTTCCATACTCATTGCCTTTCAAACTGAAGAAGCTCCTCTTGCATTGCTTCTACCAAACTGTTTTCTTTCAGTGCCTCAACAACTTTCTTAGGTTCTATTTGGGATAGGAAACACGAAAACAAACAGATGTTTCCTTCATGCATAGAGCTTCTTGTTCTAACTCCTTCTACAAAATTACCAATAATGTTCTCAACAGGATGAGTGTTATGAATTCTAGTTCTTGGAATTACATCCACCTGAGAAGCCAAATCCATATTACTTGACTCAAGGTTAGGAAGTACCACCTCAAGCTAGATTTTTGGTAGATCTTGTGGTTTATGAGATTGAACTGTTGTGGGATCACTTCGTCTAGAAAAAGAGGTTTCCAGAGTGTTTGTTTCAGCTGAGGGACTCACATCTTCTTCTTGACTCAATCGAACTTAAGTAGAGTCACTTAAAGGAATTGCATGAGATGTATTCACTGTCTCAGACTGTGTGACATCATTTTGTGCTGAAGTGGATTCTGCCAAGATTTGTCTTGAAGCTATTGACAGTTCAACACGAAAATCCTTATCTCTGATAGACTTGGAGGAGTCTATGGTAGTTTCTTGTGAATCTGGAACATACTCTTTCATAAGATTAAATGCAGATGTAAAGCTATCAAGATCAAATAGCAAATCAGGACCAGTTCCAGGCTTATTGATCGTATGTTCATTGAACTAAACATTTGCCGACTCTTCAATAATTGTGGAAGCTTTGATGTATACTTGATATGCTTTTGCGTATGAAGAGTACCCAACAAAGTAGCTCTCTGCCGATCTCTCAGCGAACTTGCCTAAGTGATCTTTAGTATTCAAGATGGTGCATTGACATCCAAATAGTTTGAGAAATCTAATAAATGGCTTTCTCTTATGCCAAATTTCATAAGGAGTCATACCTTGTGTCTTAACTACCAATACTCTATTTTGGACATAACAGGCAGTGTTGACTGCTTCTGCCCAGAAAGTTATTGTAAGTTTGGAATCAGACAACATGGTTCTTGCAGCCTCAATTAGTGTCCTATTCCTTTTCTCAGCAACACCATTTTGTTGTGGAGTCCTAGGAGCACTAAATTGTCTTGTGATACCTTTAGATTCACAAAAAGAATTTAAAACATGATTCTTGAATTCTGTTCCTTGATCTGATCTGATTATTTTTACATGGTGGTCAATTTCATTCTCCACCCTTAGTATGAATGACTTTAGGGTCTCAGCAGTTTCATCCTTGGTATTTAAGAAAAATACCCAGGTATACCTAGAGAAATCATCAGTGATCACCAAGCAATATGAATTTCTACCAAGACATTTAACACTTGTGGGGCCAAACAAGTCCATGTGAAGTAAATGCAGGACTGTTGTGATTGAATTTATCTCTTTAGCATGATGAGATGTTTTGTGCTGCTTACCTTTTAAGCATGCAAAACATTTATCAACAAAAATAAATTCCTTTGTTGGTAAACCAGTTACTTAGTTATTTTTGACAAGCTTATTCTTTTTTTCAAGGTTTACATGAAAAAGTCTCCTATGCCAAAGAGCTGATTCATCATAAAGGCATTGCGAAGAGACCTGTGTTATAAAAGCCACTCTTGTGCTCCCAGACAAGCACAAGTGTGTTACATGATTGATGGAACAAAATCTTTTGCGTATTTTAATTGATATATATATATATATATATATATTATAACAGTTCTGTTCTTTTTTCCCGATATTAGTTTTCGTTTAACGACAAATTCAAGGGAATTTCGAAGAGAACTGTGTTTAACAGTCCACACTCATACTTCCTAATAAGTACGAGTGTTACTAAATTCACTACAAGAAAACCACTAATGCTTTATTCTAATTGAATTAATACCACTTATATCTGTTTTTCGGAGATGTTGAAAACTTCATCTTTTCTACCAATGGTTATTTGTCAAACACAACACGTTCAAGCAAATATTGGTTATTGATGAAGCTAGAAGACATTAACAAAGATTGTGCTGCAATGTAAACTTAGAAGACTTGGAAACAAGATTGGTTATTCGTCAAACACAACACATTCATAGAAGATTTCTGCACTGAATAGATAAATTTGAAACGATATTTTTGTTTCGGATTTTTATGTTAACAGTATAACTTATGTTGTAGTATTTGGAAATTATATATGTAAATAATGTGTAATATTTTTGCATTACTTTATTATCTAACATACAGAATTATTAAAATAAAAAAATATATAACATACTCATTAAAAGTCATTCAAATCATAACAATAATCTTTTTGAGTGGTTGACCCCACTACAAAATCACGAAAATTCTCAACATCCACAAATGTTGCTTGTGTTTCGTTTATTTTTTGTTTTGACGATGAACCTACTTGTGATGCTAGAGGTGTTTTACATTGATAATGCTTATCTCCCTTATCATGACATCTTGAGTATATTGTCGGACCTGTTTCCTCACCACGAGAGGGAATGCGTTTATTTTCTCGAGGACGACCAGCTTGTCTTTTGTCCATGTACGGTGTTTCTAATTTGTCATCATTTTCATCTATCACCCAATCTGATTCATCTGGTATCGGCTGTATTGACTCTGCATAAGTGGCAACGTGTACCTCATTTGTAAACCAGTCCATTGCCCACTGATAATATTCGGACTGCTTTAAGAATTTTGAAACAACAATCACATGACCACATGGTAAACCGGATAATTGCCATTTGCGACAAGTACATTTTTTGTTGTAAATATCAACAACGCATCGGTGACGTCCGTCGGCTACGTTGAACCGATACTCGTCTATGCAACGAACTGACCATTTACATTTTTGAATTCGTTTACATATATTGTTTGTAGCCCATGCTGTCAGATAATGTTTATTTTTCTCTAAAAATAAAAGTTAAAATAATTTATCGATAAATATGATTAAATCAAAGAAAATATATTAAAATTAATATGAAAGGTGTTTATTTTAACCTCCGAGTTGTCGTCGTTCAGAATACCATTTCTGAACCAATTCGACGAAAAAGTCAATTAAACGGGTGCTTGGTAACTTTCGTGCGCTACGTGACATGACCTTAATAGACTCGGCACTATTCGACGTCATGATATTAATTCGTTGCACATGGCAATGTGATCGAGCCCAATTTTGAAAAGCCAGCTCTCGTGAGGGTTTCTCGAATATTAGAACGGTTACTACAAAGTGCGTTAAAATTGATATCAAATTCCGCAACTGTATAAGCTTTACAAGTCACACACCACAAGTTTTCTTGTGCTTTACCCTTCAGACGTAGATTCATCAGCAAATGTCGGCAACAAAGACCATGATAAGCTAGTGGATATACTGTTCTTATTGCCAGATCAATAGAAGCGACTCGATCTGAAATAATTGCAAGATTTGAATGATCGCCAATGCCCTCTTTGAGTTTTGACAAAAACCACGTCCACGATTCCCCGGATTCTGTTTTCCCCACACCGAATGCAGGTATGATTTGATTATTTCCATCCATACCAACAGCTAAAACATGGTGTCTTTAAAGGTACCCTTAAGATGTGTCCCGTCAATAATTATTATAGGACGCAAACAATTAATAAAACTACGCACCTGCAATTAATTATTCATAAGTATATGATACAATAGTATTATATTTTTAATAATTCGTAACTTACCGCCGCACCAATAGCAAAAAAAATCATTTCAAAACGGTTAAACTCGTCTCTCAAAATATGAGTTATTGTTCCTGGATTGGCTAATTGAAGATAATGACAATATGCAGGCAGTTTTGCAAATGATTTCTCACTTGATCCAGCCAAAAGTTGTTCTGCATAATGTTTTCCTCGCCATGCTTGACTGTATGATATGTTTACCTTGAACCTTTGATTTACATCTTTAACTATTTCTTTTCCAGGGTACACACGTCCGCAGTCAATAAGTTGGTCCTTTATTATATGACCCAAAACTTTTTTGTTTGCGTTTCTAATGTTTGGATACGTTTGCATCCTTGAACATGTGTGCTCATTGTTAAAATAAGTCACGTGAAATGCACACGTGTCCTTGTAACTAGAGGCTCTTAAAAACCCAATTACAATCTTCGAAATAACATACCACAACAAATCTCTTTTTGATAACTTTTGAACTTTAAACTCAAAACATTCATTCAATGCCATCATTGAAATTTCTAATTTTAATTCTTCTTTATCTTTAAAAACTTTATTTATAATTGGATGTGAAGATGAAGACGGTTTAGAAAATTTCGAGTTGACAAGTTCGAGTTCTACTTCAGGCATAAATTCATCTTTTAAAACATCCTGATTATTTAAATCAGAACTAAATTGAGGTTGTTGACTAAAATCAGTAAAACTGTCAACACCAGCTTCAATATTTAAATCAGGAACTACACAATTTTTTTTGAGTTAGAACCATGTGAGGAAATTTTTCTATCACGAAATTGATCAACTCTAACATCATTAACGACATACAAATAACATATTTCACTCTCATTTTTTTCAACTATTTTTAGAAAAACAGATATATCATTCTCATCACATATATCAACATGATATATGTATGTTGAAAATTTATATGATATTCGACTTATATCTCGAATACCAAAATGAACAGAAATTAAACTAAGTAGTTCTTGATAACTAATTTTATAATGAAGACATACAGTACGTCGCAAACAACCAATAGGAAGATAATCGTATCTTCCATCTTTAACCTCCCAATTCCCGCCAATACAGAAGATAACCGTAAATTCCATTTTCTAGTTGGTTTAAACAGATTCATGAAAATTTGTTATACACTTGCGCTAAATATATATATCCGTCTTTATGGTAGGACACCTCTTTATAAAAGTCGTTTAAAAAAAATACAGGTGGGCGCCTGTAACTAACAGGCGGACGCATGTTACACGTTTATCGAGAAAAAAAGGCTTGGACGCCCGTAATTAGGTTCGGGCGCCCGTAATTAGGTTCGGGCGCCCGTAATTAGGTTCGGGCGCCCGTGTAGGTGGTCCGGGCGCCTGTGATATGATAGATTATTATTTTTTAAGGGGCGGACGCCCGTGAAAAAGGTGTCAGGGTGGGCCCGACATCCGTGACAACCTAATTTATTTATGGGCGTTCGTCAGATTTAAGGGGCATGGGCGCCCGTGTAAGCCACATGGCGAAATATGATTGGGGTTCAATCTTGCGGCCGCTCGCAAGTATATAGCTGCCGGCGCCCGTAACGAGATGGACATTTATGTGATTGAAAAGTCTAATGGCTATTTTGTGTAAATTCCTGGTCAAAGTGGGTATTTTCGTGATTTTCCTCAATCTCGAGCTCAACCACACTTCTTTCGGGTCAAACATGTCTAAGGGGACCAAAAGGAATGGGCCAAAATATTTTTCTTATCGCTATGTTTCGTGTTAAAAATTTGGAGAAGCAATTGGTAATTCGGGTCAGGTCAAACAATTTAACCTCAAAGTAAATAGGTAATGTTCAATAGTTAAAGCTCGCTTTAATTTTTAAGGCCCTAATTAAACAAGCTTTAAACTCAAGATCAGCTAAAGAATGAGATAACAACTGACACTGTAAACTTAAATGTAACGTTATGACTTACAATATTAGTTCAAATTCTTGTTTAAAATCTAAAGGGGCCCAAGGAATTTTAGAAAGAGAAACCGAAGGGGCTGGACTTAATTAATGCTTATAAAATTTTCCGACTGAAAACTAATATATCGAGTCTTCTGATCTGAAAAACGGCAGGGTCAGAGCACCTCCGGGCCTCTTAAAACATCCGCCCCTTCCTTGTTTAAAGATTTATTTATGTGGCTCGAGTACAACTTATTTGAAAATTTTTAAGTTGAAACTCGACTTGTTTATTTTTAATTAATTAATTTATTTCTTTTTATTATTAGTTATATATATATATATACATGTGTGTTTATAAGTAGACTTGTATATATAACATAATATACATAAGGTGAGTTCATAAGACAATCATTATTTTAAAGAAATTAAGCAAATTAATCACAACTATTATCATTTTTTTCCTTCTTTTTTTCTATTTTTTTCCTTAATATTATAAGGTAAAAAGTGCACAAAAAAGAAAAAAGAAAAAATAAAAAAATATATGTATTTTATGTTATTATATATATATATATATATATAGGGGATGAAATTTTTAATAACCCTCGTCTTTTGTTACAACCCATTAACCATCATCCAATGGTTACTTGAAAAAGGTAAGTGTGTAGGATCGTGACACGTGTCAGATTCCTTTTTTTTCTATTTTTTAATATAAAGGGTATTTAAGACATTTGTTATTTAAGTAAAGTTTACCCTCCTTTTTTTTAAACATTCATAACTTTTTAATACTATATTATTTTTAAAAAAAAATTGCACCATTATACTCGTCTCATTTTTCTCTTTAATTTCGTTATAGTCTCGACTTGTTTTTTTGATGTCATGTATTTACATCATTGTAACGAGCTTAAAGATAGCAAATTAATTAAAAAAATTTATAGCAATTGTATATTAAAGTAATGTAACAAAAAATGAAGTAATGTAACACAAAATGAAGTAATTTACAATGATATAATTAACGGTGACGTAACACATTATTTTATTTTTCTCTAACAATGATAATTACAATGATAAATTACAATGATGTAATAGAACACATTATTTTGATTTTTTTCTCTCACAATGATAATTATAGTGATGTAATTTTTCATTGTTCGAAAAAAAATTAAACTAATTTGTTGTCAATGTAAATTACATCACTGTAATTTAAACCAAATTCACCGAAAAAAACCGAAACCGAATTTTACGTCAATGTAGATTACATCACGATAAACTACGTCAATGTAACTTACATCACTGTAATTTATCATTTTTAAAAAAATTTCAAATAAATTTGTTATATTTAAGCTCGTTACAATGATGTAAATATAGGGAATTTAAAAAAAGAAAAAAAAATTAGTCGAGACTATAACGGAATTAAAGAGAAAAATGAGACGAATATAATGGTGCAATTTTTTTAAAAAAATAATATATTATAAAAAAGTTATTAATGTTTAAAAAAGAGGGGGGAAACTTATAAGGGGTAAAATGACTATGATTCCCTTTTTAATATTTTAATGAAATGATTATGTGTAAGCTTATGATTGGTTGAAATGGGTTATGTAGTTGTAGCAAAAAAAGGGGGTTATTTTTTATATCTTGCCCTATATATATATAACTTATATGTTACACATACTAGTTACACATATGTAACTTTAGGAGTTTCATGGTAATTTTTTAAGTTACATATAAGTAACTTTGTAATCTACATATGTTTATTAAAAATTTATTTTTCAATATATCATTTTTAACCTTATAATAAGAAAAAAAAATTTTAAACTTCAAAAATTTATTAGTAACTATGAGTTTTTTTAGTTTTTTCAAAAAATGAGGAGTTTCTTATGAATCTTCATCTAATATATACATATATCGCTATAGAGTGTTGTTCCTTTGTTAACCCATGTTTATTGCGTTAACGGAATAATTACATCTTATTACTTTAGGCTAACATTAAAGTAAATCTAAATTTGTAGGTTTTTTCTTATTTTTTATTAATGTAAGCGAACTCTACATTAATTAAATTAATTAAAAAAGATAAAAAGACATCCTGTAGATTTATTTAATATGAGTCTTAAAATAAAAAGATGTAGTTATTCGGTTAACTCAATAAGAAAGAGTTAATAATTGATTATTCCCCTATGGCTATATATATATATATCATATTTTCTACATAAAAACAATTTTTATATAAATATACACTTATTTAATAAAATAATAATTGAATAAATAATAAGATCGTTCAAACCGGCTCGAACTCAACACATGAAACTTGAGCTTGTGCTTGATTACTAAAACAGTTATATTTTAGGGCTCGAGCTTAGGATTATTTAAGCTCCACTCAAGTTATCAAGCTTAGGATTGTTTAAGCTAGAACTCCACATATGAAGCTCTAACTATCTACAATATAACCAGTAACATGAAAGTCTAAATAATATAACATGATTAGACTCTTATTTAATATATTTTTTCATATTACTGTTTATGTTGCAAATAGTTAATGTATGATATAGTAATTACTTCACGGGGTTTTAAAATTTTATATTTCTACATATACTTGATGCCAAGACAGGCGACTTTACATATAGATGTGACATTTGGAGTTGTGATGGGTGCAACCAATGCCGATGGCTTGGAAGTGAGGTTCGTAGCGGTGTAGTGACTACCGAGCCCTACGAGCAGGTACCTTCGGTCTACATTGGGTGGTACGAGCTTCTGGGCTTCAGGGAGTATGAGTTTCTTGTCGTTATTGCTATCTGATGCATGGTTGCATGAGACTCTGAACCCTTGGGTTTGGTTGGTTCGAGTCTTGATGGCTCGATGGGTGTTGGAGGACGGAAGATTGGTGAACGAGGAGGTGAGAGGAAGTAGTAATGAGGTGGATGATATGATTTGGTTATATATGGGATGGTTAGAATGCTAACATTTTCTTATTACGTTGACCGAATAACTACATTTTATTACTTTGGGGTTCACATTAAAGTAAATTTAAAGGTGTATGTTTTTTCTTCTTTTTTTTTTTATTAATGTAAGTAGGCTTTACATTAATTAAAAAAACATACACCTTTAGATTTACTTTAATGTGAGTCCAAAGTAATAAGATGCACTTATTCTGTTAACACAATAAACATGGTTAACATTTGATCATCTCTCTATATATATATATAGGATTGTGAACAAATATTAACCCGAAATAACCCGTCAAGATCAAGCCAAATTTTCGATTTTTTTCAAACATCATTGTAAACATATTTAGAATAGTTTCTTATTTTAGAAGTTTGCGTAAATTCATCACGTTTGAGGTGTCAGACCGCTGTGCGTGACGTGACCATGATCAAAGCTCTCAGTCATATAAAACGACTCTATATGAGTTTGAAAATACACAGTTTTGATAGTCAAATCAAGTATCATTAACATTAAGCAGCAGAAAATAAAGGTGTTCAATGCAGCAGAAAATAAAGGTGTTCAATGCAGCGGAAAAAAAAGTATTAGTGCAGCGGAATAGTAACAAGTTAGACACTACATTGCTTAATACACCATCGTAAAATAAATATTGTTTTCAAAAGAGAAGGAATGAAATGCATGCAACTCTCGTGCTTGTTCCTCTAAGCGCATTCCTGTTTGTGTATGTATAGTATGTATAGCAAGTTACCTCAGAATACATGTTAAGAACAAGTGTCTACACATTGTTGGTGAGTTCACATGTTTTGATAATTATCACATAAGTAAAAAATAATGTTTGTCACGTGTCATGCTTTTTATTATTGTTTTTCGAGCCCTAGACTCCAAGTGTCAATTGTGTCTCTACCGAACTAGACTTGTTTGCTCTAGCCTCTTCCTATCGTAAAAACAATGGCGCAATGGGTCGAGATTACATGCGTCCTGACATATGGTCGGTATTGGCACCGCGTGGGGTTCGTCACACCCAATAATACTATATAAACTCACCTCGTTGTATACACATTAACGGTAAGACTGTGCGATGACTTTGTTACTATACACAACACTTAATGTTTGTTCCCAATAAACCATCATACACAAAATGTTCGTACAAATAGTTTGACTCAAACAACATGTATTCTCCCCCTAGTTTGAAAGCTTGTAAAACAGTTTAAGAAAGAGGCCGTAAACTCACGTAAGTGCGCGCGCGTAGATAATACAACGTAGGTCGGTTTCTTGCTACTGGTTACCTATATCACATAGGGTACATAAGTTTGTGTTCGGATTTGTGTGCATGTTCGTGTTCAGCAACTCAAGGTTGTTATGTTTGTCTGTGTTCATCATGTTTGTATGGGTTTGACTGAGTCAATTCAACGTCCCGTTGGTGAACCGTATGTTTGTTATAGTTCATTCAACGATCATTGTTTATCATGTAGGGCATATAAACACATAAGTCACGTTAAATGGCTAACTTACTATTTATAGTACGTTTCCATTTTTTTAGTAAGCTTGCATCATAATTCATTTGATTAGTTCTAGCATGCTCGTATGGCCTAAGTGATCATGTTAACACTTAGCACATAGTTACATGTTGTCAAATAAGCATGAAGTCTGTTTTTAATAATAAAGTTACGAAATATAGAAAGTTGCTATATTTGTTAAGTTTAACTACAAGAATCATACAATAACATCACATAACATCATAACATAACAGTTTAATTTATTTGCCACTATTAAAACTAACCAATAATCCTATTTCATGATATTCCAAATTAAAGTTTCCTAAAATGGCAAGTTTGTAGTAAAATCTGTTTTAATCAAGATCAAACCTTTCAAATAGTTTTACATAAACATTATCATGACCAAAAACTCTTATTCATATTTAACTTCAACTTGCATGTTATGACTTTTACAAATAAAGTTTCTATAAATGAAAACCCTTGACTAAAATTACCCATTTCAACAAATGTGAGGAATCTACTTGTTACTAATCTCTTTATTAACTACAAATCACCATTTTAACATGTCCATTTCACCAAAATCATCATCTACCACATTTTGTATGAATAAAGTTACTGTTTTTAGTATCATTGAATAAATCAATACTAAATGTCCATAAATCATTACCATACCTATTGTAACAACCCAATAACTCAAATAATCATTCATCCAAAATCAAAATCAACCAAAACATCATGGATTCATGTTGCGTGTCTGTAAAGACTAATAAAGGCTGATGCTCACCAAACTTCTTGTTTTGTCTAAGTATAGGAGTCTCTTTGAATAAACACCTTCGGAAGGAAGAAGTGATTCTTCGGAAGCAACATTGCTTCCGAAGGATAACTGGTTCCTGCCGAAGGTTGTACAAGACAACTGCTTCCGAAGAATCCTCTTATGCTCGGAAGACTAAGACTTCCGAAGAATCTTCTTATGCACTCAAGACAAAGACTTCCGAGGTTTATCCTCTGACAAAGACTGTAGCAGCTTACTCTCAAAGTACAAAAGGTACTGACACAAGACATGCTGGTCTGAGTAAAGATAAAGACAACATGTAATGAGTCAGATAAAGCGCCTTACCTCTCCCATGCTGCATTAAATGCAAAAGATCATCTGAAGCCTTGAAGATCAACAACATTAAATGTCTTTTGTATTTAATAGTCCTTTGTAAAGTCAATGTCTATTAATGTAATGATCATGACTGAGTGTCTTAGCCTGTTAAGACACTCAACATACTAGAATAAGCTTTACTTTATGTACTTGTCTAGTATACCCAACTTGTATTCCTAAGTGTATACGGTTGTAGCCTTGGCTATATAACCTCCCAATGTATTGTTGCTTGGAGTGTGCTTGCTTGTATACTTCCACTTTGAGAGAAATATATCCTTGAGCTTGAATTATTCTTGTGTTCTTAATATTGTTCAAAGATTATATTTTGTGTCACTTTGAGTGAAATTGTGAGATCATTCTAACAGAACATTCCGCATCTGTTAGAATTAAGTAAGAAATACTTGTGAAGTGTTGTTTAGAGATAACAACCCGATCCTACAAGTGGTATCAGAGCCTTTGGCTCTTGAACTTGACTGACTAATCATCATCAAGTTACCAGTTCTATTTCTTATAAACCCTCATAGTATTAACACTCATTTTTTCTGTGTCTGTCCAAGATGGCTGCTCTAAACAAACATGATACAGAAAATGGCACTCTCAACAAGCCACCAATGTTCACACCTGAAGACTTCGATACCTGGAAAGTCAGAATGGAAGGGTTCATCAGGAACCAAGACTTCAAACTTTGGAAGTCTGTTCTTGAAGGTCCCTACATTCCTACAGTTGCTGCTGCCGGTGCTGGAGTTGCTGCAGTACCAAAAGATCCATCTATGTACTCAGACGAAGATTACAAGAAGATGGAAGTTGATTCTAAAGCTCTTTGGCTAATTCAGATGTCAATACCGAACTCCATTATACATGCATTCAAGAAATGCAAGTCTGCTCAAGAACTGTGGAATTCCTTGAAGCAGATGTATGAAGGGTCAGAAGATGTCAAAGAAAACAAGAAGGATATGCTGAAACAGAAGTTTGAAAACTTTTGTCAACAAAACAATGAGAATATGTCTTCTCAGTACCTAAGGTACGTCCAACTTGTGGATGAATTAACTACTGCAGGTGTAACTCTTGATAATCAAGATGTGCTCAGAAAATTTCTGAGGTCTCTTCCAAAGGCTTGGAATATCTACTCTGTAACAATTAGAAGAACAGAAAACCTGAAAACTCTAACTTTAGGAGAATTGTTTGGTATTCTCAGTGCCTATCAGATGGAATTAGATGCTCAAGAATCTAAAGTTTCTCACTCACCATCTGGTTCAGCAGCTCTTTATGCACCCATCAATAATCCTCCATACCAAAGCTATCAACCCCTCTACCATTCTACCTCCACACCCACTGTCACATTTCCTGAAACTCCAAATTCATCAAACCTTGTATCTAACCCAACCCCACTACTAACCTCTGGGCAAGGAGCTTTTATGGCTGAGGAGACAAATTACTTTCATCTGTGTCAAGAAGACTTGGATGGTATTCCTGCAGATGATCTTGAGGAGATGGATATAAACTATCAAATGGCTATGATTTCATACAGGGCAAAGAAGTTTTACCAAAGAACCGGCAGACAGTTCAAAAAGCACAATATGAAGACTGGGTTTGGACTTGACAAATCTAAACTCAAATGCTTTAACTGTCAACAGTTAGGCCACTTTGCCAGAGAATGCAAGTCCACAGGAACTCAGCAGACAACTTCTGGGCAACCACAACAAAGACCATCAAGCTCATCTAACAATGCAAACATTGCTGAACAAGATTTTGCAGACTGGAGCTTTCAAGCTGAGGACCCCTCCATCTCCAACAGTGCTTTGATGGCAAATGACTCATCTTCCTCAAGCAAGGTAACTGATAGCATGTGCTCACCTGAATGCTTAGAAACATTAACTATTTATAAGAAAATAAATTCTCAACTCTGTAATGAACTTGAGTCTCTACAAGTAGTCAAGGCAAATTTCTTTGAGGTTGAAAGAAATTACAAAGAAAAGATTGAAGAAATGGAAAAGACCATTTCAAGTTTAAAACATGAAGATACTAACAAACAGTGTCAGATTAAAAATCTTTTAGAAAGACTAACCACTGCCAAGACTGAACTTGTATTGGCTGAGTCTTACAGAGACAAATTTCTAAGCCAAGGTGAAAAATATGAAAAACTTTTTAGAATGAGCAGCACAACTGAACTTGTGAATAAAAGGGGAGCTGGTTTGGGATACAACAATGTGGAACCTCCATCTGCTTATACTTCTATAACAGATGTTAGGTGTAAATCATTGGTTGACCTTGTGTATAATGAGGAGTTGGATATACACAAGGTAGTTCAAAAGGATAATCTCTCTGATCCAAGTACCTCAACATGCTCAGATGAGGATGATGTTCCTATTAAATCAGTAAAAGGAAAACAAGCTTTGAAATTTAAGAATCAAAATAAGAAAACTAAGAAACATTCAACAGTTTTTATCAAAGCTAAAACCACAGAAAATATCTCCTCAGATGAGTATGTGACTTGCCCATCTGACAAGTCAAAACGAGGTAGATCAATGGAGAGAAAAGTCAATTCTCCAGGAAAACAGGCAAAGTCTAAGACTAACAAGTATGCTGGAACATCCAAACCATCATTGTCTGAGGATCAAAGATCAGACTTCGTTAAAAGGGATAAGCAGCAACACTCTCCCAACATTCAAACTCTATGTCTGATGTGCGGTGAAAAGAATCATTTTGCTGCTGATTGCTTCTATAATCCAAGAAGCAGAATTTCCTCAATCAAGGGAAGAGGAAGAAAGAACAGTTGGAGTCAGTCATCTACTTCTTCGGAAGAACAGAGAAGAAATTTGGTCAAGAGAGCATCGGAAGCAAGTACCTCCAGTAATAGGAAGAAACAAAATAAAAATGCTTCTGAAAAGAAAGCATCGGAAGCAAAGAAAAAGGAAGCTTCCGAAAGAAAAGGAACCTCGGAAGCTCATCAAAGGAATGCTTTCAACAAACAAAAGAGGTCATCTGTCTTCGGAAGAAGATCATCGGAAGGAAAAAGAAAAACAGCTTCCGATGACCATCAAAAGAAACCAAGTCTTCCGACAACTCAAAAGGCACAAGTATGGAAGAAGAAGGAATCATCTGATAAGCCATCACCCACATCAGAAGCATCCACATCATCTGTCCCACCTAGAATGATGTCAAAGAAATTTACTTACAATGATGCAAATGGTAAACCCAAGACCACATGGGCTTGGGTTCCCATCAGAAACTAACTCACTTCTGGTCATGTGCAGGAACAGCAGGAATCAAAAGGCAACTTGTGGATAGTTGACAGTGGCTGCTCCAGGCACATGACAGGCAACAAGACCCTCTTGCACAAATATGAACCATTCTTTGGCGGGTCTGTTGCTTTTGGAAGTGATCCAGTAGGAGGATACATAACAGGTAGAGGCACAATCACAAATGGTAAGGTAAGCTTTGAGAATGTACATTTTGTAAAAGAACTTAACTACAATTTACTAAGTGTATCACAGGTGTGTGATCAAAAGCATAACATGTTGTTTACTGAGCATGAGTGCATTGTTCTGAAACCAGGATTTGTGATACCAAATGATCAAATTCTACTCAGAGCTCCAAGAAGAAGTAACATGTATATGCTAGATATGAGCACAGCTGCACCTCTTAGTAATATAAGCTGCTTTGTCTCAAAAGCTTCACTTGATGAATCATCACTTTGGCATAGAAGACTTTGTCATGTAAACCTCAAAAATATGAATAAATTGGTCAAAAATAATTTAGTAACTGGTTTACCAACAAAAGAATTCATATGTGTTGATAAATGTGTTGCATGCTTAAAGGGTAAGCAACACAAGTCATCTCATAATGCCAAAGAGATAAATTCTATTACCACAGTCCTTCATTTACTACATATGGACTTGTTTGGCCCCACAAGTGTTAAAAGTCTTGGTAGAAAATCATACTGTTTGGTGGTTACTGATGATTTCTCTCGGTATACCTGGGTGTTTTTCTTAAATACCAAGGATGAAACTGCCGAAATCCTAAAGTCATTTATACTCAGGGTGGAGAATGAGAGTGACCATCATGTAAAAATAATCAGATCAGATCAAGGAACAGAATTCAAGAATCATGTTTTAAATTCTTTTTGTGAATCTAAAGGTATCACAAGACAATTTAGTGCTCCTAGAACTCCACAACAAAATGGTGTAGCTGAAAGAAGGAATAGGACACTAATTGAAGCTGCAAGAACCATGTTGTCTGATGCCAAACTTCCAATAACTTTTTGGGCAGAAGCAGTCAACACTGCCTGTTATGTCCAAAATAGAATATTGGTAGTTAAGTCACATGGCATGACTCCTTATGAAATTTGGCATAAGAGAAAGCCATTCATTGGATTTCTCAAACCATTTGGATGTCATTGCACCATCTTGAATACTAAAGATTACTTAGCCAAGTTTGCTGAGAAATCAGCAGAGGGCTACTTTGTTGGGTACTCTTCAAATGCTAAAGCATATAGAGTATACATCAAAGCATCCAGAGTTATTGAAGAGTCTGCAAATGTTCAGTTCAATGAACATACTCTCAATAAATCTGGAACCGGCCCTGATTGGTTGTTTGATCTTGATAGTTTTACATCTGCATTTAATCTGGTGAAAGAGTATGTTCCAGTTTCACAGTCAGCTACCATAGACATCTCCAAAGGCTCAAGAGAAGACGACTTTCGTGTTGAACTGCCAATAGCTTCAAGACAAAACTTGGCAGAATCCACTTCAACACAAAATGATGTATCACAGTCTGAGACAATCAACACATCTCAGGCAGGTCCCTCAATTGAAGCTGCTTCTAATTCACAACATCAAGAAGAAGTAGGAAGTCCTTCAGCAGAGGAAAATTCTCTGGAAATCACTACTCCCAGAGAAAACCAACCCACAACAGTTCAAACGTTGAATCCACGTGATCTGCCAGAAATCCAACTTGAGGTAGTTCTTCCTAACCTTGAGTCACTCAACGTGGATGAATCTTCTCAACTGGATGTGATTCCAAGGACTCGAATTCACAGCACTCATCCAGTTGAAAACATCATTGGCAATGTAGAAGAAGGTGTCAGAACTAGAAGCTCTATGCATGAAGCAAATGTTTGCTTGTTTTCTTGCTTTCTATCCCAAATAGAACCTAAGAAGGTTGCAGAGGCTTTAAAAGATAACAGTTGGGTAGAAGCTATGCAAGAAGAGCTTCTTCAGTTTCAAAGACAAGGAGTTTGGAAAACTTGTCCTTTGCCTAAAGGAAAGTATGCCATTGGAACCAAATGGGTGTTCAGAAACAAGAAAGATGACAAAGGTGTTGTCATCAAAAACAAAGCAAGATTGGTTGTTCAGGGATACACTCAAGAGGAAGGCATTGACTATGATGAAGTCTTTGCACCTGTTGCCAGAATTGAAGCTATTAGAATATTTTTGGCATTTGCAGCTGCAAAAGATTTCAAAGTGTTTCAGATGGATGTTAAAAGTGCCTTTCTTTATGGAAAAATTGATGAAGAAGTTTATGTGTGCCAACCTCCAGGATTTGAAGATCCAAAGTTTCCTGATCATGTCTGTAAGCTTGATAAGGCTCTTTATGGGTTGCATCAAGCTCCCAGAAAATGGTATGAAACTTTATCTTCTTTTCTGTTGGCAAACAAATTCAAGAGAGGAACAATTGATAAAACTCTCTTTTTCAAGAAGTCAAATCAACATATCATGCTAGTTCAAATCTATGTTGATGACATTATCTTTGGTTCTACTAATGAATCTCTCTGCAAGGAGTTTGAATCACTAATGAAATCCAAATTTGAAATGAGTTCAATGGGAGAACTCACCTTCTTTCTTGGATTACAAGTGAAACAAACTCCTACAGGGATTTTCATTAGTCAATCAAAATATGTCAAGGACATTCTTGAAAGATTCAAGCTTTCTGATTGCAAAGCTCTGGAAACTCCTATGTCCAAAACAACATCACTTAGCCCTGATCTTGAGGGAGAGGATGTTGATCAGCACCAGTACAGAGCAATGATAGGCTCTTTGATGTATCTCACAGCAAGCAGGCCAGATATCATGTTTGCAACTTGTGTATGTGCAAGATTTCAGGCCAATCCCAAAGTCTCTCATATGCTGGCTGTAAAAAGAATCTTTAGATACCTCAAAGGAGCACCAAGTCTAGGATTATGGTATCCTAGAAATGAAGACTTCCAATTCATGGCTTATACAGACAGTGATTATGGGGGTTGCAACATCAGCAAGAAATCCACATCAGGGGGATGTCAATTTCTTGGATCCAGGATTGTGTCTTGGCAATGCAAGAAACAGTCATGTGTTTCTACTTCTACTGCAGAGGCTGAATATATAGCTGCTTCTAGCTGCTGTGCACAAGTCATCTGGATCCAGAATCAGATGAAGGATTATGGAGTAGATCTGTTCAATACTCCTATTCAGATAGACAATTCCAGTGCAATCTCCATCACCAATAATCCTGTCAAGCATTCCAAGACCAAGCACATCGACATCAGATACCATTTCATCAGAGATTGTGCAGAAAAGAAGTTGATTCATTTGGTCAAAGTTGATTCAGAAAACAATTTGGCAGATCTCTTCACAAAGGCATTTGATGAAGGAAGATTCAGGTACTTAATAACATCCATTGGGATGATCAACTTTGAATAAATGTACTGACAAGGAATAAATAATTCCTCGGAAGATAAACTTAACTTATCTTCCGATGAGTATCTACTCAGCAGAAGATAGGTTAAGTCTTCGGAAGCATTATTTCTTCCTTAGTCGGAAGATCTCACACTTCAGAAGCTAACTTACCTTCTGAAGTAATATTCTTCCGATACATTACTTTCGGAAGCATAGGCTTCTCAAGGTACTCTTCAGAAGAAAGTGTCTTCCGAAGAACATTTTGCCTAATGAATTTTCTAACACTTCAGAAGCAGTGCTTCCGACAGTATAAATTTTATACTTCGGAAGCACATCCCTTCTGAACTCTCTTGGTCTAATAAATACCCTGCTTCCGAAAGAAACTTCTTCGGAAGCACCTCAGTCAGAGAAAATTAATTGTGAAACCAGCTGTCATCGGAAGACCTTTTTCTGACATCCGGATCTCAAATTTAATGTGTCTATATAATTAAATGCTGAAATCCGAATGTATATAAAGGTCTCCCGCTCATTCAAATTCTCACAAACTGTTTCACTTTGAACTCTTCTTCTCCTTGATCTCTCCAATTGTGCCCTAAAATCACCAATTCTCATGGCTCTTCTTGCTTTCAAACCTGCTCACAACGTACCAGCGGAGTTATCAGCAGAACATGATGCTGACTTCGCCCCAATCATCTCCTTTCTTCAAAGGAGCAGGTATTTCTTTGCATTAACTGTTCAGCCCTTGGTGTATGAGTCTCATCACCAACAGTTCTGGGCATCTTGTTCTGTTTCCTCGTCTTCCAATGGTCGGTCTCTTGTAGCCACCATTGATGCTCATCCTATTGCTATTTCTGTGGAGACCATCTGTCGGCATCTTAAACTAAATGATGCCGGTGGAAAGGTTTCATTCACGAAGGATGAGGTAGCATTGACATTTCAGTCAATGGGGTACGAAGGTCCTCTCCCTTCAACAACCTATTTGAAGGGTCGAGTGTCCTATAATTACAAGTACCTCATACATGTGTTTTTACATTGTCTTTCAAATAAATCTGGTGGTTGGGACCAAGTTCCATCTGATTTAGCTTCGGCTATTCATGGCTTGGTTTCAAATCAACTGTTTAATTTTTCTGCTTTTATTTTCAATAATTTGGTTGACAACATCATGTCACCAAAGAAGTTTTGTATGTATCCCAGGTTTTTGCAACACCTTTTTAATGAAGAGTTGGGAGCTTCCCTTTCTCTAACTGGGAATACTTACAAAATGCCCTTGGTCTCTTCCAAGATTTTTGTGCAACTCAAGAAGAAGAGTGCTCAGTTCTCTGGGACATTCACTCCTCTTCTTTCCTCTATGGAGTCCCCTGCTCCAGAAGGTGACAGCTCTGTTAACCCCACAGATGCTGAACCCACACCTTCCACTTCTGTTCCTCACCCCATAAAAATCACTTACAAACGCAAACGAAACCCTGTGCAACTTTCTACAGTTGTTCAGGCCCCTTCTACTGAACCAAAACAGAAAAAGGTTAAAAGAACTGCTCAGGGCACAGTTCTACCTAAGGTGAAAGCCACACCCCTTGTTTCTCCACAGGTTCTTCCTTTGAAACCTGTGGTTGCCCTTAACCAGCCTGAAAGCCCTCAGCTTATGTCACAAAACATAACTGAGAATATTCAAAGGGATTCACCCATCATTGAGTTTGCTTCTCATGAAGCAACTTCATTAGATAAGAGACTGTCTCCCAAGTCTCCAGGTTCATATCATCCAGAAATGCCCCCCACCCATACTATCACCCAGGCTCAAGGAACCCCTGCTCTAGCTGTGGAGGAACCACTCTCTCCAACTACCCAAACTTTAATGAGAGTGGTGACACAGTTACAAGCTCGGTTCCCTGACCCAGAGCCTATTCAATCAGAGGTTGGCCCCAGTAGTTCTGAAGGGGTCAATGCAGGTGAGGCTGCCACTACTGTTGATCTTAATAAAGATCCACAGGACAGTGGTACAGGCAATAGGACCTCACCTGCGGCAACCTATATTGGGGAGGACTTCTTTGAGGTTCTTCTCAATGAAGGGAATCCAGGGTGCCAAGAAACCACATCTGGTGGTGGAGGTGCAGGAGCTAGGCTCAGGACTCCATCGCCCCATGATTCTACTCCGGTAGAGGAGGGCACATCCACACAGGAATTGACGGCTACAATAAATTCCCTCCAAGCCAGGGTAGCTCACTTAGAAGCTGAGGTGACTACCCTGCGGCTGGAGGTCCAAACCAAAGATGCCACTATTCTGGACCTCAGGAGGCGTCCCCCGGTCACTCTACATTCATTTCACCCTGATCCTGCTACTACCACCTTCATCTCCCCTGATGCTACCAAAAAGGGGGAGAATATACCATCTGCAGGGTCAGGATCAGAAGCAAGAGAAGAGGAGGGTGCACAGGAAGTTACTCCATCCTTAGTCACTTTGACTGCTGAATGGGATGACTTCTTGGGTACTTATTTTCAAGATTCTTCTTCTACTTCCTCTTCTTCTGCTTCTGAGGATACAAGGGAGGTTGCCAAAGAGGCTGAACAGCAAACATCAAATGTCTCTTTGGAACCTCAGTCCCCTCTTGGGACTAAGTCTCCTTCTGAGACTGCAGCTCAGGTTGGCATGGAAGACACAGCACAAGAAGAATCAATATCCATGAAATCTGTGTCCCCTTCTGGGACTGAAGCTGCTGAGGCTCTCTCTTCCTCTCCTGAGCCCTTTGTGGAATCCAATAAGGAATCATCTAAGGAGATTGGTCAACTGGAGGAGCCAGTGAATGCTGAGGTTAACTCCGAAGCTGCAGCTGCCTCCGAAGGCCCAGTCATCCTGGATGTTTCCTCCACAGAGGAGCTACATGCCAATGAACCAGCTGGTGAGGCAACAGAAGAAATCTCCTCTGGGGCAAAAATAACTGCTGATGACAAAGGAAAACGTAAGCTAACCCCAGAGGAGGAAGCAGAACAGGAGGAGATGAGACCAAAGAAAACAAAGGGCCGACCAAACACTTCTCTAGATGAAGAGCGAGCTAGACTCTCTGCTTTGCTAGAAGAAAAAGGTTATGACTTTGATGAAGTCATCAACTGGTCGGTACCTAGAATGGCTGCCGAGCTGGACAAGGTGCAGCAGCAAGAACAAGCTGTTGCTGCATCAAAGGCCCTGAGTGTACTTACAAAGGAGCAAAAAGAGAAGGCCTACAGAGACAAGAACAAGGCCTTTCTCTTGGAATATGGCTTCCATGCTCGGCAGCTAGGCCCAATGAAGAACTCAACCATGGATATGCATATCAGAGATATAAAAGCCAAAGTTGCAAGAGGTGAGTTACCTTCAATTGAACAAATCAGGGCAAGAAAGGAAAGCCTAATGAGAGGCTTAGGTTTAGGGGGAGGAGCTACAATAGAACTTCCCCTCTCTGGTGCAGGGATCAGAGAGGGAGAAGAAGTCATGTGTGGGGAAGCAACAAAAGCAATGTTCCCCAAAATGTTCCCCCTAAATCCAAAAGAAGAACCAATATCTCCTCCTTCAAGTCCAAGTATGGATAACATGCCTATCTCCTCAGTCTACAAAAAGGGTAAGAAGACTACAAGGAAACAATCAATACCAAACCCTGATCCTGAGAGACATACACAGGCTGAAGAGAGGAGAACAGAACCCTCAAGGGATGAGGATATTGGGCCACAGTCTACTGCAACAACAGGTGCAGCAGTAGAATCAACTGTGGAAGCCCAACAGGCCAGAGTTCTGAGGAGTCAAGCCACTGCTCAAGACAAACCAACATTCACAAGAAGAAAGAGCATGGCTAAAAGGAAAAAGAAAACAAAAACCATCCCCTTAGACTCTGAGCCTGATACAACACTCTCAGTACTTGTAGCCACATCAGAAGCAACTCCCAAAACTACACAAACCCCAGAAGACATGAGGGATATCAGCAGATTAATGCATGAGCATTCATACATCCCTTTGGTAGATTGGAGCTTCAATGCACAAGAAAGGATATTCATCCTCACCGACTACAATGGAGAAATAAAACTGGTGGATCTTTTGCATCTGATGACATTGGCAAAACCCTATATACTTGATCTAGATAAGCTCCCTCTCAATAATCCTGACAATGGAGCAGATGGGAGGTCAGCTATCAGATTAATTAGAAAAAGGGCACAGGTACTGAGGGGTACATGGAAGCCAAGGTTTATGCCTTAGAAGTTTTGGTAGCATCAGCCTAGGGGGAGACTGTAAAGACTAATAAAGGCTGATGCTCACCAAACTTCTTGTTTTGTCTAAGTATAGGAGTCTCTTTGAATAAACACCTTCGGAAGGAAGAAGTGATTCTTCGGAAGCAACATTGCTTCCGAAGGATAACTGGTTCCTGCCGAAGGTTGTACAAGACAACTGCTTCCGAAGAATCCTCTTATGCTCGGAAGACTAAGACTTCCGAAGAATCTTCTTATGCACTCAAGACAAAGACTTCCGAGGTTTATCCTCTGACAAAGACTGTAGCAGCTTACTCTCAAAGTACAAAAGGTACTGACACAAGACATGCTGGTCTGAGTAAAGATAAAGACAACATGTAATGAGTCAGATAAAGCGCCTTACCTCTCCCATGCTGCATTAAATGCAAAAGATCATCTGAAGCCTTGAAGATCAACAACATTAAATGTCTTTTGTATTTAATAGTCCTTTGTAAAGTCAATGTCTATTAATGTAATGATCATGACTGAGTGTCTTAGCCTGTTAAGACACTCAACATACTAGAATAAGCTTTACTTTATGTACTTGTCTAGTATACCCAACTTGTATTCCTAAGTGTATACGGTTGTAGCCTTGGCTATATAACCTCCCAATGTATTGTTGCTTGGAGTGTGCTTGCTTGTATACTTCCACTTTGAGAGAAATATATCCTTGAGCTTGAATTATTCTTGTGTTCTTAATATTGTTCAAAGATTATTATTTTGTGTCACTTTGAGTGAAATTGTGAGATCATTCTAACAGAACATTCCGCATCTGTTAGAATTAAGTAAGAAATACTTGTGAAGTGTTGTTTAGAGATAACAACCCGATCCTACAGTGTCACATAAAAGTTACCATTTATGGTAATAATCACCAATAACACTAAATATCATATTAAACTCTCAATGGATCTTTCCAAATCATCAAATCAGTCATTATAACAACAAATCACAGGAACTCGGTGAATTCAAATTTGCCCTCCTCAGCTTCGTGTACTGCCAAGCCTTAATCCAAGGCTCTTGGCGTACCGCGAAGGTTGCCGGATGAGCTCAATTGGCCCAATTTTGATTGTTTAAATTGATCTTTGTTCGTTTATTCGTTATAACTTATCGTTTATCGGCTTTTGTAACCATTTATTCGTTGTTTGATCAATTATGAGTCAATTATCATTCAATTGGTTATATTGTTTGACGCTCACCAACTTTCGTGAATTATTCGACACGTGTGTGTTTCTCGATAATTTACTGAATTATCGTGCTTGTGACTGTGTTTATACTATCATGCCACGTGTCACACTAAATTAAACTAATTTTAATGTCACGTATATAAATATTAATTAAATAAACATTTAATTAAATTAATTGCTAACCTATAATTTGCGAGGTGTCACATTAGTGGAGAATGATAACTTCCGACCTACTTTGGTGAAGTCATGATTATAAGGCTCAACAAGAGGATGGTTGTGACACTCAAGAAATTTGCATTTAACAAACTAGATGTGGCTTCTGGTTGAGAAGAACTTTTCCTGACAAAAATTGAAGATTCACCTAAAAGGATAAAAGTTACGCTTTTACTCTTAGCTCTATTTTGCGCTTCTCAAGTATGTGTGTGTAATTTCGTGGTTTTTATTTTTCTTGGTTTCACTAACACGAACAAAAAAGCCTGACTTCTCGGCATAATTCTTGTACATGTTAAGAACATCGCTCCAAGAACCATAGGTAGCACCTTCGGCTGGTTTACTCTTGTATCCTAAAGTGGGACACCAAACCTTATTGATATTAGGATTTAGAAATGTGAAAGAAGCTTTCAAATCTTTACCTTCTTGAAAAAAAAAAGTGTAGGTCAGACAAAAATTATAACTATTTAACACCACGAGAGATAATTCAACAATGTAGCAGTTATGTAACATCCATGTAAAAGTTAGGAAAATCAGCTAGTACTTCGTTTAACGGAATTGCTATATTTGGTTGAAGTAACCAACAAAGTGAAAGAAAATTTGTGAGTGGTAATAATTTGACTGGGCTAAAAATATTACAGAAGAATAACACATTTTGAAAATATATAAGCCCATTCCAGATTACCAATTTGTGGTGTTAGCTAAATATATTATTCATAACAAAAAGGCAATGGAACATAACCATCACCATCATCAACCACATCAACAGAGTCTTCATTACGTTTAAATTGCAAACATCATGAGAAAGATAAAAAAATGAGTAATAAATAGCGTAAAATATCAAAACTTCTTGACATCAACAACTATAAATGAAGCATCATCAAAAAAATGACAAATAAGTATTTAAAAAACAAATTTATCACCTTGTAAATATGATGTAGTAAATGCTTCATCATCGTATCTTGTTAACAACGAATCAAACGTAGAAAGATCTACTATAAAATCCGTTCATGAATACAAAACATTAAGGGAATAACTTCAAGTAAGGGAAATAGCTTTGTGAGTTCAAAATACAAGAGAGAATTTTAAAAAAGGTGGCATACAAATTTCCTGAATAAAACCTTTGATCTAATGAAATCTAGTGTAAGATTTAAAAAAAATACTTTGATTTGTTAATGAAATCTAGTGTAAGATTTAAAAAAAATACTTGAAAGTATAGTAATAAAACGAAAAATCAGGTAATGCGTAAAACAAATAACGTGCTAGAAAAAATTTTATTAATGCACAATTTTATAGAAATTTGAATTTTCTGTTATATCATGCATGTTTATTTTTATCTATTATAGACGTAAATTTCATCTACAACCATTTTTGATCTAAGGTCTCAAAATGCAAAACTTAACTACTAAAAGCTTTTATTATTTTAATTTTTGGTATTATCTTATAACTTTTAAGGTCAACATGTATTGCAACGATAGTTGGTTTTAGGCCCCTAAACACACACTAAACACACACACGAAATACACAAAACTCACGTATGTATGTATATGAAAATAAAGAATCTTGCAAAAGAAAAACTTGCAGGTATTATTAATGCTTGCAGAGAAGAGTACAATCAAACTAATAAAGAAATAGCCTTTATATAGGCCAAAGACTCAAATAGCTAGCCACCTAAATCTTGCGGTAGATATTGACTTGACTCAACAATTTTATTCAAAGCAAAACTAGAAAATAGGAAATACTCAACAAATAAATAAACGTTCTGCAAGACCAAGTAAACCCATGTGAATAATATTGAATCACACGTGATCATCCTTCTACTCAACTTCCAAAGTACCCAGACAAACTCAAACTCAAACTCAGATTAATTAATAAAAACTGACCCGTGACCCGTCAAGATTAACCCAACATTCACCCTCTTAATCTTGACATGTTTCTTCATCACAACAACGTTGGTTCTTCCTCTTGAATCAAATTTGCTTCATTCTCCTTGTCTTTCCATTTCGTACACTTGTTTGCAAAATGCCCGTATGCCCCACACTCATAGCATCTAAACCCGCTTTTATCACCTCGACCCGAGCCTCTTCCACGTCCTCTTTCACCTGTACCGGATTCTCTTCCGCGACCTCTTCCACGTCCATATTGCCTTTCACTTGAACTAGCCATTAGAAGTTGACCTTGATCTTCATCCTTTTCTTCATGACTTTGGAGCCTATCTTCATATGCTTTTAACCTTCCTACCGCCTCTTCAAATGGCATATTTTCAAGATCCGAATATTTCTCAATAGGAGCAACAATTGGTAAATACTTCTTTGGAACCGAATTAAGGAATTTTCTCACCATCTCTTCTTCCCCAAGAAGTGAACCAAGACTTTTGTATTTCTCGACTATACCACTTATCTTACTAGAGAAATCATTTATGGTCTCATTCTCCTTCATTTTTAACTTCTCCAACTCACCCCTTAGTGTTTGTAGCCTTGCCTTTTTCACCCGGTCGGTACCTAAATACCGCACCCGAATGGATTCCCAAACTTCTTGTGCATCCCTATGTTTGGCAACCTGTAAAAGAACATCTTCGGGAAGAGTATTATAAATTATTGCTTTTATAGTATAGTTTTTCTTCTCATCCTCATCTTCTCCGGTTATTGTCTTCCAAAGACCTTGTGCTCTCAACACCGTTTAACCAAAATAGCCCATGTCGTATAGTTAGTTTCAGTCAATTTTGGACATTGGAGTGAAATGTTATTACCTTGCTCACGGACCATTATAGCACCTGCGTTTTCTGCCATTCTTGCTAAAATATGTGGTTGTGTCTTGCTATCTTCGCATGCTTCTGGTTCTTGCTCTTCCTTGCTTCAACTTACTGTTCACGTGAATTGCTGCTTGCTTTCTTTTGATCATATGTTGAGATCAATCACCTTGCTGCCTTTCTTGATTATCTTGCTTTAGTTCTTGCTATTTCTTGCTTGAGATTTGTATTTCAATAAACCTTAACTTGCTACCTTCTTGCTACCTGCTTCACTTTTCATGGCTGATTACATATTATTGCAATCTGCCATCTTCATATTTGAGCCTAAGCTCTGATACCAAATGTTGGTTTTAGGCCCCTAAAAACACACTAAACACACACACGAAATACACAAAACTCACGTATGTATGTATATGAAAATAAAGAATCTTGCAAAAGAAAAACTTGCCGGCATTATTAATGCTTGCAGAGAAGAGTACAATCAAACTAATAAAGAAATAGCCTTTATATAGGCCAAAGACTCAAATAGCTAGCCACCTAAATCTTGCAGGAGATATTGACTTGACTCAACAATTTTATTCAAAGCAAAACTAGAAAATAGGAAATACTCAACACATAAATAAACGTTCTGCAAGACCAAGTAAACCCATGTTAATAATATTGAATCACACGTGATCATCCTTCTACTCAACGTAAACTTTCCAAAGTACGCAGTCAAACTCAAACTCAGATTAATTAATAAAAACCGACCCGTGACCCGTCAAGATTAACCCAACAACGATGTGGTCATTTTAGTTATGTTCAGCATAAAATTTAATAAAAATCAAGCAAGAGTGAATATGATTTCTTTACATTAACATTGGTGTTTTTAACATTCATTTAGGTCTCGATTTATATTTTATTCAAAATTAAGTCGAGTCAAAAATGATTTATTTTTAAATTTACTAATATGTTTCTTGACACTCATTTTTCCAGCAACACTTTTGAAATATATTGTAGTAGGTTTTTTATATGTATTTCGATACAAATTTTATTTAAAACCAAATTAGATTGAATATAATTAGTTAAAATTCTCTTTCATGTATTGTAACATTCAATATCCAGGGAACTATCCTGCGATGGTGGTTTAGTGATAAATGAGTGCGAATCTATAATGGAAGTCTAGGGTTCAAAGTCCGGCACCACCCAATTTTCATTGGGTCACGTGATTTGCCTCCCTAATATTGACCGTAAGATGAGTATGTTACTTGTCCATCAGACAAGTCCAAAATGGGTAGGTCAAAAGAGAGAAAGGCTAGTTTTTCAGAAAAACAGGTAAATCATCAAGCCAACAAGTCTGTTGGAACATCCAAACCATCTTCTGTTGTGAAATAAAAGCTCATCTTCCATCAACCAAAATCAGCATTAATAATTTCTAAACAATCAGACTGTATGTCTGATGTGTGGTGATAAAAATCACTTTGTTGTTGATTGCTTCTACTATCCAAGAAGCATAATGTTTTCTGAAAAACAAGGAAGAGGAAGAAAGGAGAGTTGGAGCATGTTATATTCTTCTTTGGAAGAATAAGGGAGAAACCCAGTCAAGAAGGTATCAGAAGCTAGCACTTCTGATAGTTGGAAGAAACAAGACAAGAAGGGTTTCGGAAAGAAAGTATCGGAAGCAAGCACTTCTAATAATCAGAATAGAAGGCTTCCGAAAAGAATGTTTCGGAAGATCAGGAAAGAAAGGCTTCCGAAGGTAAAAGAACATCGGAAGCACATAACAAGAAGACTTCCTACAAACCAAAGAAATATTTTCCCTTCGAAAGAAGAAGAACTTCGGAAGTAAAGCCCAACTGTCAAAAGAAGCAAACTCTTCCGAAAATCTTAAAAATCAAACAGACATGGAAGAAAAAGGAAATAGCTGAACCATCTGTTCAACAACCGGTCCCGCCAACAACAAACACATCATTTGTCCCACCTAAGATGATGTCAAAGAAATTTACTTACAATGATGCTAATGGAAAACCCAAGACTACATGGGCTTGGGTTCCCATCAGAAACTAATTCACTTCTGGTCATGTGTAGGGACAGCTGGAATCAAAGAACAACTTGTGGATAGTTGACAGTGGCTGTTCCAGGCACATGACAGGCAATAAGACTCACCTGCACAAATATGTATCATTCTTTGGTGGGTCTGTTGCTTTTGGAAATGATCTAGTGGCAGGATATATCACAGGTAGTGGCACAATCACAAATGACAATGTAAGCTTTGAGAATGTTCATTTTGTAAAAGGTAAGCTGCATAAGTCATCTCACCATGCCAAAGAGATAAATTCTATTACAACAGTCCTGCATCTGCTTCATATGGACTTGTTTGGCCCCACAAGTGTGAAAAGTCTTGATAGAAAGTCTTATTGCTTGGTGATTACTGATGATTTCTCTCGGTATACCTAGGTATTTTTCTTAAGTACCAAGGATGAAACTGCTGAGATCCTGAAGTCATTCATACTTAGGGTAGAGAATGAAAGTAATCACCATGTAAAAATAATCCGATCACATCAAGGAACAGAATTCAAAAATCATGTTTTAAATTCTTTTTGTGAATCTAAAGGTATCACAAGACAATTTAGTGCTCCTAGGACTCCACAACAAAATGGTGTTGCTGAGAGAAGGAATAGAACACTAATTGAGGTTGTAAGAACCATGTTTTTTATGCCAAACTGCCAATAACTTTTTGGGCAGAAGAAGTCAATACTGCATGTTATGTCCAAAATATAGTATTGGTAGTTAAGACACATGGTATGACTCCTTATGAAATTTGGCATAAGAGAAAACCTTTTATTGGATTTCTCAAACCATTTGGATGTCAATGCACTATCTGGTAACAACCGAAAATTTAGCATCTTAATAGTAAACGTGCGAGATTTCGGTAACTGTTTATGTTTGAAGAATTACGTTATCAAAGAAATAAGCACATTTGATCGTTCTTGAAATCCACGTTAAATTGACGAACGGAATTATTACAAGGTGATAGTATGCTAGAAATGGTGAACGTGGGCGAAAACTGTGCGCGAAACGGAGTTACGGATTATCCGGAATCGCGAAACAAAGATAAAATCGAAAAATGGACGAAAATGGCGTGGGGCGGTACGCCCGGAACCACGAAAAAGATATGGCTTCCTCTCCTCTGCGGTACACCCCAACTTGCCGTTCCGTCTGGGGCAATGCGCCTGGGACAGAAACATCTGCAAGTGGCTTAAAAGATCAGATTTCATCTTGAAAACCATAATTTTTATCTTCCATTCGACGTTCCAACCTTGACCCATGAAAAATCAACCTTTAATCCATCAAAACCCAATTTTGAAGGCTTCTCAATTTTTAGATCGCACCAGGGAATGTTTCTGCAAGTCCGGATCATCTTTTTACCCGCAGAACTCCGTCTGAATAGGTAACGATTCATTCTAACCTTCTAGATTGGTAATGATTGATTAAATCTTGTTTTTGAATGTGATGATATAGTTAGGGTTGTTGATTATTGCCTAGATGATGGCTAGGATTGATTATAAATGACAAAATCGAACTGTTAATGGGTTAATCCTTGTTTTGAGCCGTTGTAATGCCCGGTTTACATGGAATCATAACAATGGTTATGGTGGTTTAAACTATTTGATTATGACAAGGAAGGTGATTAGTTTGATTAATTTTGATATGCAAGGTTAATTCTAAGTGTTTTAAACTAATCACAATTATTAACATACTCGCTGGAACGAGTATCTGATGTTTATAATAACAAGCAGATCAGTATGTTAATCATGGTTATTAAACCTATTCTAATACTACATGGTGATATTTCATGATATTTGGGTAATCAATAACAAGGATTGATCTATTCTAAGCCATTAATCTGTCTAGGAACCTGTTTTAACGTGATAATCGACTAGATTAACTATTTGATGACTATCAAGGCAATGTCTTTGACATTAGATGTTCCGAAAGAATCAATCAGTAAGTTTAGCAACGCCTAAGACGAATTAATTAAATAAGAGAATACGGTTATCTAAGCCATGAAAATAAGCAATCTTTAAGCATAATAAGATTGAAGAGATAAGAATGGTCAAAATGAGTGTAAGCGAAATTTTGAAATAAGGCTCCGAATGAAGGTTATGACATGTCGAAGTTTTGAGCGGTCATTGTAAATTTGAGCATCTTCATGAGAAGATTATAATCATGATAATATATCCATACTAATAGGATATCATTATGAAGGAAGAAAGTAAGGAAAGGAAGTAAAGTTAGCAAATTGTGCTTTAGCTCAGGTGAGTTCTTTGTAGCCCTGTTTTAAATGTTTTATCATTTTGGGCTGATATGCATGTTATTAAGTTATTGTATGAAAGTGATTTCAACCTGATTATTTTCAGGTAAAGAATGTTTTCAAGTAAAGAATGTTTTAAAATAAATAATGTTTTAAGTCTCAATTGTGCTTGAGAAGTAAATGATTTTAAGAGTCTCAGCTGAAATGTAAAGAATGTTATAAGTCTCAACTACGGTTGAGGAGTAAATGATTTTAACAGTCTCATCTAAGATGCAAAGAATGTTTTAAGTCTCAACTGTGGCTGAGAAGTTAATGATTTTTTTTAAAAAGACATCGACCGAGGTCAAGAAGGAAATGTGATTTTGAAGTCCTGGCTGTGGTTGGGCAAATGTTGAGCACTGCGAGGCGGCGAATGGTTTATGATTATGATGGTTTAAATGTATTAAACCATGTTATGTATGAATGAATGATGTTATGGATATGAATGATGAATTTAAAGAAGTCTTGTACCGGTATGAGCCATCAACTTCGATTCATGGTTAAAGAGTCCTGTGGAAACACAGGCCTGTCGACTGTGTGTCACCAGTTCAGTTAAAGAAATCTTATGCATGCATGAGTTATCAGCTGCGGGTTGATAGTTATAGAGTCTTGTGCTGCACAAGCCTGTTTGACTTCAGGTCAGCAGTTGAAGGAGAAGTTCCTTCACCTTATGAATGATGTTATGATGATATATATATGTTATGTCGGTATGTTATGAGGAAAGGTATGTTATGTATTTGAGATATGCCACGTGAAGACATGTATGTTATGTATAAGAATTATGTTATGTTATGTGATGATTTGAAAGACTAAAGATTTTTATAAAAAGTTAACTTAGAACTCACCAGCGAATTGTTTTAACATGCATGTCAGGTTAAATCGTTTGGAAAGAATAACATGAGGGCTCGTGGCATACTCTGAGGACTAATCTGGCATAGACTGACTTATCATATAACTGTAGAAGGCTGGGCTATGTTTTAATGTTGAATAATATGTGTACCTTATTTTAGGTAATCACCTTAAATTCTGCTGCTATAGTAATGTAAAGATGGTTTAAGGCCTATGGGTTTGATGTTTGCCAACCGAGAGGACTTCCGTGGAACGGGGCCTCTCATATCTTGAATATTAAAGATCAGTTAGACAAGTTTGCTGAGAAATCAGTAGAGATTTACTTTGTTGGGTACTCTTCACATGCAAAAGCATATAGAGTATACATCAAAGCTTCCAGAATTATTGAAGAGTATGCAAATGTTAAGTTTAATGAACATACTATCAATAAGCCTGGAACTGGTCTGGATTGGCTATTTCATCTTGATAGCTATACATCTGCATTTAATTATTTGAAACAGTATGTTCCAGAAATACAGTCAACTATCATAGGCTCTTCCCAGTCCACAAGAGAAGAAGACTTTCGTGTTGAACTGCCAATAGCTTCATGTAACATCTGTGCCGGAATCGTTACCGGAACAGTAAGTTGTACAGAACGTGAACGGTAACTCAAGTACGAACTATGTAAACTAGGTTGATGCAATGGACACTTTATGCTAAACACTAAACTATTATGCTATTATTTTGAAATTCTGATTTAAACCTCATGGTTTAAACAGTCAGAAACACATCAGACAACGATGAACAGGAACACACTTGTTTGATTTAATACTATTATGTATAAACATATGTGAGGATAAACAGAACAAAACTATAACAGTTTTTGTTATAGAATGCTAAACCGAAGAACTATTCGTATAGGTGACGATCTGTACGAATATATCTTATAGTTTAACGATCTGAAATGATGACTGAAAAGTAGAAAATAAAATCCGAAAGTGAAACGTACGATTGTGTTCGTACAGTTAGCGCTCTGTACGAAAACACGCGTAAGTGACGTTTTCTGACGAAACGAAAACGAAGACGATTCGAACAATAATAAATTTAAGGAAATATAATATTTCCTGTTTTACAATTTTGAAACTCATCTGAAATAAATTAAAAAGGAAACTATTTTAGTTAAAATACGTAAAATTCAGGAAAGTAATAACGAAACGCATAAAGTAATAAATTACGAAAAATAGTTCAAGAAAATGATGTTTAAAATATTATCATAAATAACCACCTTTCAAATATTTACAACAAAGTCTTTTTGTTTAATTTATAAAACACACGCGTAACGTTCCGGAAACGCGACGAAAACACGAACCGAGCAACCGAAACGAACCCGAATACCCTCGGGGTATTTAAAGCCTAAATGATGCTTTTATTCTCATTTTCTATAATCTCCCTCTCTCTACAAGCTTCACCCGCCACTTTCTCTCTCTAGAATAACCATTCTTCTAATCACGATAACTCACTCGTTTCTTGTTGGAATCGGACGTTCTTGGTGTCCACGCGAAGCTCTCGACTCCCTGTACACGAAAGTACAACCGATCTGGGGATTTGTCCAGCTGATTTTGAGGTATTGATGCTCAAAGGTTCGGATTCCGCACCACTAACAACCTTTCACAGCATGAGTTTAACCTAGATGATGATCGGGAGCTACTGATTCGATGAAGATGGCGATGGCGAGATGTAGGTTTGCGAGAAAGTAGCTACGACCGAACCCAGATGGCCGAACCTTCTGCACCAGCTCATGTGCTGAACCTTTGGGTTCCAAGCGAACCTGTGAACTGCGAAGGGTGCCACGAACCGTCCACAAGCGAACCATGCAATCCGGCAAACCCTCTCTGCACACCCAAGAACCCTAGGTGGCGAACCTAGGGATCCCGAACCTTTCCGTGCTAAACCCTAATACTTGCCGAACCTTCCATCTTGCAGCCGACAACCGAACGTGCAATACATGGGACGAACCCTCCCATTTTTCATGAACCTATGTACTGCCACATCATGGGCGAACCTACATGGTTCTTATGGACCGAACCTAGCTTTTTACAAATAGGTTCCCTGGTCAGTTGGGTGTCCGATTCCCACCTCGTTGATTTAACTGTTGCAACCATTCATGAGCCCATCCCATTAGGTTAACTTAGCCATGTTTTGTTTGATGGAACTCATATTAAACGGTCTAGTTTCCTTGCTTAGCCCAATTCTTAAGCCCACACAAATCTATGTGGCCCATGCATTCCAACCGGCCCATCTCCTTTGCCCAAGCCCAACACTTTCAACAAGGGACCCATGTAATGTCCTTCGGCCCAAGTCAAGAAACTCACTCGGCCCAATGACGTTGGCCCATGACACTTACAAGGCCCATGTGACTTTAGTTCGGTCCATTTACATTCAAAGCCCACTCCCGGCCCAATAGTATTACTAACCTATTCTAATTTTTGTGGCCCAAGACTAATCACTCATTCGGCCCATATACTACAAATTATTCCACTTAAGCGACTTGGAAATGATCACATAAAGTTCATTTTATTTGGAATGGTTTCTGGAGATTTCTAAGTGGTTGAAATTGCTTTGGGATATATACTAAATCTTATAACAAGACAAGTAATCAAATGACAAGGTTTTAGGGAAATTCGATAATGGTTTAAAACTAAGCAAGTAACATAAACGTGTGGCCAATGAAAACTTAAGTGGATAGTTGGGAGTGAATCCTTAATTAGCATACGGAGCCAAATGACAATTAACAACGCTAAGGGTTAACTCAGTTAGAGTTAACGCATTTACGCACACACGACACTACAATCTATACTAATGGGATACATACAACGTGAAATCAATGTAGGAACGTGAATACTACTATCAACACAACAAAGAGCGCATGCATTTTAATTTTACTTAGTCAACCACATCAACAATAAGGTGAGTTCATTTGTCTCTTTTCAAACTTATTTGTTTTACTTCGGGACTGTGAAGCATGTTATACATTTTAAACAAATATTGAAACGTTTTAAATCAATGCTTTTGTACTTATTCATGATAATTAAACTTTATGGTTGACGCTTACGACATAAACTTAATACTTAAACTATACGCTCGATGCTTATGCTATGAAACTCTATGCTTAGACTACATTTTCGATGTTAAGACTTTGAAACACTTAAGCTAAATGATAACATTTGATACACTGGTTTTGAAGATTTATACTATAAGTACAGATTCTAAATATTATTACTTTATACAATTATTGTAAGAGCTTTTATCTTACACTTAGACTTATATGTTTGGGATACTTGAGCACTTGAATGCTTGATATACTTGGAATACTTGAAACACGTGAATACTTGATATGTTTGGGATACTTGAACACTTGAATGCTTGATATAATTGGAATACTTGAAACACGTGAATACTTGAATTGCTTGGAATACTTGAACACTTGAATACTTGATACATTTGACATGCTCAAACTACATACTGATTGACCGCCGCGTGTTAACCTTTGTGTCAACCCCTACTAGTCATCAGTTAATCTATGCGAATGCTATAAACTTGTATGCTTAAGCTCTCAGACATCGCAAGACAGACTAAATGGCCATCGCGTGTTGAACTGTGGAGTCAACCCCTACTAGTCATCAGTGTTCTTCGTTGTCAGGACCTACTAAGACAGACTGAATGACCATCGGGTATTGAATCGTGGAGTCAACCCCTACTAGTCATTCAGTGTTCTTCTTTGTCTATTTATTTTGATGTTTATTGAGGATAAATTCATTTAGTTGTCCTTGATAGTAAACTAAAAAAAAACTATTCATAGAACAATCAAATGCTTAGTTGTTGGGATGTGAAACGCTTAATTATCATTAACAATAATATGGTAAGCAGCCCGGTATGTGGTGGGATGGTGGCTGGGGCTTGTCCCCTACATATGCTCTATATATAAGCATACTTGGTTGGTTAGCATAGGTGGTCGTTGATGAGGTTAAGATTGTCATTCAGGGAAACAAGGTAAACATTTACATGGTAATCAAATTCTATGAATCAATTGTTATGAATTCAAAGATGCATGCTGAAACACTTAATTATCATCAGGAACAATATATCATGTGATTTGGTATGTGGTGGGACTGTGGTTGGGCGGTCGGTAAGTTCGACCCTACATATGCCCTATATATAAGTATACTGAACCAGATGGTATAGGTGGTTAATGGTGAGGTTAAGGTTGTCATTCAAGAGATTTTTCTAACTATTTTTACATAAAACTATGTGAACTCACCAACCATCGTGTTGACTTTGTTTGCTTACATGCTTTCTCAGGTGATGCACAAGATTAAGCTAAGATTCAGAATTGAATGCTAGCATGCCCAGTTTTAGATCCTAGTTTACTTTTGGAGAAGCACATCTTTTGATATCAATACGAATTTCTTTTTATATCTTGTACAAATACAAGATAGAAACATTTGATTCTTGGATAGGTTTACTTAGTTAAATTACTAAACATTGATAATGTAATTTAACTTTGTAATCGTAGTTTAATACTATATTGTGCTTTAGTTATTCTTAACATTGATGCTATGTAAACAATCTGATCATTATGATTATCACTCACGATATCGCGCCCCGAGAACCTTCCGCCTGACGGGGACTCCGATCCAACCCCGTCGGCTCGGGGTGTGACAGATTGGTATCAAAGCTCAAGGTTATAGAGAATAATAGGTCATTTACTTTAACAGTTTGGCCTAGACTATAACTTAGGAACCCTCATGTAGAGAACATAGGATCTAAGTTGCATTGTGTCTTCTGCATTCGATCACTGCACTAACCAATATCCTTTGGTTATGATCAGAATGCTGCCCCGAAGACAACCAATCCCGGTGCCTATTCCACAGACCTCAGCACCACACTCATCGACGCCATCACCGGCAGATTCACCGCCGCCTCCTCCTCCTCCACACTCTCCACCCCCAGGCCCAATCATGACCCTGGTGCTAGACCCTGCTACTGTTGCCTTGGCAACATTACTAAGTAGACAGTTGACTAACCAGATGAAGGATATTATTCTGGAGATGATCAACATACTTCGAGGCTATGGTAACAACTCCGGGCATACTGCGGGGGAAACTAGTTGGAACACTGACACTACTTTAGTCTGTTCCTACAAATCATTCGTAGGATGAAAACAACCAAGCTTTAGTGGCGTAGAAGGAGATGTTGGACTAATCCAATGGCTAGAGAAGATGGAAGCTACACTGGACATCAGCGGGTGTCCAGAACACCATAAGATTCGCTACGCTGCTGGATCTTTTAGTAAGAATGCCTTAACTTGGTGGAACTCTCATATACATGCTCGAGGTAGAGATGAAGCATTAGCCATGCCCTTGGTAGAATTCAAAATTCTTCTGAGGAATGAATTCTGTCCTAAGCACGAACTACAGAAGCTGGAAGTGGAACTGTCAAATCATGTGATGAATGGGGCAGATCACATGACATTCACTACTTGCTATCATGAATTGGTAGCCTTGGTGCCTGAAATGGTACCAACTCTGGAAAAGCGAATTGACCGATATGTAGGAGGATTGCCATCCTGCATTCAGGGCAATGTACTTGCTGCAAACCCTGCAACTGTAGAGTACGCCATTTCCCTGTCCGCTAAACTTACTGACGTGATGGTGAAGTCAGGAGAATTGAAAGATGACTTGGGCAAGGCTAAACAGGAACAACTAAAGAAGAAGCAAAAAGTCATCCAACACTACACGATGCCTACACCACTCAATCAAGTTGCTACAGTACCTGCTAAAGCTGCATGCAAACCTTACGCTGGTAGTAGGCTCCTGTTATCCTTAGCCGAAATCCTTAGCTAGGGCCTTAAGGACCTACATCATTTACTTCGTATCGTTACATTTCATCACATCACATTCTTAGACTTAGAATTTATCCTAAGTCCTTGTAGTCAACTAGTCCCCATTATAAGCTCAAGTTCCCGAACCTTAGCTAAGTATTCGAAACACTCGAGGTCCATTAAGCATCTCATACTCAAAACCCATGTACACGAAACACCCAAAGTACACGAAACCTTGTGTACTCGAATAGTCATGTGTATTCGAACTTTCGAACCGGTGTACTCGAAATGCTCTACTCGAAATGACCATACTTGAAATTCTAAGTATGATTTCAAGTACTCTTTTTGCAGGATTTTGTGTACTCATCACTTTCGTCATTTAACATCCCAGAAATTCATCTACGGCTTTGAGAAGCTAGTTCTAGGTTCCTTATGTTGTTACCAACATGCTGGAACCTCAAAGTTCCGAACTTTATGCATAAAGGTGCAAGCTTTATGCACAAGTCCACTTTTATTTAACAATCCTAACTTTCGTATAAAAATCGTAACTTTTATACATAAACCACTTACTTGTAGTTAGATGATCCCTCCTGCAGATTCTCGTGTGTATCCCCTTCCGTTTGATCGATCAAAGCTCGATCCTTGAAGTTTCTTGGTTCCGACTTCGTGTACTCGAGAGAGAACGAGCTTCTAGCCAAAGGTTCTCACACTTCCCAAGGCTCAACTATTTATAGGCAGTGTCCTATACCCGAAATAGGAGATGTTCGAATACAGAATTTCGAGTACAGTGTACTCAAAGTCTAGATTTCGAGTACACGAACCCGAGGCCTTAACATTTTTATTTTTCGTCTATCTTCCTTCAAGCTTACTATTCGTTACCCATTTGTAAGTTCAAGTAATATATATTAGAAAATTTGGGATGTTACACTACGGTTGCCCCTTCCTCCCTACCGGCGCCCCCTCCTCTTCCTGTTCACCGCCACTTTCGTCCCTCCTTCGTCATCCCTCAGCGGTGCAGCTCCACCGCCGTCCCTTCACTACCGTCCCTCCACCACCGCCCCTCCAACCTAATCAACAAAAGCAACGATTGACATCCCAAGAGGAATATCAAGCGCACAGGGCCGCATCGGTGCTTCTTTCCGTCCACCGCTACCCCCCCGACCGGCAACCGCCACTCCTTCCACGACGCCGACATCAATCGTCGAAGATGGGATTTGTGTTGAATCGGAAGATGGGATCTGTGTTAAAAAAACAAACCGTCTTATTTTTCCTGACTGAAGATCTTTTGTGTAGCTCTTCTGCAAAGAGGTTTGCAGATATGGTCCGTAGACTGCAGACGTTATACCTCTGAAAAAACAAAATCACCTAACTCCAAGTCTTTCCATTCTTACAATTAAAACTTGACCAACGAAATTAATTTCTCTGCCTCTTTTTATATTTTCATATAAAACTATTAACTTTAAGTTTAAACAATATTATAAAAAAACGTTGCGTAACTAACACTAAACTATAAAAAAAGGGAGGGGTTATCTACACACCCCAAAATTTTAATTGAACACCTCGACCGCCACCCATACGTCTCGTAGTGGCCACTACGGGGCGTTTTGACCACAGACTCACAACCTTAATAATCAGACATTCTTTGTCAGCTTTTGCAGACTTATACGCCACGTAGTGACCACTACGGGGCGTATAGGTTTAAAAAAATTAAACTCAACAGACTTGGGGCGTTTGAGTATGTTTTTGGGGGTTTGGGTATGTTTTTGGGGTGTAAAAATATAGTTTTTTTGTTAAAAAAATTAAAAATATAATAGTTTTGTTTAAAAATTATTTTTATATTTTGCGACGTATCTCTCGTTACGTTTATACTTTACGACGACATCTCTCGTATGGTAAAAAGTTTAGTTATTTTTTTAAACACATGTTTTTTTGTTTGTAAAAATCTAATATTTTTTTGTTTAAAACTTGTTTTTTATTTTTTACGATCTCTTGGTTCGTTTATTTTTAATTGTTTTTTAAAACATTTAGTTTTGAAAGCTAAAAATGTTTTTAATTATTATATTTAATAATAATTTAAATATATTAATTAATTAATATATAAATTACGTTATTTGTTTAAGCATATTGATGTTAATAAATAATACAATAAATAATGCATCACCAACGAAAACATATTTAAATAATAAACATGCATCACAATAAAAACATATAATAAACACGCATCACCAACAAAACATAATTAATTAATAAACACGCATCACCAAATATATACACGCATCATCAATCAAAACAACCAAATATATACAAACCATAAACATGAATACAAGTGTATGTTTAACAAATACAAATATAACTGAAAATACTAAGGTGAAGGGGGAGGAGGATAATCTCGTGGTTGTGGAACTACAGGAAGCTGGACACCCTCAGCATGAGCATGCCTAAGCTCGACATGCACCTGCCACGAGATCAGATCCTCCAACCGATCCACTCGTCGTGTCAGCTGCTCGCTGGTATGAGCGAGCCACTCACTAAGCTAGAGCTGCTGCTGTGTGAGCTGGAGCTGCTGCTGGATCTATGCCTGCTGTTGTACGAGCTCGAGTTGCATATGGATGTGTGCCTGCTGCTGAATGAGCTGCTGCGTCGCATCGACAATACCATGCATTGGGGTTGATCCGACTTTTTGTTTATTTTAAATTAGCTGCATATTGTATACGTCTCTACGGATGGAGACGTTGTCAGGATTCTGCTTCTTTAGGTTGGAAAGTATGTTGCGTGGCTCCATGTGTTGCTCAGTCAGATGATGTACCATGTTTTGTTCCTGCTCGGACATTCTTCTAACAAACGGGTGCCCCTCAAGATTTTGAGCAGGTTCATGGTTGTGTTTGTCGTTTCTGACCTGAAGCTTCCACTGTCACGTGTTTCAACCAAATGCTTTACAATGCTTTCGTTTTTATGTTTCAAAGTGTGTTTCAAAAATGTTTCGGCGTTTCACATAATACAAATCGGGTTTCATTTTTCACAAAATGTATCGAAAGCGTTTCACAGTTCCACCTGATCAAATCAGGTTTCATGTTTCACAAAATGCATCGAAAGCATTTCAAAGTTCCACCTGATCAAATCAGGTTTCATGTTTCACAAATGTATCAAAAGCATTTCAAAGCTTCACAATAACCAAGATGTTTCAAACGAGTTTTTATGTTTTCTCATTCCCCGAGTTCAAAAGCCAAAATACAGAAAAGGGGTTCGTGAACTCACCTCAGTTGATATAAATCAATAAACAGAGTACAACGTTCGTATTGCTAGTTCCTGGATTCCAAATCTGTAATTTATTAAAGTTCGGTGAGTTGTTAGCACTTGATTTGGAGAGAAATTAACTTTTGTTTCAAATTTCAAAACAAATCATAAAACTAAGTCCGGAACACGGAATCGACAAAGAATAGGCTTTTATATTGAAAATCGATAATAAAACTGAATTCCGGTCACAATCAGAACTCCAATACGCTTCTAAATCGCTTATCTGGTTTCCGGATTGCGAAACAGGTCGCAAAACTGTGTCTGGAATGCGAAATTGAATGAAAATGGGTATTTGTATTGAAAAACCAACGCGAAAACTGAATTTCGTGTTATAATCGGAGTCTTAATCTGTTTCCAGACTGAAATTGGATTTTCTAATTGTGAAACGGACTGAAAAATTGAGTCCGGAACGTGAAATCGATTAAAAATATGTCATTTTTATTAAAATCAGATCACCGAATTGCAAATCGGATCGCGAAACGGAATTCCGAACGTAAAACGGACGAAATTAAGGTTTGGTTGGAAAAGTCACCGGAATATTCCTTTTCGCCGGAACCTTGTCCGGAAAAGTCATCGGAGTTGGCCGTATTCCGGCCGACGGCGGTGGCAGGAGGCGGCGGTTCGACGGTGGTCCGGTGGCCGGCGGTGGCTATTGGAGGTGGCGCGATGGTGGTTCAGTGGCTGAGGCTCAATGGCTCGAGCTAGAAGCAAGCTGGTCCGGCTAGGTGAGCCATGGCCAAGACGCATGGGGCCACGACACGGGCCACATAGGGCCGCATGGGGATGCCTGGGGCCGCATGCCGAGACGCACAAGCCGCCTGGCGTGCCGAGCCGCGGGGCCAATTCGCGTGCCAAGACAGTGCCACAGGGCCACTGACCCCATTTCAGCGTGCCAAACATGGTGTTTGCGTGCCAAAACCGATATTTTGATATTTTTACCGGGCCAAAATCTCCAGATCCTAATATTTAACATATATCTAGAGTTTGCTGAAGAAAAATCTTGATTTGGACAACTTTGAAAAATCGGGTTTCTGGACAAAAATGCCCTTTTCATGGTTTTTGAGCATATGATGGTTTCCAAACTTTAACCATCATTCAAACATGTTTGTTTAACCTATTTCAAGTTATTAGAACCAAAAATTAAGATCAAAACTTGGTTGAGTTTTGGCTTGAAAACTCACTTGAAAATCAACTTTTTGAGGTTGATTTCTTGCTTGTTTTGATGGTTCTTGATCTTGGTTCTCAGCATGGATTGCCTAGAAATGATGTTTAGATGTTGTTGGAAGCTCCTGGAAGGTGAGAAATAGCTCTGGTCGAATTTTTTGGGTTTAAGCGGCAAAAAATGTTGACTTGAAAGTCAACTATTGGATATTTATGGAATTCTTGCTTCTTGATTAAGTTTGATCAGATATTTTTTTATCAAAATATCTATTGAACCAAATTAGAAGGTATTAGTGTGAAAGGGATCATCCAACACATGAGTTTTATGGTTTTTGAAATAATTTTTTTGGCTTTTTCGCGCGTATCTTTGGGAATTGCTACATTTGATCAACCACCATTGTTATACTTCCAATTACATCCCATTAGGAATATAATGTGGTTAATTAGGAAGTTCGGGTTGTCATGAATTTGACGATTACGCATGCCGAATTGCCTTTTCACAAATTTGTCGCGATTTATGTTTCAAATGTGTGTCATTGTTCTTTCTTTGACTCATGAGTTTTCAGTAGATTCTTACGAGTCATTTCATGCTAACCTTTAAATAAAGTCGTGTTCTTGTTTGGAAAAGCTAACACAATAATTTTTCATTCTATGTTCATATCAACATCTTTTGTGTTTCATGTCTTATTGTGATGTGTTATACATGTTAAATACTAAATTTTTAAGGGCCACCCGAAATAATTAGGGATCGGGAATCATTGGGTATAAGTTAGAATATTTATAAAAATTTATGTATACTCATTTGTACTTCTTTTGCACCACAGATGAAGAAAGACTTATGAGAAATAAATATTAATTATTAAGTTTATTTAATATTTATAGTATTATCGTTTTAAATGAATATGCAGCTCTGTCTTCAACGACTATTCCTAAAGAACCGTTCTTGGTAGTTTAGCATGTGCACGTTTGTGGACGACATGACTCTGAAAATGATCATATGATGAAGTCATAATAAGAGCGGATTAGTAGCTGAAAGATCGAAAGAGAAGGCATTAGAAACTTAGAAATAATTGTTGTCTTGAATAACAAACTAACCTAAACTAGGTCAGCTCATTCATTTTGGATGCTCTAAGTGGAATAAAAATATAGAGCTCTTCAATAACGGTTAATAAAAATCATCTTTCTTTTATCCGGTCTTGAGACCGACAATAATAAACTAAAAGATTTTTTATGAATTTATAAATTACAAGTTTTTCATGAATATTCGAATCCGAATAATTTGATCCGAATAAATAAGAGATAATTATTGTTTTGGCCTATGTGGTTTAAGTGTTTTAACTACTTCAACCTAAAAAATATTTTCCATCAATGCAGCCTCAATGGTTTAAACAACTAACGATTTTAGTCCCCAACTATATTTTGGTTTGGGGGCCAAAATCATTAGTTGTTTAAACCACAAGGGCTACAATGACAAAAGATTATATTTAGGTTGAAATAGTTAAAAACCTTAAATCATATGAGCCAAAATCGTAATTAACTCAATAAATAAATATTTGATTTTTAATCATATATTTAAACAGTATCTTATCATACAACCTGTTTTTGTTTTTAAACATATTCTTGTTGTGTTCGTATCTGGCACGTATCATGTTCATATCTACCTCATATCTTGTTTGTGTCTTATCGTGTAATTTTTAGCTCAACCCTATGCAATAGGGTCCACATCTTATGGTTAGGGCCGGCCTTGGGGAGGGCAAGTTTTGATAAAATGAAAATTGTATAATTGGTGATAGATTACCCTTGATAAAGTCTCACATATTTAAAAATATATTAGGTTTCTACTGACTTTTCCACAAATTGATTTTACTTTCTACTCTTTCAATTCCATACGTGCTCTAGCAGCCAGACCAACGTCCAACTCCACCTCTCCAGTCCTCTTGTCCCACCTGTGACAACTAGTACCTGACCGTCCGGCAAGTCCGTACGGTACGTGTACTTTCTACAGTAACTATGTGTACGTACATATGTGTAAACAGTATTTGTAGTAACAGATTCTTAAATACAAGAAATCGTTGTACGTATTTTTGTGTAAACTTAGATACAGTAAGTACAACGTACATTTGAAACTTTAGTTGTGTTTATTTAAGTGAAAACTTAAATACAATTAACACAACAGATCACGAGAAACAACAGTATTCAAGAGAATAACAGATTCAAATCGGTTGCGATCTGATATCCATAGATGACAGGAATCTGATGGCCGACAATTCAATGTGAAAACAATGTGATAACAGGATGTTTAGTTGAGTCCGACAGTGAGGAAACACAATTAAAACAATATTGCAGTGTCGTTTTAGAATAACGAACTGACAGTGTGTTTTCGTGGGTGACGATTCACACAAACATATCTGTGAGTTTAACGTTCTGAAATGATGACTGGAAAGTAGAAAACAAAAGTCGGAAAGCAAAACCATCGTCGTGTTCGTTCGAATGACGATTCGAACGAAAACGCGCCATGGTGACGCGATTCGACGAAACGAAAACGAAAACACGACACGAAACGATAATAAATTTAATAAAATAAAATATTTAACATTTTTACAATTTTGAAACTCATCAAATTAATTAAACTGATTTATTTATTTTTTTGTTATAATTTATGTGTAATTTTCCGGATACGCGATGAATTAACGAACCGAGCAACCGAAACGGACCCGAACACCACACGGGGTATAAAAACCCCAAATGAACTCATTTAATTCATTTTTCATCTTCAACCTCTCTCTCTCTTACAATTTCCGGCTACACTTCCCCCCACCATTTTCACACCTTCAAAACACCATAACTCTCTCATTTCTTAACCGATTCGAGTGATTCTTGCGCCCACGTGAAGCCCTTGACGAGCTCTACTTGAAAATACAACAGATCGGAGCTGTTACTCACTAGAATTCGGGGTATGATGTTGTGAAAATCCATGAAAAATAGGGTTTTTGGTTTTTGTTCGGTCAACACCCCCACCACCGTTTACCCACTTGTCATTTCGAACCACCATACCTTTGGAAAGTCCAACAAATGCAGGTTTATAATCCTAGACAGCCTTGTAACCATGGTCAGATCGATGCAAGGGATGGGGAGGTATACAGGTTCGTGGGAGCTCAGCCGAACTCTCATGACTCACGAACCATCAGTCTCCGACGAACCATCCATGACCAACGAACCCTAATGGAGGCTGCGAACCATGTTACTGTAGGACGAAGCCTCCTCTTGCATGGCGAACCCTACTGTTGCTGAACACCCTAGCCGAACCTTTGCTTCATCACGAAACCATGCGGGATTGAGACGAACCTGTTGTGGCACCGAACCATAGTGGCGAACCTTGGGGCAGGTGCTGCTCACGAACCCTGAAGCCATGAACGAACCTTGTTCCTTGGGACCCAAAAGGGTTCGCTGCTCACTGATTTTATCGGGTGCAGCACGTTGAAGTCTACCCAGTTGACTCACCTTAAACACTAGCCCAACATGAGGTCCATGAGTAATCTAAACAAAACCCCAATGGACCTAAAAACAACTATAAATCTCGGCCCAACAGTGGGTAATATGGCCCAGTATGGGCATGCCACGGCCCACCTTCTATTTGATTGAAATCCATAGCTCCAATTGGAACACACCGGCCCAATCCAATCCTGGCCCATCTCCTTGCTGCGGCCCACTTGCTGTTCGGCCCAAGCAACCCATTTGGCCCATGTGAACTTGAATCGGCCCACTAGTTTTAAACGCAAATCAAGTCAAGAATAAAAGATTATTATTGGGCTATGTAATAACTTGTTATGAGTTAACAAAATCAACATGTGAAATATTGAGAATAAAACTAAAATCACACTTAGGTTGAATGACAAAGTTATGGACTTAAAAACCATAAATCTAGATCAATATGATAGAATGTTTTAATAAGTGAATTCAAGTAGTATGAAGTCAAAATGGATTAACAAACAATATATAAGGGCCGAATCATTACCGAGACTTACGAGTGTTAGCCAAGTTAGGGCTAACACAAACACATACACATGCACGTACGAAATCTTACAACTTATACTTATAAGTTACAACAAAATGAAATCAATACAGGATCGTGAATGTACAACAAATACAATCAAGGAGCGCGTGTCTTCATTCTTTTAAGCTAAGTCAACCCTACTACTACAAGGTGAGTTCATATGCCCCTTTTCTTTAATCTTTACTGATTTTAAACTCTCGGGGCTGAGAAACATGCTCTACTTTTAATTACTTAAAAGTTTTGCTTACATATTGTTAATACTTTGATTAAATGATATTAAATTGCTTATTATCATATATCATTGTATGCATGCTTGTATGATCATATTATGACAGGGAAAATAAGATGATGATGATATTATAATATCATAACTCATCAATACAATAGAATAACATAGTTGTAGGATTAACTCTTACAACACTTAGTTATTCTTACAAGAAATAACATAGAAACAATTACAAGGAACATGAGAACATGGTGACAAGAACAAAACATAAGAATGATATGAAGATATAACATCTTCATTACATCATTCGATACAAGAGTTAAGTAAGTGTAATAAGACTAGTTCTTATAACACTTAACTTTACAATTCAAAACATATTACAAGAGAACAAGGAACATAGAATGATAATCATGATAATGTAATTTCATGATAACAACATCATTCACTCAATTAATTAACATAATGTAATAAGACAAGTTCTTATTTAACTTTGTTAATATCATGGATAACATATGACAATGGGAACAATAATACAAGTGAATACAATTACAATTAGTTACTATTGACCTGTTGCATTATATCACTTCAATCATGTGCCAAATTGTACAAGTTGATCATGTAAGCCCCTTTAATTCGCTGACCAGTTAGTTTGACGGGACTAAACCGACGATAGCATAGTGGTACCATAGGTTTGACAAACCTCTAGCTTGTAGGGCTAGTATGTTGATCGTATTGATTCATTGGCCGGTAACGTATGACCGGTGACAGGGCGACCTCAAGTCAGGTTCTGGTAAGCGACACGTGGTGATATTAATCTACAGTGATAAGTAATTAATCCAGCGAAAACCCTATTGACTAGTAGGTTGAGAAGGTGATCTGCTCTCATGTAACACTACTAGTAATAGATTTCGTTGAGGACAATAGACATACAAAGTGGTAGAGATAAATCGGATGCATTGAAATCTGATTACGTGAGGATTCCAATGGATTCCTTTTAGGCTCTATGCACTATGGTTCAAGGACAAGTTGCAAGGGGTTAACTCACACTCTTAATATTTAATAGAGTATCATCAGTTAACCCACCTCAAGTATAGAATAATACAAGGACAAGATTATATTAATCTAAAATTCCTTAATACACCGAGGGTTATCAACACTTCGGTTTGATAATTAAACCCCGTACAATATATTATTCTATCATCAATACAATAATTGAATACATATCAAATACGATGAACAAACGGGTAATGGATATCTTTAGTTGTATCGCAAGTGGGGTAGAACTTGAATGAGTATGTGGTGGGATAGCGTTTGGGCTTGACCCTTGCGTGATTCCCTATACATAAGCATACTTGATCAGGTGATGCACTACTTGTACATATAACTAAAGAGAGGCCATTGGGTGGAACAGATGAAACAAGTATTACAAGCAACAACTATGACATTGTGGATGTGTGCATGATCAATTCAATGATTTTCAATTTACTTACTTATGAACTCACCAACCTAGTGTTGACTTTGTTTAAATACATGTTTCTCAGGTGACGAACAGGTGTAATTACTTATATGCAAGGACTAGCTAGTGGACTTTAGAAGACCTAGTTTACTTTTGATTGCATACTTTTGGGATGAAAAGACAATGAATCATCTTTTGTATATCTTGTACATATACAAGATATAAACTCATTGATTCTTTTTGATTAGATGTACTTAGTTAAATTATGATGTACAATGTAATTTAACTTTGTAATTCTATTTCATGTCATGTTAGCATTTCTCATTTATATCTCATGTGCTATGTAAACAATCTGATCATTTGATTATCACTCAAAGATATCGCGCCCCGGGAACCTTCCGCCCGACGGGAAAACACGATCCGTTCCCGCCGGCCTGGGGTGTGATATCAGAGCCATGGTTATAGAGAAATATAGGTCATATTACTTAAACGGTTTGGCCTAGACTGTAACCTAGGGACCTTCATGTAGAAAACACAGGACTTTGGATTTACTTGCATACGCTACATCATCTGAGCATAAATACTAACCGATGATTTTTCGGTTAGGATTGATATGAAACAGGGACAACCCCCATCACCGCCTCATTCCCCTCTACCCGAGGTGGAACCAGCGACTGCTGCACTGGCAACCTTGATTACTGAGCAATTGGTTGCAATCATTCCTGAGATCATTAATAGGATTAGGAGTAGCGAAGAGTATGCTAGGACTTTTCCACCTGCCACCACCAAAGGAAAAGAACCTGCGAAAGGTGACACCAGCAAGAAACGCAAGCATTATCCTACTAAAAAGCAGAAGAGATCTGCGAGCTACACCGAGGCCATCCCGATTAGTCAAGTCATGCCGGACTTGTCTAAAAAGAGTAACGAAAACTATGATGGGAAGGACCCTTTCTGTCAACTCTGTCAATATCATCACTATGGCAGAAACCAATGTCGACAGTGTACTCGTTGTGGGAAGACTGGACACTTGGCCGCTTATTGCAAAACCTTAACGACATCAAATCCTCATCAATACAGTGGTAATCACCTCAAGTGTAACAAGTGTGGGTTTCATCATGCTAGGAACAATCCATGCAGCTATTGTCTGAACTGTGGAAAGAAGGGACACTTAATTCATAGGTGTCGAAGCCTTCCAACACAGAACCAGAATCAGAGAGCAAGTACATCTACTTCCCCTCAAAGAAATCACCACTGCTACACCTGCAGAATAGTTGGACATTTCGCAAGAGACTGCCCCAGGAGGAAGCCTCCAACCACTTCAACAGTTCCAACCACATCAGCCACTCCCGAGGAACTACTCGCTCTACCAGCACCAGATGTGCACACGGAGTCGGATGACTCTCAAGGTATGTCATTTTTACCATGGGTATTAAATTATGTAGGATATTAAAATTTTATATATATTAAAATTGATTGTAGTCTCTAACGAGCCACACATTGAAGTACGGAGAACAATCAGATATGATGCGGATGAATTTTTTTGGAGTTGAAGTTGTTTAAGATATTTTTGTGTGATAAAAATATAACCCTTTTTAATATTATAAACAAGTTGAACCAGCTTGGGCTTTTCCGAATGCATTAATTACATACAGAGTTTTGTAGACTATTCTGGTAACTATGGCATCGTCATAAAGAAGTTTTTCTAAGTTGAAGTTGTTGAAGTCTTATATACACTCGTCAATATCACAACACCGACTTAACGAATTGACAATGATTTATATTGATAACGTCATCTTAGACAATATGAATACCAAATAAATCATCAAGACTTTTGGTTCAAAAATTGCTCGAAGAGGGCTCATTGTTTGCTTAGAACTCGTTAGTGGTAAAGTATGTGGATTAAAGACTGAAAGTAGTTTTTCAATTACTATATATATTAAAAACCATGAAAAGAAATAGGCAAGTTTCATGTCTTCTAAATTTAAAGACAATGGTTTTGTTTTGTTTTTTTTTTTTTTGTTTTCTAAGTTTATAATACTTTTCTTCAACACGTGTTAGCTATTATATGTAGTATAATGAAAATATTAAATATATATAAAAATTATATTGAATAGTAAATATTATATATATATATATGTATATTGGAAAAATGTTGTCCTTTTTAGAGTTTTGGTGACATTTGGAGAAGGCAATGCTGGTATATTTTTTCTCATACAATTGATGTTTGCTTAGAGATTTGAGTTTTTAATTCAGTCAATTGGTTGATGGTGAGGATGAATTTTTAGAAAATTTTCAATTATTTTCGTATCATTTTTGTATGATTTTATATATTTATGGAAATTTTGTATTTAGTTCGTGATGAGATTGATTTTATTATATAACTAATGCTTATGTTTGACACCCCGCAAAATCCAGATCAGATTTTATTTTAATTAAATGTTTATTTAATTGGCATTTACATACGTGACACTAGAATTAGCTTAATTTAGTGTGACAAGTGGCACGACAGTACAAACACAATCACACAACACGATGATTCAGTGAATTATCGCAACACGCACACAAGTGTCTAAGAAAATACGAACGTTGGTGAACAATTAACATATCGTGTGACTAAACACTAGAAACATAACAAAACGCTCGAACATTGAACTTGAGAGTTCAAACAATGCCGAACAATATTCCATAAGCGAGAAAACGTCGAAAACAATCCAACCCATTGAAATTGGGCCCATTGGGCTCTTCAGGGACTCTTCGCGGTACGCCAAGGGCCCTAGAGTAGGCCTTGGCAATACGCGAAGGATGGGAGGGGGAATTTGAATCCCCAAATCCACCGCGGTACGCCAAGCCCTTTGGGGACCCCCTTGGCGGTACCGGACGACATCCAGACGCCAAATCATTACAAAACCAAGACAATTATGCTTACTCTACACATTTTCATAATTTTGTTCAGCTTTGCAAGCCATATCTCGACTTTATCTATGCAAAAACCATCTGATTAGCCCTTGGAAGCCATTGAAGGACATTTTGAAGCTCAAGGAGTAAAGGATTGAAGACTTTGAGCTTGAAGAACCATAGTTGGAGCTTGAACCCACCTCCATCCTCTTGATTCTGCTACGCTTGGATATCCAGGAGGTTTAGGAGCTGGTTGAATCACCATTTTTGCATTCTTGGAGCATTTGAAGGTAAATCTATGGCTAGAATGCACTCTACACACTCACAAACACACATGCAATGCATAAAACCCACATGCATACACTCTAACATCACATGCACGAATGTTTGATAATTCGGATCTGGGTTTGATGACATTATTATAGATAATGATGATCTATAATGATTTAATGGTTTATTATGATGATCCATGATGTTGAAGATATGTCATAATGCATAACTTGGTCATGATTGTGAAAATACCTACATGCATGTATGATCTAGGGCATTCTAGATGAGTTTGGTTATTGAGAAATGAATCATGATGATATTCAAGTACATTTGCAAGGTCTAACATGATGTAGATAGTCAAAAGTTTGTTATTTGATGAACTTGCTATTTATAGTAACTTTTGCGTTACAATATAATGAAACAGATGAAGTTAGGAACATGCATGTGGATAGGAATATCATTGGTATGATAATATGATGATATGTAGCATAAGAAATTGATTTGAGATTGATTTGTGATCATTTTAGACCAAGTTACTAAATATAGTAACCTTTATCACCTAAATCTTGCTAGATGATGATTAAAGTGAAATGGGCATGTTTAAATGATGATTGATGATATATTATGATGATATTTGGTATGAAAATTGATTAGGAAGGTTTAAGATAACCAATTGATGAATATTTGACAAGGCTACTTTTTATAGTAACTTTATTGTATGAATTCTTGAAATAGTAATGATAGACATGGTTTGTGCATGCTAAATGGATTAACATGATATAATATGATCTTTTCATAGATGGTTATGTGATTGTTAATGTTGAACATGTCAAAACTTAGAAACTTTCCATATTAGGAAACTTTAATAGACGAAAACGAGCTATGTGTTTATTTGATCGTTTGTAACAATGTGCTATGTGTTAACTTGATCACTTAAGAATAACGAGCATGCTAGAATCATTAAAATGTAATTTGTTGTGAACTTTCTAAAGATGCAAACTTACTATAAATAGTAAGCTGTCCATTAACGTGAATTATGTGTTTTACACAACGCGTGCACTATAACAAATGTTACACAAATTATAACCGACACACGGTTCACCAACTGGTCGATGACTTGACACGGTCAAGCACGGTCAAAAATGGTCAAACATGGACAAACATAACAACCTTGAGTTGTTGAGCATGAACACAAATGCGCACACAAACTCACAAGTCCTATGTGATATAGGTAACAAGTAACCATTTTGTCGGAAGATTTAGGAGCTTACGCATACATACTCAATCATTTTTATATATGGTTAAAAGGAAGAAGAAAACAACTACTCTCTATGACTCTGTGCCTGATCCAGAACCATTAAAGGTAGTAGAACCCATTCATACTTACATTCCAATAGTGGAGTGGATCTTTAATGAACAAAGAAAAGAGTTCACTCTCAGTAAAGTAAATGAGGGAATTATGGTTCTGGATCTCCTTAGTCTGATGCACCTAGCCGAGCCCTTTGTCTTTGATCTTGAACAACTTCCTCTCATCAGTGCTGAAAATGGATCTGATGGGAGGATTGCGATTAAATGGGCTAAGGCTAGGGCATAGGTGCTTAGAGGAGAGAAAATCACAAGAAGAACAAAATAAAAGTTTTGGTAGCATCATTCTAGGGGGAGACTGTAAAGTATAATAAAGGCTGATGCTCACCAAACTTGTTATTTTGTCTAAGAATTGGTGCTGAAAGACTAGCAACCTTCGAAAAGAAGGAGTTACTCTTCGGAAGCAACACTGCTTCCGAAGGATAACTCACTCCTGCCGAAGGTTGTTCAACACAAAAGCTTCGGAAGACAATCCCTTAGAAGAATTTCAAAGCCTTAGAGCTTCCGATGAAATCCAAGCTTATGAAAGACAAATGCTTCCGAAGGTTCTCCTCAAACATCTTCCGATAGACAAAGACTTCCGAAGAAGTACACTCTGACAAAATACTGTAGCTGATTACCTTTTATGGAACATAAAGGTGCTGACAACAGACATGCTCGTATGAGAACAACAAAGATAATATATCGAGAGTCAGACACTATACCTTACATCTCCTCAGCTGCATTAAATGCAAAAGATCATCTAATGCCTTGAATATCAACAACATTAAATGCCTTTTGTATTTAGCTAGTCTTTTGTAAAGTCAATGTCTATTTTAGTAATGATTGTAAATAAGTGTCTTAGCATGTTAAGACACTTTTATACTAGAATAAGCTTTACTTTAAGTGTTTGTGAGATCCTTTTAACAGATATTCCACATCTGTTATATTGTAAGAAAGAAATACTTGTGAAAGTGGCGTTTGAGTTAAACAACTCGATCCAACAGCTTTATTTATATTTTCATCGTCAACATATTTTGAATTCAAAAGGCTTATTTACAAGATTTTCTTAGTTTTTCAAAAATTTCATTATTAAACGAATTTAACCAAAACCGAATCATAATCGGTGGTCAATCGCTTAATGGTTAATCGATCAATTGGATATGCTTATAGACATGTATATGGATTTAGAATCATAATCGGTGGTTAATCGCTTAATAGTTAATCAATCAATTGGATATGTTTATAGACATGTATATTCTGCCCATTTATAATCACCCCTTCATTTTCTCTAAAAATTCTAATCTCCATCGATCTCTGAAAGTAAGAACACTCTACCACAAAATTGAGAGAGAAAAAAGAAAGCGACTGTGAATCTATGATTGATGAACGAGGTTGGAACGTTTGCTCTGAAGTTGTTACATGATATTCATAAATGCTAAACACTTTTATGTTCCCATTCCTATTGCTTAATTTTTGGTTTTTGGAACAGATCAAGATTTTTGCTAACACCGGTATGATTTTCTTTTGGTTGTTTAATTTTGCTGTCACCACAAGGTCGTAAACATTTCAATATGGTTAAATGATTTGCTTTCAATTTTTGTTTTCACATAATTTGGATTTTTTTGTACAATTTTTTTGATAGGTTTATTGACGAAGAGTGCACGCTTTCTCCCTATCAGGGAAACGTATACGTCCGAAAGGTTGTCTGAGTTGTTCGTGAAAGAGATTGTGACCAGACATGGAGTTCCTGTCTCCATTGTGTCAGATCAAGATACAAGGTTTACTTCCAGATTCTGGAAGCAGTTTCATGATGCCATGGGAACGAGGTTAAATATCAGTACCGCCTATCACCCTCAGACGGATGGACAGTCAGAAAGGACTATCCAAACATTGGAGGATATGCTTAGGGCGTGCATTATCGATTTTGGAGGGAGCTGGGATGACCTCTTGCCATTGGTGGAGTTTTCTTACAACAACAGCTACCACTCTAGTATCGGAATGCCCCCATATGAGGCGTTGTACGGAAGACGATGTAGAACCCCGGTATGCTGGGGTGAAGTTGGACAGAAAGAAATGGGAAACAAGGCTGCTGTGATTGATATGGCAGAAAAGCTACGGGTGATAAAAGCACGTATGAAAGCTACACAAGATCACCAAAAGTCTTACGCTGACAAGCGCCGAAGACCAATCGAGTTTGATGTTGGCGATCGAGTGTTGCTGAAAGTATCACGATGGAAGGGAATCATTCGATTCAGGAAGAGGGGAAAGTTGAGGCCGAGGTACATCGGACCGTTTTCGATAAAGGCAAGGGTAGGGAAAGTCGCGTATCGACTAGACCTACCAGAGGAGCTGAACGGGATTCATCCTACCTTCCACGTGTCACATCTTAGGAAGTGCTTGGCAGACGATCAGGCGCATGTTCCTTTGGATGACACTGAGGTAGATGATCGACTGAACTACATTGAAGAACCAGTTGCCATTGTGGATACGAAAGAGAAGCAGCTACGGAATAAAACGGTTCGTCAAGTAAGAGTTCAGTGGAAGCATCGGAAGGGTTCAGACACGACGTGGGAATTGTAAGACGAGATGAGGAAGTTGTATCCTCATTTGTTCGATGAGTAAAGAGGCAGGTTTCGGGACGAAACCTATTGTAAGGAGGGGAGACTTGTAACATCCCAAATTTTCTAATACAAGCTACTTGAACTTACAAATGGGTAATGAATAATAAGCTTGTAGGAATATAGACGAAAAATAACCAAGGTGGGGTGTAGAGATCGTGTACTTGAAATAAGGAGGGTTTCGAGTACATTATACTTCGAGTACACAAGCTTTCGAGGACACTAGATTTCGTGTACTCAAGATTTCGAGTACCAGCCCTTGCTTATAAATAGTCGTGCCTTGGGAAATGTGACAACCTTTGGTTGGAAGCACAGTTTCTCTCGAGTACTCGAAGTTGAAGTCCAAGAACATCAAGAATCGAGCTTTGATCGACCAAACAAAGGGGGAAACGCACGGGAATCTACAGGAGTGATCCTTTAACGGCAAGTAAGTGATTCATATATATAAAGCTGGATTTTTATTACCAAAGTTAGGATGGTCATACAAAAAGGGAACTTATGCATAAAGCTCACACCTTTATGCATAAAGTTCGGAACTTTGAGGTTCCAGTGTGTAGGTAACACCCTAAGGAACCTAGAACTAGCTCCCCAAAGTCTTAGATGAATTTCTGAGATGTTTAATGATGAAATGATGAGTACACGAAATCATGAACAGAGGGTACTCGAAATCATGCATGTATTTCGAGTACAATGTTATTTCGAGTACATGCCTATTTCGAATACAAAGGGCCATTTCGTGTACAAAGACTATTTCGAATACAGATGATGGTCCAAGCACCAGCCATTTCGTGAACTCTGTAATTTCGTGTACATGGGAACCTAATGGACTTCAAGTGTTTCGAATACTTAGCTAAGTTTCGAGAACTTGGATTCAGTAAGGGGAACTAGTAGGCTATGAAGACTTAGAATAATTTCTAAGTCTAAGAATGTGATGTGATGGAATGTAACGAGACGATGTAACTGATGTAGGTCCTTAAGGCCCTAGCTAAGGAGTTCGGCTAAGGATAACATGAGTCTACTATCAGGTGAGTTCTAGACGCCCTATTTTATGTTTAAGGTTTTGGGCTGGCATACATGCTTATTGTTACGTCTATGATGTTATGTGCTTATGATGATAATGAATGAATGATGATATGGCCTGACCATGTATGCATGTTTATGTGTTAGTATGATCTATGCATGAAAGTATGATAAGTATGATGAATGCATGATAAATGAGTTATGATAATGAATAACATGACATGATAACGATGCTAGCATATGATATGATGATGACTTTATGATAACATGCTTCATGATGATAACTATGAGAATAGTTATAGAAGTATGACAAGGTCCTAGGTTGCTAGGATGGAAGTATGATATGTAGGCATGATGACATGATGTTATGATATGATAACGATGCTAGTATGTTATGATGATCTGTGCATGATGCCAGTATGCTATGATGGTATGATGAAACGATGCTAGTATGACATGCCTAAGATGCCATGATGACTGCGATGAATGATGTTATGATGCTAGCAGTAAATGTTATGATGGTTATGATAAAAGATGATATAATGCTAGTATATCATGTATGACGAATGAACGATGTTCCTATACGTGTTATAGGATATGTATGAAAGATGTACTAGTTCTTGTACTGGTAATTATGAATGATGACCTGATTATATCAGGATATGAACAGCCGTTCGGGCTATAAACATGGAGCCGATCGGTCTATAAACATGAGAGTCGATCGGACTATAAACATGGAGCCGATCGGGTTATAAACATGGAGTCGACCGGACTAAAAACATGAGAGTCGATCGAACTATAAACATGGAGTCGACCGGGCTATAAACACGGAGCCGATCGGGCTATAAACATGGTAAGAGCCGATCGGGCTATAAACATGGTAAGAGTCGATCGGACTATAAACATGGAGCCTTGTGCCGGCATAAGCCCACTGTTTGTATGGTGACAGTGGAATGTATGATGATGATGTTCACGATGTTATGTGATAAGGTTATGGACTATGTGTACATAACGATGTTTATGTTAAGTATGTTTATTGTTGTTTTATGAAAACTAGAACTCACCAGCGTAAGCTGACTTGATTTAGCATGTATGTCAGGTTGAAGGTATGATAAGAGAAGGCATGGAGCTCGGGCATAGAGTCAGACGATCCGTTGGTTTTGGCAAATCCGATATGTTTTTGATACAGACACTTTACTGATTTCTGTTTATCAAACTATGTTTACATTTATGCTGCATGATATGGAAAGTTTTTAGTTTAAGAGCTATGTGTTGTGACGAAACCAACCTCTGTGGGGTCACCCGGTTTCGGGGCCTCACATTTATGATTTAGGTTTGAGCATTACTAAAGCCATATTTATACTTCGTTGCATGGCGTGTACAAAATACTAATTTTTTTATATGATTTCTTGCTCCATTTGAATTTTATCAAAGTACGTAATTAGGGCTTCAAATCTCCACTCAAGAATGTAGGTACATTTTGAAATTATCCTTTGATTGAACTTAGTGTTTGTGAATACTTTGAATTATGAGGAATTAACTATTGCGTAAAAAATTAATATTACAACTTAGTTTTGCTATAATTTTTAAGTTACAGGTATAAGAAGTTCTGTACTCCACATATGTTGATTAGTTATTTTTGTTTATATCTCAGGCATGATAATCATTGATTTATTCTTTTTTGCCTTCTATTGTAACTTATTTGAGCATTAGAATAAAGCATATGATGTAAAGAATTCGTGTGTTTGGATCAAATAAGAACAGAGATTTTATTTATTGTAATAATCGTGAACATTTACAAATGATACATTGATGGCGTATTTATGCATATCCACATTAACTAACTAACGGTAACTACTAACGGCGTGAATATAACCGCCATAACTTCCATTAACTGCCAACGGTGTTAAGTGGTGGTTGGTGGTGGTTGTTACGGTGGTTGGTGGTGGTGGTGTCAATAATTGACCAACAATCTCCCCCTCAATTTTGACTTGCTTTAATTTGCTCCAAGGTCTTCAAATCCTAATAGATTTCGCATTTCATTGAACTTCATTCTTGGTAAAGTTTTAGTTTTTTTATATCCGCCTTTTCCTTCTTTATTTGTTGGCTTGATCACATTGCCGTTTCCAATCTTGATAGCTTGAACATTCCTTTTCTTGTAAGGTGGATCTTCATGTTTATATAACTCTTGACTTGCTTTTAACACTTTAACTTGATTCTCCGTTCTTGATCATTTCACACGTTTCTTGTTTGTTTCACACTAATAAGTCTTGGTTCTTCTTGAATTATTTGCATCACACAACTTGATTCCTTCTACATAGATTTCTTCACTCCCCTTTGCTTCTCACAAACTTTTTCACATCTTGATTTGTTTCTCACAAATGATTTCACGTCGATCTTTCACAGTTTGACTTTCACAGTTTTGATTGTTTAACACAATTATCTTTCATAGTTATTTACTTTGTTTCACACCAACAACTTTCACAGTCCTTTATTTTGTTTCACAAAACCAACTTTCATAGTTTCTTTATTTTGACCATGTCTCATGATCAATTTTCTATATTTGTTTCAACAACTTGACACATCAAAAGTGCAAGTTCATGTTCTTGTGTTTCCACAAATAACGACTCAACAGTCTTATGCTTTTTATTTGGACAATCATAAGCATAATGTCCAAATTTTTGACAACGATAGCATGTGATTTGAGGTTTATCGTTTGTATCTGATGTGGAATTCTCACCATTGTTTCGTTGTGGTTTGTTGTTGGTTCTCCCTGAATCATATGAGATGTGTCCTTCTCGTATTTGTTGGTAATCATTTCTTCCATGGTTTTGTCAATATCCTTGTTGAAATCTTCCTTTGTTATTATCGTGTCTAAAATTATTTCCACGTCCAAATCTTCTTTCGTGGTGAGTAAATAATAACTTATTTGACTCGTCAGTTTGTTTGTCTTCCTTAGGACGAATTCGTTCTTCATAGGTTTTCAATCTTCAGATCGTTTCATCAAATGATATGGTATCTAAATCTAAATATTGTTCTATGGATGCGACTTTTTTTGAAAAAACCGCTCAGGAACTGAATTTAATTTTTTTCGTACCAAAGTTGCATCAGTCAACACATCACCAAGATTGTTAGCCTTAGATGCAATACTGTTTCCTCTAATTCGTCAATTGTTTCATTGTTGTTCATTTTCATCAATTCGAACTCTGAACCTAGACTTTGAATTTTTGCCTTTTGAACACGATCTATTCCCATGTATCTTGTTTTTAGTGCGTCCCACACTTGTTTTGCGGTCTTGAATTTTGATACTTGTAAAGTTAAATATTCTAGTATTGATTGAAACATATATGCAATGGTAGTCTTGTCTTTCTTTAAATCGGGTTGTGTTTCTAGAGTGGGTTCAATTTGTTCCCATAATCCATTTGCTTCCATAATAATTTTCATCCGAATTGACCAAACCGTATAGTTTGAGGAATTTAAAATTGGACAATTAAAATTTGACAAGGATCCTCCCTCTTTGTATGTAATTATTTTATTATTTGAGCCAGATTTATTATTGTTTTCGTCTCCCATTGTAACAAGTTTTATAATCTTAATTATGAAATTGTTTTTTAAAAATTGATTTTACTAGATGTAAATTGTGTCAATGAAATTATTCTATAAAAATTCCTTTAGCTTTTGTCCTTTCATTTTAAATTTTTACGTGGCTTTGATTAGAAAAGAATATATGTTTTTTTTTTTATCTTTTTATCTTTTTTTTTAATTTATTTTAAGTTTCTACGTGTCAGTTTGAATAAATGTAAAGAAAAACCCTTTTATTTTTTTTCTTGACCTACGTGATTTTGGGAAATAGGGTTCCACAGAATAAGAAACTTTCCAATCAAATTCACCGTGCCTTCCTCCTTTGTTCGCCGGCAACCTTGTGCCTTTCTCCTCTGATTTTCCGATGATCCTTTTGTCAAGATATGCAAGAGATCGTGTGATTTATTAATCATTCCTTCGAAGAAACAAGTCTCGTCTACGTTGGTTTTCTACTATGAAGATGCGCCGATCCCTTTTCTGACTCCGATTGCCCAACCTTTGTCCTTCAAGGTATGTATTATATGATATTTCGATGACGATGATCCAACAGTCCTTCGTGGATCTTGCGTTTTGATTTGATTCTTTTGTTGTTCTATGGAAGTCCTTCTCCGGTTTTGATTTCCAGATTCGTTTCTGATTTGAGATGATTCCTGACAGTCATTTGCGGAGTGATTTGGTTTTGGTTATCCTCGGTCCTTTGGGATTAATCGATTTTGATGTTTTTGTTCTTGTTCTTCACAAACGATTCACTCAATTTATCTATCAATTTCCTCAATCTTTCGTTTTCACAGGCTTCTTTGATTATGTGGCTCTCATACCAAGCCATGAATAGCCGAAGCTAAAGAGTTGGTTGGAGACCAAGCCATGAATAGCCGAAGCTAAGTCTCATGGAACTTGATCCCAACCACCTGTCTTATTAGATAGACAGTGCAAAAACATATGTATGAGGTACTTATAATTATAAGACACTTTACCCTTAAAATAAGTTGTGGAAGGGAGAGGACCTTCGTACCCCATGGACCTAAAGGTCAATGCTATCTCATGCTTTGTGAATGAGACCCTACCCTCGGCATCATTGAGTTGAAGATGCCGACAGATGGTCTCCACGGTGATAGAAATAGGATGAGCATCAATGGTTGCATTCAAGATCCTACCATTGGGAGAAGAAGCAACAGAACAAGAACCCCAAAATTGTTGGTGATGCGACTCATACACCAGGGGTTGAATAGTTAGAGCGAACAAATACGTGCTCCTCCCAAGGAAGGAGATGATCGGAGCAAAATCAGCATCATTGCCTGCTGATAACTCTGCATGAAGATTGTGAGCAGGTTTGAATGCAAGTAGAGCCACTGCGATCGAAGAATTTTAGGTTAAAGTTGGAGAGAAAATGAAAATTGAAATGGAAAGGTGAGAAAAATGAATGAGCGGGAGATCATTTTATACCTTCGAATGTCAGCATTTAATATAGAAGCACATTAAATATTGAGATCTGGATGTCAGAAAAATGTCTTTCGAAAAAAAATTAAACTAATTTGTTGTCAATGTAAATTACATCACTGTAATTTAAACCAAATTCACCGAAAAAAACCGAAACCGAATTTTACGTCAATGTAACTTACATCAGTGTAATTTATCATTTTTAAAAAAATTTCAAATAAATTTGTAATATTTAAGCTCGTTACAATGATGTAAATATAGGGCATTTAAAAAAAGAAAAAAAATTAGTCGAGAGTATAACGGAATTAAAGAGAAAAATGAGACGAATATAATGGTGCAATTTTTTTTAAAAAATAATATATTATAAAAAAGTTATTAATGTTTAAAAAAGAGGGGGGAACTTATAAGGAGTAAAATGACTATGATTCCCTTTTTAATATTTTAATGAAATGCTTATGTGTAAGCTTATGATTGGTTGAAATGGGTTATGTAGTTGTAGCAAAAAAAAATGGTTATTTTTTATATACCTTGTCCCATATATATATATATATATATATATATATATATATATATATATATATATATATATATATATATATATATATATATATAACTTATATGTTACACATACTAGTTACACATATGTAACTTTATGAGTTTCATGGGTAATTTTTTAAGTTACATATAAGTAACTTTGTAATCTACATATGTTTATTAAAAATTTATTTTTCAATATATCATTTTTAACCTTATAATATAAGAAAAAAAAATTTAACTTCAAAAATTTATTAGTAACTATGAGTTTTTTTAGTTTTTTCAAAAAATGAGGAGTTTCTTATGAATCTTCATCTAATATATACATATATCACTATAGAGTGTTGTTCCTTTGTTAACCCATGTTTATTGCGTTAACCGAATAATTACATCTTATTACTTTAGGCTAACATTAAAGTAAATCTAAATTTGTAGGTTTTTTCTTATTTTTTATTAATGTAAGTGAACTCTACATTAATTAAATTAATTAAAAAAGATAAAAAGACATCCTGTAGATTTATTTAATATGAGTCTTAAAATAAAAAGATGTAGTTATTCGGTTAACGCAATAAGAAAGAGTTAATAATTGATTATTCCCCTATGGCTATCTATATATATATCATATTTTCTACATAAAAACAATTTTTATATAAATATACACTTATTTAATAAAATAATAATTGAATAAATAATAAGATCGTTCAAACCGGCTCGAACTCAACACATGAAACTTGAGCTTGTGCTTGATTACTAAAACAGTTATATTTCAGGGCTCGAGCTTAGGATTATTTAAGCTCCACTCAAGTTATCAAGCTTAGGATTGTTTAAGCTAGAACTCCACATATGAAGCTCTAACTATCTACAATATAACCAGTAACATGAAAGTGTAAATAATATAACATGATTAGACTCTTATTTAATATATTTTTTCATATTACTGTTTATATTGCAAATAGTTAATGTATGATATAGTAATTACTTCACGGGGTTTTAAAATTTTATATTTCTATATATACTTGACGCCAAGACAGGCGTCTTTGCATATAGATGTGACATCTGGAGTTGTGATGGGTGCAACCAATGCCGATGGCTTGGAAGTGAGGTTCGTAGCGGTGTAGTGACCACCGAGCCCTACGAGCAGGTTCCTTCGGTCTACATTGGGTGGTATGAGCTTCTGGGCTTCAGGGAGTATGAGTTTCTTGTCGTTATTGCTATCTGATGCATGGTTGCATGAGACTCTGAGCCCTTGGGTTTGGTTGGTTCGAGTCTTGATGGCTCGATGGCTGTTGGAGGATGGAAGATTGGTGAACGAGGAGGTGAGAGGAAGTAGTAATGAGGTGGATGATATGATTTGGTTATATATGGGATGGTTAGAATGCTAACATTTTCTTATTACGTTGACCGAATAACTACATTTTATTACTTTGGGGTTCACATTAAAGTAAATTTAAAGGTGTATGTTTTTTCTTCTTTTTTTTTATTAATGTAAGTAGGCTTTACATTAATTAAAAAAACATACACCTTTAGATTTACTTTAATGTGAGTCCAAAGTAATAAGATGTACTTATTCTGTTAACACAATAAACATGGTTAACATTTGATCATCTCTATATATATATATAGGATTGTGAACAAATATTAACCCGAAATAACCCGTCAAGATCAAGCCAAATTTTCGATTTTTTTCAAACATCATTGTAAACATATTTAGAACAGTTTCTTATTTTAGAAGTTTGCGTAAATTCATCACGTTTGAGGTGTCAGACCGCTGTGTGTGACGTTATATGAGTTTGAAAATACACAGTTTTGATAGTCAAATCAAGTATCATTAACATTAAGCAGCAGAAAATAAAAGAGTTCAATGCAGCAGAAAATAAAGGTGTTCAATGCAGCGGAAAAAAAAAACTATTAGTGCAGTGGAATAGTAACAAGTTAGACACTACATTGCTTAATACACCATCGTAAAATAAATATTTTTTTCAAAAGAGAAGGAATGAAATGCATGCAACTCTCGTGCTTGTTCCTCTAAGCGCATTCCTGTTTGTGTATGTATAGTATGTGTAGCAAGTTACCTCAGAATACATGTTAAGAACAAGTGTCTACACATTGTTGGTGAGTTCACATGTTTTGATAATTATCACATAAGTAAAAAATAATGTTTGTCACGTGTCATGCTTTTTATTATTGTTTTTCGAGCCCTAGACTCCAAGTGTCAGTTGTGTCTCTACCGAACTAGACTTGTTTGCTCTAGCCTCTTCCTATTGTAAAAACAATGGCGCGATGGGTCGAGATTACACGTGTCCTGACATCTGGTCGGTATTGGCACCGCGTGGGGTTCGTCACACCCAATAATACTATATAAACTCACCTTGTTGTATGCACATTAACGGTAAGACTGTGCGATGACTTTGTTACTATACACAACACTTAATGTTTGTTCCCAATAAACCATCATACACAAAATGTTCGTACAAATAGTTTGACTCAAACAACATGTATTCTCCCCCTAGTTTGAAAGCTTGTAAAACAGTTTAAGAAAGAGGCCGTAAACTCACATAAGTGCGCGCACGTAGATAATACAACGTAGGCCGGTTTCTTGCTACTGGTTACCTATATCACATAGGGTACATAAGTTTGTGTTCGGATTTGTGTGCATGTTCGTGTTCAGCAACTCAAAGTTGTTATGTTTGTCTGTGTTCATCATGTTTGTATGGGTTTGACCCAGTCAATTCAACGTCCCGTTGGTGAACCGTATGTTTGTTATAGTTCATTCAACGATCGTTGTTTATCATGTAGGGCATATAAACACATAAGTCATGTAAAATGGCTAACTTACTATTTATAGTACGTTTCCATTTTTTTAGTAAGCTTGCATCATAATTCATTTGATTAGTTCTAGCATGCTCGTATGGCCTAAGTGATCATGTTAACACTTAGCACATAGTTACATGTTGTCAAATAAGCATGAAGTCCGTTTTTAATAATAAAGTTACGAAATATAGAAAGTTGCTATATTTGTTAAGTTTAACTACAAGAATCATACAATAACATCACATAACATCATAACATAACAGTTTAATTTATTTGCCACTATTAAAACTAACCAATAATCCTATTTCATGATATTCCTAATTAAAGTTTCCTAAAATGGCAAGTTTGTAGTAAAATCTGTTTTAATCAAGATCAAACCTTTCAAATAGTTTTACATAAACATTATCATGACCAAAAACTCTTATTCATATTTAACTTCAACTTGCATGTTATGAATTTTACAAATAAAGTTTCTATAAATGAAAACCCTTGACTAAAATTACCCATTTCAACAAATGTGAGGAATCTACTTGTTACTAATCTCTTTATTAACTACAAATCACCATTTTAACATGTCCATTTCACCAAAGTTATCATCTTCCACATTTTGTATGAATAAAGTTACTGTTTTTAGTATCATTGCATAAATCAATACTAAATGTCCATAAATCACTACCATACCTATTGTAACAACCCAATAACTCAAATAATCATTCATCCAAAATCAAAATCAACCAAAACATCATGGATTCATGTTGCGTGTCACATAAAAGTTACCATTTATGGTAATAATCACCAATAACACTAAATATCATATTAAACTCTCAATGAATCTTTCCAAATCATCAAATCAGTCATTATAACAACAAATCACAGGAATTCGGGGAATTCAAATTTGCCCTCCTCAGCTTCGTGTACTGCCAAGCCTTAATCCAAGGCTCTTGACGTACCGCGAAGGTTGCCGGATGAGCTCAATTGGCCCAATTTTGATTGTTTAAATTGATCTTTGTTCGTTTATTCGTTATAACTTATCGTTTATCGGCTTTTGTAACCATTTATTCGTTGTTTGATCAATTATGAGTCAATTATCATTCAATTGGTTATATTGTTTGACGCTCACCAACTTTCGTGAATTATTCGACACGTGTGTGTTTCTCGATAATTTAATGAATTATCGTGCTTGTGACTGTGTTTATACTATCATGCCACGTGTCACACTAAATTAAACTAATTTTAATGTCACGTATATAAATATTAATTAAATAAACATTTAATTAAATTAATTGCTAACCTATAATTTGCGAGGTGTCACATTAGTGGAGAATGATAACTTCCAACCTACTTTGGTGAAGTCATGATTATAAGGCTCAACAAGAGGATGGTTGTGACACTCAAGAAATTTGCATTTAACAAACTAGATGTGGCTTCTGGTTGAGAAGAACTTTTCCTGAAAAAAATTGAAGATTCACCTAAAAGGATAAAAGTTACGCTTTTACTCTCAACTCTATTTTGCGCTTCTCAAGTATGTGTGTGTAATTTCGTGGTTTTTATTTTTCTTGGTTTCACTAACACGAACAAAAAAGCCGGACTTCTCGGCATAATTCTTGTACATGTTAAGAACATCGCTCCAAGAACCATAGATAGCACCTTCGGCTGGTTTACTATTGTATCCTAAAGTGGGACACCAAACCTTATTGATATTAGGATTTAGAAATGTGAAAGAAGCTTTCAAATCTTTACCTTCTTGAAAAAAAAAGTATAGGTCAGACAAAAATTATAACTATTTAACACCACGAGAGATAATTCAACAATGTAGCAGTTATGTAACATCCATGTAAAAGTTAGGAAAATCAGCTAGTACTTCGTTTAACGGAATTGCTATATTTGGTTGAAGTAACCAACAAAGTGAAAGAAAATTTGTGAGTGGTAATAATTTGACTGGGCTAAAAATATTACAGAAGAATAACACATTTTGAAAATATATAAGCCCATTCCAGATTACCAATTTGTGGTGTTAGCTAAATATATTATTCATAACAAAAAGGCAATGGAACATAACCATCACCATCATCAACCACATCAACAGAGTCTTCATTACGTTTAAATTGCAAACATCATGAGAAAGATAAAAAATGAGTAATAAATAGCGTAAAATATCAAAACTTCTTGACATCAACAACTATAAATGAAGCATCATCAAAAAAAGGACAAATAAGTATTTAAAAAACAAATTTATCACCGTGTAAATATGATGTAGTAAATGCTTCATCATCGTATCTTGTTAACAACGAATCAAACGTAGAAAGATCTACTATAAAATCCGTTCATGAATACAAAACATTAAGGGAATAACTTCAAGTAAGGGAAATAGCTTTGTGAGTTCAAAATACAAGAGAGAATTTTAAAAAAGGTGGCATACAAATTTCCTGAATAAAACCTTTGATCTAATGAAATCTAGTGTAAGATTTAAAAAAAATACTTTGATTTGTTAATGAAATCTAGTGTAAGATTTAAAAAAAATACTTGAAAGTATAGTAATAAAACGAAAAATCAGGTAATGCGTAAAACAAATAACGTGCTAGAAAAAATTTTATTAATGCACAATTTTATAGAAATTTGAATTTTCTGTTATATCATGCATGTTTATTTTTATCTATTATAGACGTAAATTTCATCTACAACCATTTTTGATCTAAGGTCTCAAAATGCAAAACTTAACTACTAAAAGCTTTTATTATTTTAATTTTTGGTATTATCTTATAACTTTTAAGGTCAACATGTATTGCAACGATAGTTGGTTTTAGGCCCCTAAACACACACTAAACACACACACGAAATACACAAAACTCACGTATGTATGTATATGAAAATAAAGAATCTTGCAAAAGAAAAACTTGCAGGTATTATTAATGCTTGCAGAGAAGAGTACAATCAAACTAATAAAGAAATAGCCTTTATATAGGCCAAAGACTCAAATAGCTAGCCACCTAAATCTTGCAGTAGATATTGACTTGACTCAACAATTTTATTCAAAGCAAAACTAGAAAATAGGAAATACTCAACAAATAAATAAACGTTCTGCAAGACCAAGTAAACCCATGTGAACAGGGACGAAGGATCACATGGGCCAGGGGTGGCCCCGGCCCCTGCTGTTTTTCGGCTCAGAACCATGTATGTAGTAGGATTTGGTCAGAAAATTTTATATTAATAGAGCCCGGCCCCTTTGGTTTTCTTCTTAAAAATCCTTGGGCCCTCTTGGTTTCTAAAAAAAATACTAAAGTTAAACTAGAATATTAATAATACGTTTAAGTGTTCAACGGTTTACTGTTTAAACTCATTTTTCAGTTAAATATAAGTATAAAGCTTAAGTTATAAAAAGGTTAAAGCTTGAAGGGGCAATATGTAAAATTTAACTTAAAAAAAGGGTGAATAAACATAAGAATAGGGCTGGTCGATTAGAAATCTGGAAAAAAAAATCACGCACAGCCGCACATACCGATTTTGATCTATGCAAGGATATGAGAGTGCTTCGGTTAATCCTGACACTTTCAGGAGATTTTTAATGTTGAAATGACGAAGAATGACAAGCTAAGTGGTGTATCAACCATTTTTGATCTATGCAAAACTCTGACGGAAACGAAAAAATGTGAGCCGTATTATTTGATTGATAGAGTGCTTCGGTTAATCCTGACACTTCCAGTATCTACCGCAACAACTGAGAGGGGATTTTCAGCAATGAAAATTATCAAGAATCGCCTTGGCAATAAAATGTCGGATGAGTATCTTGCGGATTCCTTGTTGAATTATATTGAAAAAGAAATTGCTGAGAAGTTTGATTCACACTCTATCATTGATGAAGTTAAAGAGCTTAAGGGTCGGCGAGCTGAGTTGTAGTTTATCTTCCGGGTATTTACTCTTTTATCTTAAACATTTTATCTTTTTGTTTGTTAAAAACATTTTCTCTTTTGTTTGTTGATTTCCTTGTTGTTTTTAAAATTATATCTTTAAAGTATTTAATTGTTTTACCCGACCCGAATGGCCGACCCAATATAAGAAATATAGCAATAGGAAAACAAATATTGGCCCGTGGCTTTTGGCCCCCCTATCGAAAAATTTCAAGCTTCGTCCCTGCATGTGAATAATATTGAATCACACATGATCATCCTTCTACTCAACGTAAACTTTCCAAAGTACCCAGTCAAACTCAAACTCAGATTAATTAATAAAAACCGACCCGTGACCCGTCAAGATTAACCCAACATTCACCCCCTTAATCTTGACATGTTTCTTCATCACAACAAAGTTGGTTCTTCCTGTTGAATCAAATTTGCTTCATTCTCCTTGTCTTTCCATTTCGTACACTTGTTTGCAAAATGCCCGTATGCCCCACACTCATAGCATCTAAACCCGCTTTTATCACCTCGACCCGAGCCTCTTCCACGTCCTCTTTCACCTCTACCGGATCCTCTTCTGCGACCTCTTCCACGTCCATATTGCCTTTCACTTGAACTAGCCATTAGAAGTTGACCTTGATCTTCATCCTTTTCTTCATGACTTTGGAGCCTATCTTCATATGCTTTTAACCTTCCTACCGCCTCTTCAAATGGCATATTTTCAAGATCCGAATATTGCTCAATAGGAGCAACAATTGGTAAATACTTCTTTGGAACCGAATTAAGGAATTTTCTCACCATCTCTTCTTCCCCAAGACGTGAATCAAGACATTTGTATTTCTCGGCTATACCACTTATCTTACTAAAGAAATCATTTATGGTCTCATTCCCCTTCATTTTTAACTTCTCCAACTCACCCCTTAGTGTTTGTAGCCTTGCCTTTTTCACCCGGTCGGTACCTAAATACCGCACCCGAATGGATTCCCAAACTTCTTGTGCATCCCTATGTTTGGAAACCTGTAAAAGAACATCTTCGGGAAGAGTATTATAAATTATTGCTTTTGTAGTATAGTTTTTCTTCTCATCCTCATCTTCTCCGGTTATTGTCTTCCAAAGACCTTGTGCTCTCAACACCGTTTCAACCAAAATAACCCATGTCGTATAGTTAGTTTCAGTCAATTTTGGACATTGGAGTGAAATGTTATTACCTTGCTCACGGACCGTTATAGCACCTGCGTTTTCTGCCATTCTTGCTAAAATATGTGGTTGTGTCTTGCTATCTTCACATGCTTATGGTTCTTGCTCTTCCTTGCTTCAACTTACTGTTCACGTGAATTGCTGCTTGCTTTCTTTTGATCAACTTGCTGCCTTTCTTGATTATCTTGCTTTAGTTCTTGCTATTTCTTGCTTGAGATTTGTATTTCAATAAACCTTAACTAGCTACCTTCTTGCTACTTGCTTCACTTTTCATGGCTGATTACATATTATTGCAATCTGCCATCTTCATATTTGAGCCTAAGCTCTGATACCAAATGTTGGTTTCAGGCCCCTAAAAACACACTAAACACACACACGAAATACACAAAACTCACGTATGTATGTATATGAAAATAAAGAATCTTGCAAAAGAAAAACTTGCAGGTATTATTAATGCTTGCAGAGAAGAGTACAATCAAACTAATAAAGAAATAGCCTTTATATAGGCCAAAGACTCAAATAGCTAGCCACCTAAATCTTGCAGGAGATATTGACTTGACTCAACAATTTTATTCAAAGCAAAACTAGAAAATAGGAAATACTCAACACATAAATAAACGTTCTGCAAGACCAAGTAAACCCATGTTAATAATATTGAATCACACGTGATCATCCTTCTACTCAACGTAAACTTTCCAAAGTACCCAGTCAAACTCAAACTCAGATTAATTAATAAAAACCGACCCTTGACCTGTCAAAATTAACCCAACAACGATGTGGTCATTTTAGTTATGTTCAGAATAAAATTTAATAAAAATCAAGCAAGAGTGAATATGATTTCTTTACATTAACATTGGTGTTTTTAACATTCATTTAGGTCTCGATTTAAATTTTATTCAAAATTAAGTCGAGTCAAAAATGATTTATTTTTAAATTTACTAATATGTTTCTTGACACTCATTTTTCCGGCAACACTTTTGAACTATATTGTAGTAGGTTTTTTATATGTATTTCCATACAAATTTTATTTAAAACCAAATTAGATTGAATATAATTAGTTAAAATTCTCTTTCATGTATTGTAACATTCAATATCCAGGGAACTATCCTGCGATGGTGGTTTAGTGATAAATGAGTGCAAATCTATAATGGAAGTCTAGGTTTCAAAGTCCGAAACCACCCAATTTTCATTGGGTCACGCGATTTGCCTCCCTAATATTGACCGTAAGATGAGTATGTTACTTGTCCATTAGACAAGTCCAAAATGGGTAGGTCAAAAGAGAGAAAGGCTAGTTTTTCAGGAAAACAGGTAAATCATCAAGCCAGCAAGTCTGTTGGAACATCCAAACCATCTTCTATTGTGAAATAAAAGCTCATCTTCCATCAACCAAAATCAGCATCAACAATTTCTAAACAATCAGACTGTATGTCTGATGTGTGGTGATAAAAATCACTTTGTTGTTGATTGCTTCTACTATCCAAGAAGCATAATGTTTTCTGAAAAACAAGGAAGAGGAAGAAAGGAGAGTTGGAGCATGTTATATTCTTCTTCGGAAGAATAAGGGAGAAACCCAGTCAAGAAGGTATCAGAAGCTAGCACTTCTGATAGTTGGAAGAAACAAGACAAGAAGGGTTTCGGAAAGAAAGTATCGGAAGCAAGCACTTCTAATAATCAGAATAGAAGGCTACCGAAAAGAATGTTTCGGAAGATCAGGAAAGAAAGGCTTCCAAAGGTAAAAGAACATCGGAAGCACATAACAAGAAGACTTCCTACAAACCAAAGAAATATTTTCCCTTCGGAAGAAGAAGAACTTCGAAAGTAAAGCCCAACTGGTCAGCAAAAACCAAGTCATCGGAAGGGAAGGCAAAAGGTGCTTCCGATGACTGTCCAAAAAAGCAAACTCTTCCGAAAATCTTAAAAATCAAACAGATATGGAAGAAAAAGGAAATAGCTAAACCATCTGTTCAACCACCAGTCCCGCCAACAACAAACACATCATTTGTCCCACCTAAGATGATGTCAAAGAAATTTACTTACAATGATGCTAATGGAAAACCCAAGACCACATGGGCTTGGGTTCCCATCAGAAACTAATTCACTTCTGGTCATGTGTAGGGACAGTTGGAATCAAAGAACAACTTGTGGATAGTTGACAGTGGCTGTTCCAGGCACATGACAGGCAATAAGACTCACCTGCACAAATATGAATCATTCTTTGGTGGGTCTGTTGCTTTTGGAAATGATCCAGTGGCAGGATATATCACAGGTAGGGGCACAATCACAAATGACAATGTAAGCTTTGAGAATGTTCATTTTGTAAAAGAACTTAACTACAATTTACTAAGTGTATCACAAGTGTGTGATCAAAAGCACAACATGTTGTTTAGTGAGCATGAATGCATTGTCCTGAAACCAGGATTTGTGGTACCAAATGATCAAATTCTGCTCAGAGTACCAAGAAGAAACAACATGTATATGCTAGACATGAGCACAGCTGCACCTCTTAGTAATATAAGTTGCTTCATCTCAAAAGCTTCACTTGATGAATCATCTCTTTGGCATAGAAGACTTTGTCATGTAAACCTTAAAAACATGAATAAACTTGTCAAAAATAATTTAGTAACTGGTTTACCAACAAAGGAATTCATTTGTGTTGATAAATGTGTTGCTTGCTTAAAAGGTAAGCTGCATAAGTCATCTCACCATGCCAAAGAGATAAATTCTATTACAACAGTCCGTCATCTGCTTCATATGGACTTGTTTGGCCCCACAAGTGTGAAAAGTCTTGATAGAAAGTCATATTGCTTGGTGATTACTGATGATTTCTCTCGGTATACCTGGGTATTTTTCTTAAGTACCAAGGATGAAATAGATCCTGAAGTCATTCATACTTAGGGTAGAGAATGAAAGTAATCACCATGTAAAAATAATCAGATCACATCAAGGAACAGAATTCAAAAATCATGTTTTAAATTCTTTTTGTGAATCTAAAGGTATCACAAGACAATTTAGTGCTAATAGGACTCCACAACAAAATGGTGTTGCTGAGAGAAGGAATAGAACACTAATTGAGGCTTTAAGAACCATGTTTTTTGATGCCAAACTGCCAATAACTTTTTGGGCAGAAGAAGTCAATACTGCATGTTATGTCCAAAATATAGTATTGGTAGTTAAGACACATGGTATGACTTCTTATGAAATTTGGCATAAGAGAAAACCTTTTATTGGATTTCTCAAACCATTTGGATGTCAATGCACTATCTGGTAACAACCGAAAATTTAGCATCTTAATAGTAAACGTGCGAGACTTCGGTAACTGTTTATGTTTGAAGAATTACGTTATCAAAGAAATAAGCACATTTGATCGTTCTTGAAATCCACGTTAAATTGACAAACGAAATTATTACAAGGTGATAGTATGCTAGAAATGGTGAACGTGGGCGAAAACCATGCGCGAAACGGAGTTACGGATTATCCGGAATCGCGAAACAAAGATAAAATCGAAAAATGGACGAAAATGGCCTGGGGCGGTACGCCCGGAACCACGAAAAAGATATGGCTGCCTCTCCTCCGCGGTACGCCCCAACTAGCCATTCCGTCTGGGGTGATGCGCCTGGGACCAGAAACGTCGGCAAGTGGCTTAAAAGATCAGATTTCATCTTGAAAACCATAATTTTTATCTTCCATTCGACGTTCCAACCATCACCCATGAAAAATCACCCTTTAATCCATCAAAACCCAATTTTGAAGGCTTCTCAATTTTTAGATCGCAACAGGGAACGTTTCTGCAAGTCCGGATCATCTTTTTACCCGCAGAACTCCGTCTGAATAGGTAACGATTCATTCTAACCTTCTAGATTGATAATGATTGATTAAATCTTGTTTTTGAACGTGATGATATAGTTAGGGTTGTTGATTATTGCCTAGATGATGGCTAGGATTGATTATAAATGACAAAATCGAACTGTTAATGGGTAAATCCTTGTTTTGAGCCGTTGTAATGCCCGGTTTACATGGAATCATAACAATGGTTATGGTGGTTTAAACTATTTGATTATGACAAGGAAGGTGATTAGTTTGATTGATTTTGATATGCAAGGTTAATTCTAAGTGTTTTAAACTAATCACAATTATTAACATACTCACTGGAACGATTATCTGATGTTTATGATAACAAGCAGATCAGTATGTTAAACATGGTTATTAAACCTATTCTAATACTACATGGTGATATTTCATGATATTTGGGTAATCAATAACAAGGATTGATCATTTCTAAGCCATTAATTTGTCTAGGAACCTGTTTTAACGTGATAATCAACTAGATTAACTATTTGATTAACTATTTAATGTCTTTCAAATATTTACAACAAAGTCTTTTTGTTTAATTTATGAAACACACGCGTAACGTTCCGGAAATGCGATGAAAACATGAACCGAGCAACCGAAACGAACCCGAATACCCTCGGGGTATTTAAAGCCTAAATGATGCTTTTATTCTCATTTTCTATAATCTCCCTCTCTCTACAAGCTTCACCCGCCACTTTCTCTCTATAGAATAAACATTCTTCTAATCGCGATAACTCACTCGTTTCTTGTTGGAATCGGACGTTCTTGGTGTCCACGCGAAGCTCTCGACTTCCTGTACACGAAAGTACAACCGATCTGGGGATTTGTCCAGCTGATTTTGAGGTATTGATGCTCAAAGGTTCGTATTCTGCACCACTAGGAACCTTTCACAGCATGAGTTTAACCTAGATGATGATCGGGAGCTACTGATTCGATGAAGATGGCGATGGCGAGATGCAGGTTTGCGAGAAAGTAGCTACGACCGAACCCAGATGGCCGAACCTTCTGCACCAGCTCATGCGCTGAACCATTGGGTTCCAAGCGAACCTGTGAACTGCGAAGGGTGCCACGAACCGTCCACAAGCGAACCATGCAATCCGGCAAACCCTCTCTGCACACCCAAAAACCCTAGGTGGCGAAACTAGGGATCCCGAACCTTTCTGCTGGATCTTTTAGTAAGAATGCCTTAACTTGGTGGAACTCTCAGATACATGCTCGAGGTAGAGATGAAGCATTAGCCATGCCCTTGGTAGATTTCAAAATTCTTCTGAGGAATGAATTCTGTCCTAAGCACGAACTACAAAAGCTGGAAGTGGAACTGTCAAATCATGTGATGAATGGGGCAGATCACATGACATTCACTACTTGCTATCACGAATTGGTAGCCTTGGTGCCTGAAATGGTACCAACTCTGGAAAAGCGAATTGACCGATATGTAGGAGGATTGCCATCCTGCATTCAGGGCAATGTACTTGCTGCAAACCCTGCAACTTTAGAGTACGCCATTTCCCTGTCCGCTAAACTTACTGACGTGATGGTGAAGTCAGGAGAATTGAAAGATGACTTGGGCAAGGCTAAAGAGGAACAACTAAAGAAGAAGCAAAAAGTCATCCAACACTACACGATGCCTACACCACTCAATCAAGTTGCTATAGTACCTGCTAAAGCTGCACGCAAACCTTACACTGGTGTACATCCTCAATGTGCACAATGCCAATTTCATCATGCTGCCACAATGCCGTGTAGGCAATGTACCAACTGCGGCCGAAAAGGCCATCTGGTTCAACACTGTCGGACTCCATCGGCGCCGGCTGTAAACAATGCTGCCATGGCAATGCCACCACCACAAAACTTTGGCAATCACAACGACAATTGGGGATGCTATAACTGTGGCGAAGTAGGCCACTACTCCAGGAACTGCCCAAAGAGGGTACAACCGGGAGATCAAGTACCAAGGAGAAGAGCTTTCATGATAGGAGCTCCTGTTGCATGCCAAGACCCAGAGACGGGTTCTGGCATGTGACACCTTTTAACTCATACGTGTTTATTTTATCTTGGTGCTAGTATGAATAAGAAACTTATCTTATTTCTATTAGTATAACCACATAAGTACTTCATGAGAACTCAGGAATTCTTTGACTAGGATAGAAACAATGAAGGGATCCTTGGTTAATGCACATGATGCATGTGCGAAGACCACTACTAACACTAAGGTTGTGCAACAATTGATGCACATAGCATTAGTTCGTTTTGAACAACGAAGTGTTAGAGTTACGTAAGAAATTAGTACGGCATAGCAGTAAGACTCCTATGAACTATAAGGTGAACAAAACTATGAGGTCATTCAAAGGGAATCCCAAGCGTGAACCAGACTTTAATTTGGGAGTGTTGGGACACCACAACAAACAGTCTTCCTCACTTGTTACAAAGAAAGTTGTACCCGATAATAACTTTTAAATATCGGGACGAAATTTCTTTAACAAGGGAAGACTGTAACATCTGTGCTGGAATCGTTACCGGAACAGTAAGTTGTACAGAACGTGAACGGTAACTCAAGTACGAACTATGTAAACTAGGTTGATGCAATGGACACTTTATGCTAAACACGAAACTATTATGCTATTATTCTGAAATTCTGATTTAAACCTCATAGTTTAAACAGTCAGAAACACATCAGACAACGATGAACATGTACACACATGTTTGATTTAATACTATTATGTATAAACCTATGTGAGGATAAACAGAACAAAACTATAACAGTTGTTATATAATTCTAAACCGACGAACTATTAGTATAGGTGACGATATGTACAAATAGATATTAATGTTTAACGATCTGAAATGATGAATAAAAAGTGGAAAACAAAATTCGAAAGTGAAACGTACGATCGTGTTCGTACAGTTAGCGCTCTGTATGAAAACACGCATAAGTGACGTTTTCTGACGAAACGAAAACGAAGACGATTCGAACAATAATAAATTTAAGGAAATATAATATTTCCTGTTTTACAATTTTGAAACTCATCTGAAATAAATTAAAAAGTAAACTATTTTAATTAAAATACGTAATATTCACGAAAGTAATAACGAAACGCATAAAGTAATAAATTATGAAAAATAGTTCAAGAAAATGATGTTTAAAATATTACCATAAATAACCACCTTTCAAATATTTACAACAAAGTCTTTTTGTTTAATTTATAAAACACGCGCGTAACATTCCAGAAACGCGACGAAAACACGAACCGAGCAACCAAAACGAACCCGAATACCCTCGGGGTATTTAAAGCCTAAATGAAGCTTTTATTCTCATTTTCTATCATCTCTCTCTCTACAAGCTTCACCCGCCACTTTCTCTCTCTAGAATAACCATTCTTCTAATCGCGATAACTCACTCATTTCTTGACGGAATCGGACGTTCATGGTTTCCACGCGAAGCTCTTGACTCCCTCTACACAAATGTACAACCGATCTGGGGATTTTTCCAGCTGATTTTGAGGTATTGATGCTTAAAGGTTCGGATTTATAGGGTTTTCTACATTCATTATTGTTAAACTAACTTTAGCTAGTTCCTTGCACCCCCACTTCGTGTTCCGCACCTCTAGCAACCTTTCACATCATGAGTTTAACCTAGATGATGATCGGGAGCTACTGATTCGATGAAGATGGCGATGGTCAGACGCAGGTTCGCGAGAAAGTAGCTACGACCGAACCCAGATGGCCGAACCTTCTGCACCAACTCATGCGCTGAACCTCTGGGTTCCACGCGAACCCGTGAACTGCGAAGGGTGCCACGAAACATCCACAAGCGAACCATGCAATCCGACGAACCCTCGCTGCACACCCACGAACCCTAGGTGGCGAACCTAGGGATCCCGAACCTTTCCTTGCTAAATCCTAATACTTGCCGAACCTTCCATCTTGCAGCCGACAACCGAACCTGCAATACATGGGACGAACCCTCCCATTTTTCACGAATCTATGTACTGCCACATCATGGGCAAAACTACATGGTTGTTATGGACCGAACCTAGCTTTATACAAATAGGTTCGCTGGTCAGTTGGGTGTCCGATTCCCACCTCTTTGATTTAACTATTGCAACCATTCATGAGCCCATCCCATAAGGTTAACTTAGCCACGTTTTGTTTGATGGAACTCATATTAAACGGTCTAGTTTCCTTGCTCGGCCCAATTCCTAAGCCCACACAAATCTATGTGGCCCTTGCATTCCAACCAGCCCATCTCCTTTGCCCAAGCCCAACACTTTCAACAAGGGACCCATGTAATCTCCTTCGACCCAAGTCGAGAAACTCACTCGGCCCAATGATGTTGGCCCATGACACTTACAAGGCCCATGTGACTTTAGTTCGGTCCATTTACTTTCAAAGCCCACTCCCGGCCCAATAGTATTACTAACCGATTCTAATTTTTGTGGCCCAAGACTAATCACTCATTCGGCCCATATACTACAACTTATTCCACTTAAGCGACTTGGAAACGAACACATAAAGTTCATTTTATTTGGAATGGTGTATGGAGATTTCTAAGTGGTTGAAATTGCTTTGGGATATATACTAAATCTTACAACAAGACAAGTAATCAAATGAAAAGGTTTTAGGGAAATTTGATAATGGTTTAAAACTAAACAAGTAACATAAAGGTGTGGCCAATGAAAACTTAAGTGGATAGTTGGGAGTGAATCCTTAATTAGCATACGGAGCCAAATGACAATTAACAACGCTAAGGGTTAACTCAGTTAGAGTTAACTCATGTACGCACACACGACACTACAATCTATTCTTATGAGATACATACAACGTAAAATCAATGCGGGAACATCAATACTACTATCAACACAACAAGGATCGCGTGCATTTTAATTTTACTTAGTCAACCACATCAACAATAAGGTGAGTTCATTTGTCCCTTTTCAAACTTGTTTGTTTTTTCTCGGAACTGAGAAGCATGTTATACATTTTAAACAAATATTAAAATGTTTTAAATAAATGCTTTTGTACTTATTCATGATGCTTAAACTTTATGTTTGACGCTTACGACATAAACTTGATACTTAAACTATACGCTTGATGCTTATGCTATGAAACTCTATGCTTAGACTACATTTTCGATGTTAAGACTTTGAAACACTTAAGCTAAATGATAACATTTGATACGCTGGTTTTGAAGATTTATAGTATAAGTACAGATTCTAAATATTAGTACTTTATACAATTATTGTATGAGCTAATATCTTACACTTTTAATATAGGTGAATTCGTTATACACTTACACTTATATGTTTGGGATACTTGAGCACTTGAATGCTTAATATACTTGGAATACTTGAAACACGTGAATACTTGATATGGTTCGGATACTTGAACACTTGAATGCTTAATAGAATTGGAATACTTGAAACACGTGAATACTTAATATGCCTGGAATACTTGAACACTTGAATACTTGATACATTTGAATGCTCAGACTACATATTGATAGACCGTTGCGTGTTGAACTGTGTGTCAACCCCTACTAGTCATCAGTTAATCTATGCCAATGTTATAAACTTGTATGCTTAAGCTCTCAGACATCGCAAGACAGACTAAATGGCCATCGCGTGTTGAACTGTGGAGTCAACCCCTACTAGTCATCAGTGTTCTTCGTTGTCAAGACCTAGTAAGAAAAACCGAATGGCCATCACGTGTTGAACCGTGGAGTCAACCCCTACTAGTCATTCAGTGTTCTTCTTTGTCCATTTATTTTGATGTTTATTGACGATAAATTCATCTAGTTGTGCTTGATAGTAAACTAAAAAAAAATTTTCATAGAACAATCGAATGCTTAGTTGTTGGGAGGTGAAACGCTTAATTATCATTAAAAACAATATGTTAAGCAACTCGGTATGTGGTGGGACGGTTGCTGGGGCTTGTCCCCTACATATGCCCTATATATAAGCATACTTGGTTGGATAGAATAGGTGGTTGTTAGTGAGATTAAGGTTGTCATCTTGGGAGAATCAAAGTGAACATAATCAGAATAATCAAACGTTAAGGATCAATAGGGTGGAGTGAAACGCTTAATTATCATTAACAACAATATAGTAAACAATCCGGTATGTGGTGGGATGGTGGGTGGGGCTTGTCCCCTACATATGCCCTATATATAAGCATACTTGGTTGGATAGCATAGGTGGTTGTTGGTGAGGTTAAGGTTGTCATTTCAGAGGAAATCATGATAAACATATATAGGATAATCAAACATTAACGATCAATACTGGGGAATGAAACTCTTAATTATCGTTAACATCAATATGTTAAGCAGCTTGGTATGTGGTGGGACGGTGGCTAGGGCTTGTCCCCTACATATGCCCTATATATAAGCATACTTGGTTGATTAGCATAGGTGGTCGTTGATGAGGTTAAGATTGTCATTCAGGGAAACAAGGTAAACATTTACAGGGTAATCAAATTCTATGAATCAATTGTTATGAATTCAAAGATGCAGGATGAAACACTTAATTATCATCAGGAACAATATATCATGTGGTTCGGTATGTGATGGAACGGTGGCTGGGCATACGGTACGTTCGACCCTACATATGCCCTATATATAAGCAAACTGAACCAGATGGTATAGGTGGTTAATGGTGAGGTTAAGGTTGTCATTCAAGAGATTTTTCTAACTATTTTTACATAAAACTATGTGAACTCATCAACCATCGTGTTAACTTTGTTTTCTTACATGCTTTCTCAGGTGATGCACAGGATTAAGCTAAGATTCAGAATTGCATGCTAGGATGCCCAGTTGTAGATCCTAGTTGACTTTTGGAGAAGCACATCTTTTGATATCAATATGAATATCTTTTGATATCTTGTACATACACAAGATAGAAACATTTGATTCTTGGATAGGTTTACTTAATTAAGTTACTAAACATTGATATTGTAATTTAACTTTGTAATCCTAGTTTAATACTATATTGTGCTTTAGTTATTATTAACATGGATGCTATGTAAACAATCTGATCATTATGATTATCACTCACGATATCGCGCCCCGAGAACCTTCCGCCCGACGGGGACTCCGATCCAACCGCGCCTGCTCGGGGTGTGACACTTCAAGAAAAATCTTGGTAGAATCCACTTCAACACATAATGAAGTGTATCAGTCCGAGACAGTGAACACATCTCATGCTGTTCCCTTGAGTGAATCTACTTCAGTTCCATTGAGTCAAGGAGACAATGTGAGTCCTTCAGCTGTACCAAACACTCTGGAAACTTCTTCTCCTAGGGAAAGTGATCCCACAACAGTCCAATCTCAAGGACCACAAGATATGCAAGAAACCCAACTTGAGGTGGTACTTCCTAACCTTGAGTCAAGCACTCTGAAATTGGCTTCTCTGCTAGATGTGGTTTCAAGAACTCGAATTCATAATACTCATCCAGTGGAGAACATTATTGGTAATGTTGAAGAACGAGTCAGAACAAGAAGCTCTTTGCATGAAGCAAACATATGTTTGTTTATTGCTTTCTATCCCAAGTAGAACCAAAGAAATGTGTTGAGGCATTGAAAGACAACAGTTGGGTAGAAGCCATGCAGGAGAAGCTTCTTCAATTTGAAAGACAAGGTGTTTGGAAGATTTTCCCTTTACCTAAGGGTAATTATCCAATTGGAACAAAATGGGTTTTCTGAAACAAGAAGGATGACAAGGGAGTGGTCATCAAGAACAAGGCAAGATTGGTTGTTCACGGGTATACATAGGAAGAAGGCATTGATTATGATGAATTTTTTGCTCCAGTTTCAAGAATTGAAGCAATCAGAATAGTTTTTGCCTTTGCAGCTACCAAAAACTTCAAGGTTTTTCAAATGGATGTGAAAAATGCATTCTTGTATGGAAAGATTGATGAGGAGGTGTATGTGTGTCAACCTCCTGTTTTTGAATATCCAAAGTTTCCTGATCATGTCTGTAAGCTTGATAAGGCTCTATATAGGCTGCATCAAGATCCCAGAAAATGGTATGAAACTTTGTCTTCGTTTCTATTGGCTAACTACTTCAAGAGAGGACAAATTGATAACGCTCTCTTCTTCAAGAAGTCCAATCAACATATCATGTTAGTACAAATCTATGTTGATTACATTATCTTTGGTTCAACTGATGAATCTCTTCGTAAGGAATTTGAATCACAAATGAAATCCAAGTTTGAAATGAGTTCAATGGAAGAACTCACTTTCTTTCTTGGATTACAGGTGAGACAAATTCCTACAGGGATTTTTATTAGTCAATCAAAATATGTCAAAGACATTCTTGAAAGATTCAAGTTGAGTGGTTGTAAAGCTCTAGGTGCTCCAATGCCCAAGACAACATCTCTTAGCCCTGATCTTGAGGGGGAGGATGTTGATCAACATCAATATAGAGCAATTATTGGTTCTTTGATGTATCTAACAGCAAGCAAGCCTGATATAATGTTTGCAACATGTTTGTGTGCAAGATTTCAGGCTAATCCAAAGTTTCACACATGCTTGCTGTGAAAAGAATTTTTAGATACCTCAAAGGAGCACCTGGCGTAGGTTTATGGTATCCTAGAAATGAAGATTTTCAGTTCATGGCTTATACTGACAGTGATTATGGAGGTTGTAACATCAGCAAGAAATCCACATCAGGAGGGTGTCAATTTCTTGGATTCAGAATTGTGTCTTGGCAATGCAAGAAACAATCATGTGTTTCTACCTCTACTGCAGAGGCAGAATACATAGCTGCTTCAAGTTGTTGTGCACAAGTTACATGGATTCAAAATCAGATGAAGGATTAAGGAGTAGAGCTGTTCAATACTCCTATACAGAGAGACAATTCCAGTGCAATCTCCATCACCAATAATCCTATCAAGCACTCCAAGGCTAAGCACATTGATATCAAGTATCATTTCATCAGAGATTGTGCTGAGAAGAAACTCATTCATCTAGTCAAAGTTGATACATAACATAATTTGGCTGATCTTTTCACCAAGGCATTTGATGAAAGAAGATTGAGGTATTTAATAACAGCCATTGGCATGATTAACTTTGAATAAATGAATAAATAAGGAATGAATAATTTTTGGAAGATAAACTTAAAGTATCTTCTGATGAGTAAGTACTTTTCAGAAGCATTATTCCTTCCTTATGTAAAGATGTCACACTTCAAAAGTTAATTTTCCTTCTGGAGTATTATACTTCCGATACATTATATCTTCGGAAGCAAAATCTTCTGAATCTTCTATTCAGAAGAAGGTGTCCTCCGAAGAACAATTCTTCTGATGGATTTATCTAAGCCTTCAGAAGATACACTTCTGATAATTTACTTGTATATGCTTAGGAAGTAAGTATCTTCCGAAGAACATTCTTGGTCTCATGAACCTCTTCTGATACATAACCCCTCGGAAGAACTTTGTACTTAGCAAATTTTCAGCAATTAATGAGTTGTATTCGGAGGACCTTTTCTGACATTCGGATCTCAAAATTTAATGTGCTTCTATATTAAATGCTGACATCTGAAGGTATAAAAGGTCTACCACTCATTCACCTTCTCTCACCGTTTCATTTCGAATTTCCTTTTACTTTTCTCTCCAATCTAAACCTAAAAACTGTCGATCACCATGGAATTTCTTGCCTTGAGACCCTCTCACAATCTTCCTGCGGAGTTATCAACAGACAATGATGCTGATTTTGCTCTGATCATCTCCTTTTTTCGAAGGAGCAGGTATCTATTTGCTCTCACTGTTCAGCCCATGGTGTATGAATCTCATCACCAACAATTTTGGGCTTCCTGTACGGTCTCTTCATCTCCCAATGGTCAGATTCTTAAAGCCACCATTGATGCCCATCCCATTTCTATTACAGTGGAGACCATCTGTCGACATCTTCAACTTTGTGATGTCAGGGGAAGGGTCTCATTCACTAAGGATGAGGTAGCATCGACCTTTAGGTCAATGGGTACGAAGGTCCCCTCCCTTCAACAACTTAATTGAAGCGCAAAGTGTCCTATAATTATAAGTACCTCATACATTTGATTTTGCACTGTCTTTCTAATAAGACATGTGGCTGGGATCAAGTTCCCTCTGATTTAGCTTCGGCTATTCATGGCTTGGTTTCCAACCAACTCTTTAACTTTTCTGCTTTTATTTTTAATAATTTGGTTGACAATCTTGCGTCACCAAAGAAATTTTGAATGTATCCCATGTTTTTGCAGCATATATTTTACGGTGAGTTAGGTTCTACCCTCTCACTAACGAGGAATATATACAAAATTCCCTTGGTAACTTCCAAGGTTTTTGTACAGTTGAAGAAGAAGAGTAGCCAGTTCTCTGGGAACTTTACTCTTCTTCTTCTTCTTTCTATGGAGTTACTTACTCTAGAAAGTGACAACTCTGTTGCACCCACAGATGTTGAACAAACACCTTCAACTTCTGTTCCACATCCCATCATAATCACGTAAGAATGCCGTCGAACCCCTGAACAACTTTCTACAGCTGTTCAAGCCCCTTCTTCTGAATCCATCAAGAAAAAGGTGAACAAAACTGCCAAGGGCACACTTCCACCTAAGGTGAAAGCCACACCTACTGTTATTCCATAGGTTTTTCCTCTGGAACCTGTGGCTGCCCTTAACCAGCTTGATAGCCCTCAGAGTATGTCACAAAACATACCTTAGAATATTCAAAAGGATGCCCCTATTATTGAGTCTGCTTCTGATGAAGCAACTCCATTAGATCAGAGACTGTCTCCCAAGTATCCAGGTTCTTATCTCCCCGAAATGCCCCCCACCCATTCATCTACCCAGGATCAAGGATCCTCTGTTGTTTCTATGGAGGAACCACTCTCTCCCACTACCCAAACACTTATGAGAGTGGTGACATAGTTACAAGCCAGGTTCCTTGACCCATAGCCTACCACTTCAAAAGTTGACCCCAGATGTACAGAAGGGGTCAATGCAGATGTTGCTGCCACTACTGTTGATCCTAATCAGGATCCTCTGGACAGTGGTACAGGAACTAGGACCTCACCTGTGGCAACCCATAATGGGGAGGACTTCTTTGAAGTCCTTCTCAATGAGGGGAATCCAGGGTGCCAAGAAACCACAACTGGTGGTGGAGGTGCATGAGCCAGGCTCAGGACTCCATCGCCCAATGATTCCACTTATGTGGATGACGGCAGCAAAACACAGGAATTGATGGCCACAATTACATACCTCCAAGCCAGGGTAGCTCACTTGGAAGCTGAGGTTGTTACCCTATAGCTAGAGGTCCAAGCAAAGGAGGCAACAGTCTTGGACCTTAGGAGGCGCCCCCTAGTAATCTTTCAACCCTTCCCTACTGATCATGCTACCACTACCCCTGATGCTACCAAAAAGGGGAAGAATGTACCTTCTACAGGGTCAGGACCATAAGTAAGAGAAGAGGAAGATGTACAGGATGTCAACCGATCCATAGTCACCTTGACTAATGAATGGGATGACTTCTTAGGCTCTATGATTCCCCTACTTCCTCTTCCTCTTCTTTTGAGGCAACAAAGGCTGCCAAATAGACAGAGCAAGAGCTCAACACAACAAATGTCTCTATGGAGCATAAGTCCCGTGCTAGGACTCAACAGTCCCCCTCTGGGACTAAGTCTCCTGCTGAGACTATAGCCCAGGTTGCCATGGAATATGATGGTTCATATAAGGGGGTAGCTTAGTTATAGTCTAGGTAGTTAACCTAATTCCCTATAACCATGGCTCTGATACCAATCTGTCACACCCTGACCTACGGCGGAATATGCCGGGGTATGTTTTGTGCAAGGATTGTCCATAAGCTCATGATTTCTAATTCAAAATTTCATAATTAAAATATTAAATTACAATGTCTAAATAAATGTCATTATATTGCAAGTTCAAATTCAAATACAACATTTAAGAATTACAATGCATAAATCTTTAATAAACTATCTAGGTCCATCATTGTCACATAGTTTCACTTTAACCTGTCACACATGTAAAGTAACTGTCAACTAATTTAATAGTTGGTGAGTAGTCATATTTTTAATAGCATAAGTATAAAGGTATGCAAACTCAAATGACTACAAGTATGAAAGTTATGCATGCATATGAACAAGTATGTATATGATGGTGTACTGGTCCTTTTTAACACTAACTCGAAGAGAGTGCGACTCTCTTAAGAAGCCAAGTACTAGAATACGTTTACGATTACGATTTCAAGTAGCAAGTAGTTTCACATAATCACATAAGCACATAAGCAATCAAGTATACGATACAAGTTCAACACGTAATAACTTTTCAACCAATAGGCATTATGAAGTTTGCATAGTTTAAATAAGTATACGTGTATAAGTTTTGAGTACGGACATGTGTAAAAGCCCCAAAATAATATAAAACTAAAAAGGGATATGAAAAACTCACCTTGGTGACAGTAGGCAAGTACATTTCCAAACAAGTAGGCACACCAGTGTGTTCACAATCCTATAAAAGCAATTTTATAGAGAACACAAATAAGAACCTAAACAATAGTTCAAGTTCATTTCATGTTTGTGTCATGATTCACTATGATTATAGGATGATCATTTTGGTTAGAGTTCACATTGGTGGTAGAATCGAAAAGCTTTTAAAAGTTTAGGTGTTATTGTCACATGGTTAAACGTTAGTTAGTATTTTTATTAAATTATAAAATTTTTACAGAGCATATTTTGATATGTTAGTAAAGGTTTTTAAAAATTTCAGCATCAAATTCAAAGTTCAAATGGCCCGTTGAATGCATACAAGTCATCTTATTAAAACAGTTTCAAAACTAGACCAGCGTGTAATAATTTGTGCTTTTGACAAACCAAAAGATATCCAATTATTGAGAAACTTATATTTCCAGAAACTAGACTCAATTTAGAGGATCATAGGACTTGGAATCACTAAATTTAGGTTTTTAATGAGTGAGTTATGACTAGTTAAAGTTGGTGCAAGCATCAGTTCGTCTAGTAATGTCTGGACCAGCCTGTTTGCATGACCATTTTGAAAGACCAAATGACATCAAAAAAATTATGAAACCACTTGATTTTCAAAGTAGACATTCAAAACTTAGTTTTAGACTCTGGAATAGTACAAAAATGAGTTGTCTATCCCAGATGGCACCTTGGTGAAGTTGCCTCAAAATCTGTTCAACATGATTCTTGACCAGTAGGTGTTGTTACATATGTTTGGGGAATCAAACGACCTCTAATTGTTACAAACTTTATGTTTCTGAAAACTAGAGACAAAATCCTTGATTTTAGACTTTGGTTTCGACTTTTTTGGGTATGTTATGACCGTTTTATGACCTGATCAATCTGCCCTACGTTTTCTATTAGTTGCTGAATTTCAAGAGTTCATAACATTGTGTTCCGATTGCAACAATAACATTCCCAAATCAATGACAACCCTTTCTAGTGACTAAAAAAAATCTAAAACACATAATATAAAACTTGATGCTTGTGATTTGTGATAATCATAGATTTAGGGATTAGGGTTTTTACCATATCCTTGAAATGCCCAAATTGATGTTACTAAACGATGGACTAAGGCTCCTAGACTCCAAGGCAAGCAACAACTTCACGAAATTGATGAGGATTTGACTATGGATAGATGTTATGGGTTCTTATTAGGGATGATTAGGGTTGTAAATGATGTTGGTCGTGATTTGTGATGATAATGATTGTTATGGTGCCTTCTAATCTCTAATCCAAGAAAGATCTCTTCAAATAACTTCAAGATTGATATTGAAATGATGATGGTGTGTTGGGGGCTGTCAAGAACGACAAGGAAGGTGCAAAGGGGCTGGAATAATCGTGAATGGGAAAGAGAGGTGTGTTAGGGTTATTATGTTTCACGATTTTACCCTTTCGGTACCTCAAGTTTGGTTAAAATGGCCCCCAATGCATTTTTTTTTTGATTCAGCGACATTAACCCCTAATAACACTAAAAATACTATTATTAGTTCATATATAAGTTAACTTGATTATGTATGGTGTTTTGTGTTGCCGGTTTACCCGCTTTATGCTTAAATTACGTGTTTCCGGCTTTTCGTACGTAAAAATTTTACGGGTTTAATGGTAAAACTCCAATTCAAATCCAATTAAGTTCTTACTTATTTTTCCATATGAAATTATTATTTTCATGATTTCATCATTGTTCGTGAGTCGTGTTTCTTTTGCATAATTTGCGAATCGTTCCGATTTACCGTTACAGAAACTGTTTAGTGTCTGAACTCGAATGAATGTGTAGCATTAAATAAATCAAATTAAATTTTAAAATTTGAATAGTAAGGAATGCTTGTGAAATATTGAATGGATTTTGAAATCGACTTTGATATGAAATTGCCAACGTCACAATGTGATTTTTTTTTAGTTTCAAGTTTAAGCTAGTTTAAAGCCGTAGTAACTGACATTGTTTAACAAATTCTAGTCATGATGGTCCAGTTACTAAGTACTAGTTGATTTTTTACCCCAATTTGGGTTTTTTGGATACGATATCAGATCCGGGTTAGTGACGGATGTCACAATGCATGTCAGAGATATCAAGGCTACGATAGCCAGAGGTGAGTTACCTTCTATTGAGCAAATACATGCTCAAAAGGCAAGCCTAAACTTAGGCTTGGGTTTAGGGGGAGGAGCAAGAATAGAGTTTCCCCTCTCTGATGCATGGATTAGACAAGGAGAAGAAGTCATGTGTGGGGAAGCTACTAAAGCCATGTTCCCCAACATGTTTCCTCAAAACCCTAAGGAAGAACACGCCTCTCCTCCATCAAGTCCTTCTATGGACAACATGCCAATCTCTTCAGTGATCAAGATCAAGAAGGGTAAAAAGACTACAAGGAAACAACAATCAACAGACCCTGATCTGATGAGAGGAGAACAGAGCCCTCAACAACTGAGGATGCTGGTCCACAACCTACTGCAACAACAGATGCAGCAGTGGGCTCAAATGTGGAAAATGAACAGGCCAGAGATCAGAGAAGTCAAGATAATGCTCAATAGAGACCAAGATTCAGGCGAAAGAAGAGCATAGCAAGAAGAAAAAAACATTTGTCATCTCCTCTGATTCTGAGCCAGATTTACCACCATAAGGACCAAAAGCCACACCAGCAGCTTCAATGCCTAAATATCATCCAAGAGACCTCTATGAACTAAAGCATCATCATACCTACTTCCCTATTGTAAAGTGGAGCTACAATGTACTTCACAAGGAGTTTACCCTCACTCAGATCAATGGAGGAATAAAGGTTTTGGATTTGGCACAATTGATCGTGCTGGCTGATCCCTTTGTTTTTGATTTGGAAAGACTCCCTCTTGAAAATCCAAACAATGGATCAGAAGGGAGACAAGCACTTAGATGGGTAAAGGAAAGGGCTCAAATCCTGAAAGGAGAAAAGATAGTAAGGAGAATCCCATAGGAAGTTTTGGTAGCATCAGCCTAGGGGAGACTGTAAAGACTAATAAAGGCTGATGCTCACCAAACTTCAATTTTGTCTAAGTATAAGGGACTACACAGACAAACAGCCTTCGGAAGGAAGGAGTTCCTCTACGGAAACAACATTGCTTCCAAAGGGTAACTCACTCCTACTGAAGGTTGTACAAGACAAACACTTCGGAAGGTCAACACTTAGAGATAAAATTTCAGAGCTATTGAAGACATAAAGCTTTTGAAGAACTAAAGACTTCCGAAGAATAACAGCTTCCGAAGATTCTCTTCTGCTCCAAAGACATAGACAAAGACTTTCGAGGTTTATCCTATGACAAAGACTATAGCTGATTACTTTTATAGTACAAAAGGGGCTGACACAAGACATGTTGGTCTGAGTAAAAACAAAAGGAACATACCGATAGTCAGACAAAGTACCTTACTTCCCTTCCTCAGCATTAAATGCAAAAGATCATCCGAAGCCTTGAAGATCAACAACATTAATTGCCTTTTGTATTAGCTAGTCTTTGTAAAGTCAATGTCTATATTTGTAATGATTGTAAATAAGTGTCTTAGCCTGTTAAGACACTCCATATACTAGAATAAGCTTTACTTTTTGTATTGTCTAGTATACCCAACTTGTATTCCTACGTATATACAATTGTAGCCTTAGCTATATAACCTCTCATTGTAAACCTGTTTAGTGTGCTTGTCTGTTTACACTTGTAATACTTTGAGAGAAATATATCTTTGAGATTGAATTTACTCTTGTGTTCTTATTGTTATTCAAAGATTATTTGTTCATCATTTGAGTGTTTGTGAGATCCTTCTAATAGATATTCCGCATCTATTAGATTGAAAGAGAGAAATACTTGTGAAAGTGTTGTTTGAAGTTAACAACCCGATCCAACAATAGCATAGCAAAATGGTCGCAAAATGGTTGTGAAAATGATATGGTAGCAACCAATATTGTAGTGAAACGGAAGAAACCAATATGGTAGCAAAATGGTTTGCAACATTTTTGACCATTTTCTGGTCGCAGCTTTAGGTGCCCAAAATATTTAACAGTGGCAAGATGGTGACAGGCCATTTGCTACCAAGGTTTTTCCCACCGCCTATATAGTCTTAACATGTTCTCAAAAGAGCAATTGCTACCATTGTGCAACCATAATTCTTGAAGCAAATCTTTTGCTATGTAGTAGTGTCCCGATAAGAATTTTTTTGAATTTGTCAGCAGCCAAAATCTAAGATTGTTACAAATGATGCTTGAATCGTTTTTCTCTTTTATGTTCTACTTAGAGTGATAATCATTTTTTCTTATAAGACTTCATTTCGTGAAGTTGCATATGAAACTACTCTGAACATGCTAATCACATAGCACAACAATCAATACTCTATGTTGTCATATTCACCTTAATTTAGGTCGTACTTGTTTTATAAAAGGTAAAATATCTTTAGTCTGCAAACCACATCTGCACACATATGTAGAAGAAGAGGTGGACAAAAATCTCTTTAGTCTGCAAGAAGAAAACTGCTTGTTTTTAACGGTTGTTGACTGTTAAAATAAACCGATGGTGGTGTACAGGAGATGGTGGTGTACGGGTGGTGGTGTTGGTGCTGGTGCTAGTGCTGGTGGTGGGTGATAGCGGTGGTCGGCGATGGTGGATAGTGGTGCAGGACGGTGGGTGGTTAGTGGTGGTGGGTGGTCTCTACAGACCTAAGAAGATATTAGAAGTGACTAAGCCACATCCGCACCAAGAAGAGCTCGCACAAATGTTTTTTAATGAATCATCTTCGAAAAACAAAACAATCTGCAGATGACAATGCCTGCGCTTGGTTTGTGCGACGCAGATAGAAGAGCCTTCGCAAACCCTTTAGGAAAAACAAACACCACCTTAACTTGACTCGAATAATTAATCTTCAAGATTATTTCATTTTCATGGGCTTTCTACTTCTTTAATCATAACAAATGAAAATGTAGTTTATGTTTTAGAAAATAAATGCAGTCGAATGATAGATAAATATTATAAAGTGCATACATCTATCCATTAATGAAATTGATTAGGGCCAAAATATGTCAACTCCAATTTCTTGAAATTAAGATTTGCATTTCCTCTCTTTATTTTATAGCCTCTTTGTTGAGTACATTGCTTGTACACAAGTTTTAAGACGAGTTGTTGAAAGGCTAGCTTTCTTTTATACAGCTTGTCATCTGATCGCCTCTATGTATGTATTGGTCAACTTAAAAAGCCTATTCCTTATATTAAGATTTTAGGAGAAATATCAAATAAAAAGAGAGTTTTGCCTAGGAAGAGTAAAACAAATAAGTGTTTGACATATATCATTCTAAAAAAATGAAGGAAGAATTGATGATTTGAGTATTTTTTTTATGTGTTTTACGTAGGTAATTGCGCGATTTTATTAAACAATTGCATGGAATCCAATGATTGTTGTCATTTTTTTTGATTTCAGGTCCTCGGATGAAGTTTATATATTTTGGAATGAAAAGGGGTGAAGGATACGTGAAAAAGGAAGTCCAGAAGCTTAAAATGGAAGAAAACAAAGTTTTTACGGAAATGGCATATCAGCCTAGCGTATTGGTGGCGTAAAACAGAGCCAAAATGGCGTACAAGCTAACACTAGATTATGATATGCCAGTTACCGCCATATGGTATGCCGGGGCATAGAAAAAGTGTCGCACCCCGAAAAATCCCGTCCCGAGCGGGGTGCAAGCAAGACCAATCAGGATCGCAGTCTCCGGTCACACAATGTTGCGAGACCTACATTTCTGGTTTCATACATACATCCAATAACTTGGATAAAACAGTTTAGTAGAATCAGAGTTGCGGAAATAAAAAGTTTAAGTTATCAAAGCAACATTGTAATTATAAGTTGCGGAAGCATAAGTTTAATCAGTTTTGAAAACTTAAAGAGTAGTAGTACGGAAGCGGTTTAAATATTTAACATTACATAACAAAACAAATGTCAATCATTATCAAACTGCCTAAGACACTAAAGCTGACGCATGGGACTCCATCCTAGCATCCTATCCTTGTGTGCGTGCCTTAGTTACCTGAGAAAACATGCGAGTAAAAGGGTCAACACAAAGGTTGGTGAGAGCACAGGTTTGTATCAGCAGTAAACATCATAATGTTTAAAGTAATTGTTTGTAGTATTATATATCATATGCGGGTTCGAAACCGAAGCTAACATGCTGCCTCCCGCCATATCCATCCAACAAGATATAGCAATGTTTATTGGTCAATTATGCACTGTTCCAACCTCCAGTCGGGGTGGCCATACGGCGCACAACAGTGGGGCTTGTCAGGCCCAAATAGTACTATTCAGAATTACCACGCTGAGCGCCACGCGCTATTAACGGTTCGAGGTGTGTTTAATGAGGACTTCTCAATTTGTGGATGAATGCCACACATATGCATATACGATATTAGCATGTACAAAAATAACCAAAAGTGTGTAAGTTGTTCAAAACAGTTGTATGCAATGTTTTCTCCCCCAAAGGTAGAAAATGTAAAAAGGGGCCGTGAACTCACCTGATAAAGCAGTTCCGGTTTATGTGGTGTTTGCGACTGTGAAAGCTAGCAGTCCTGCTAGTAAGTTCCTATAATCATATAGGTGTGAGTATGTGTTTTGTGGTGTGTTGTAATCCATACAACTCCAAGTGTCAGTGTGCTCAACCGAGTGCGTGTGTCAACTAGTGAGACTCGACGAATCGTTGGTGACACGATTGTTGTGTTTATGTGCCTCAATGCACATAAGACACCAAAATGCATCCTATGATTCCAATCACATAAGTTACCATTTTTAGAGAGTTTCCAATTTAGGAAGGTGTGGTTATGAAATCCCATTTTATAAAACAAATCACTCTAGTATGTTTGTAAAAACGTATGTAAACACTTAAAATAAGTCGTTTGTGCATAAAATACCATTTGTGCCATTTTACCCAAACAAAGTTTCCTAAAATAGTAAGTATTTGTTTAAAAGATTGTTTTCACAAATCCAAGTTTCCAATATGCTTAGAAATCATTTTTAAACATATTTCAATGATCACAAATCATCAAATCATTCAAAAACATCAAAAGCCCTCTTTTGATTTATAAAAGTTTCCTTTTATAGTAAGTTTATACAAAAATATGTTTTTGACAAAATCAAATATTCCAATGTGTTTCTAAACACTCTAATACACATTTAACAACATCTAGACAACACAATCCAAAACTTGCAACATAAAAGTTTCCTTTTATGGCAAGTGCATCAAAATATCATCAAATCACCCAATACTTCACAAAAACTCAAATCTAACATTCTAATACGATCAAATCAGTAAATCTATGATATCTAAACAACGAATCACCAACACATTCGAGCACAATAACTAAACGGAGTTGCATGTGGGTTTTTAGCCCTTACATGTACGATCTACCACTAGGAAAACGTTTAAAACTACCTTAGCAACTAGGATTGATGTTGAACAGCTCCAAGAACACTTCTAGTTGCAAGGAATGGCTTCAATGGTGATTCTAGGGGGATTAGAGGCTGATATCAGTGGGTTTTGGTCGAGAGAATAAGGAAGAGTTTGGAGAAAATGAGAGAAGACCGATTGGAATGAATGGGGTTGGTTTTTAAAAGAAATTTGATCTGCATGGGCTTCGCGTACCGCGGAGGCCGATCAAAATCATTTACCGCGTACCGCGATGTAATTCGGGAGTCTCGACTCCCGGTTTGCTTCGCGTACCGCGAAGCCGTTCGCCGGGGACTCTCCGCGTACCGCGACGGGTCCATTTCATTGTTTTTCGATTTCTTCGATTCGATTACGCTCGTACTTGATTCCTAACTTTTATCCTAAACGTCTAACACATATTTAGCACATAAGCACATAAGTTCGGTTATTGTTTGATCACCAACGTTCGTGAGACTCGTGTGTGTGTTTCGATAATTCCTTGAATTATTTTTGATGGTTCGTGTTTGTATGTTTACGAAGTGTTTGCGCGCTTGATTAATCCTAATCAACGTGTAATGCACAATTCAATAATAATCCAAATTATTGTTTTGTGTTTGTGTTTAGCTCATCTAACTAAACTCAATTAAATGAAATACAACAAGTATGTATGTGAAATGAGTGTTGCAATTTACCCAAAATTGTCGGGTGTCACAAAAAGTCACATTTTGAGGACTTTTGGCTCTTATTTAAGCCCCCAAACCTAGGATTTCGTATTATCAACCTTTGGGATAACTTTTCATGATATTGGGGGAGTTCAAGGCTTTAGGAAATCACAGATTAACCTATCATATCGCATCAGAGATTCCTGAATCAAAATTAGATCAGTTCATAATGCAGATTCAAGGATAGATCACATGTAATCATACCTGAGTGAACGGTTAGTTAAGGTTAGGCTTTTCTTGTCTTTTAATCTGTGATTAGATTCAAACATTGATAGATCTTTGAATCTGTTTATGTTTTTATGTTTGAATTCAAAGTGGTTGAACGATTTGTGTTCACTGTTTTAATTGAATGTTCATCATTTATCAGTTTTGTATTGCTAAGCATTGAATGTCAATTGGATAATAAACCTAATTGATAATTGTAATTGGGATTCTAGGTTTTGCCATTAGTTTGTTTAGATCAATTAATTTACAAAATTAGAAATCTGAGTTTCACTTATTCTTCAATAAGAATTGTAAACAGGTTATGTCTGTGTTACTTTCTTTTTTTAACGAATTGGTACAATGACACCAAAGACGAGATTTCAACCGTCCCCTTAGATTTGACAATCTGGGCCGTATGCCCGAGCCCACCCTAGGAGGAACCCTACAACTGGGTAAACCCCTTGACCTTGCTTCAGCAAATATGTATCAGCTCGGATTCGAACTTAAGACCTCCCATAAGAAAGTCAAGGAGGTAACCATTAGGCTACAAGCCCTTGGTTGTCTGTGTAACTTTCTAACCGGTCAAAACTCAAGAATGTCTATTTCCGTACAAAACCAAAACTCGGGTGCGATTCGTTTTTAAGTTTGAATTACAGGTCATTTAATTTTCTATTGTTTTCATAATCAAGTTTGGCTTTTGCAAATCCAAATAAAAATTCTCATTATTTAGTTTTAGTTTCATTCATAGATAATTTAGTTAAATAATCAACACAACAAATAACACTGACCATATTTTCCTTATGGATAAGATACTTGACTTACCCTAGCTATCTAGGTTATTAAGGTTTTTGCATGACCCCAACGAAATGTCACCAAGAATAATTTAGTTATAACATTTTATTTTTTTTGTTTTAGATTTTTTTTACTGTATTCTTTTTTTTTTGTTATACATTTTTTGTATTGAATTTTGTTTTTGAATTAGATTTTTGTTTTTTTTTGTACAGGAATTTTATTTTTTGTACTTGATTTTTGATTTTTGTGTTTTGGATTTTTCGTTTTTTTGCAAATGACTTTTATTTTTATATTAGATTTCTGATTTTTGAGTGCTGGATCTTTGTTTTTGTGTATTGAATTGTTTTTGCGTACTGGATTTTGTTTTTTCACTGGATTTTTTTTGTAATGGATGTTTGTTTTTTTTTTGGAATGTCACATGTCAAAAACCTATTTGCTCTTACTCTAAAGCAAAATTCTTTTCTTAGTGGATCCAACCCTAAGATCTTATTTGGTAAAATATGCCATCAGTTGGAAGACAAGACAACGTAAAATTGTAATGAACCATTTAGATATTGAAGAAGCAACATTTTCTTTGAAGAGTTGCATAGAAAACAAACTAAATTAATAATATTGAACCTAGCTACGTTTCATAAATATAATTATTAATAGAGTTAATTATGTGGATTATCCTTGTGTTATGTCTATTTTTCAAGATACTACATTGGTGGCGTGGTCCACGAAACGTTCATTTTTTTTTACCTTCAATCACTAGTCTGTAGCATATTGAAAGAAAAATTTAGGTTTTTTCCTAGACTAAGTGTCACTAGTGCGTAGCAGTTTTGCTATGCATTTTATTTCGTCACAAATTATGGTAGTAAAAATCATTTTTTTCTCGTTGTATACATCCATTTAACAAAAAAAAGATAACGACCATCCATCCCAGGGACCACTTGTTTTATGTTATTGCAAACAGTTCGGCCACCAATGTAATTTCTCGAAGTTAAGGACCATTAGTGCAAGACAAGCATATCACGGGGACCATTCGAGTAATTAACTCTTATATATATAAACTAGGTTAAATTCCGTGTGTTACACGGGTGAAATAAATGAAACATTATGCTTTTAGAATACTTGTATATGTTGCACTACGTTATAGCATGTGTATTACGCGGATTTAATATAAAATATTAAATTAAAAAACGTCATTGGATGATAAAAATCTCATTGTTTAAAAAATCCTTTTATAATATATTTTATTTTTAAAAAATCATTTTTTAAGATAACTTGTTTTTTACATAAATTTTGTTTTTTGAAAAAAAAATATTTCTTAGTTTAAAAGTTTTGATTTTATAGAGAATTTCATATTTTATAAAAAAAATTTAAAGTGTGCTTTATAATAACAATATAAATAATATGTTAGTTATTAGTATTATAATTATTTATTTAATAAGAGAAAAAATATAATTATTTAATAGTAGAGAGAATTAAGTGAAATTTAATTAATAAGAGATAGAATATATAATTATTTAATAGGAGAGGAAATTAAATGAAATTATGACAAGTGGCAATTGTAATGTAAGAAGGTGACATGTGGCATTATGGTGTAATATTGTGACAAGTGGCAAATTTGTTACTCTTTTATTATAGAGTATAGATATAGATATAGACACACACAACACCATATATATGGATCTACACAGATAATTACACACATATCCACAACTGCCAATAATCACCACCCAAAAGCACCACCACCTACCATCATCCGCCATCATCCTTCCAATCTTGTCTCCCTAGGTCCAGCGACACAAACGGTTTGATGAGTGCATGTTTTTCCTACCACCAAAGTATTATGTCGACTTTATGTTTGGAGAACTCACTTTGAAATTTTGGTACTCACTAGAATCAACATTGTGCCAATGTGGCAATGTTACCAGTTTTCAAGCTGGGAAGCTCTAACTACTCTTCATGAGCGCAAGATAACTCCCCCATTTCAAGCCTTGCTCTCCAGAATCATCTTGAAAAATTCCAAGCCTCGATCCTCAATTTCAGCAAATTTAATATAGTTATTTTGTTTTTCTACGCTTAAAGAAACAAAAGATGATAAACGAAACCAGTATAATTTATTGTTCAACTAAAAATGGTATCATCAATTAAAATAAATATGTGGCTTTTTGATTCTTATATCCACCACTACCTACGGTGTTTATACCCTTTTTACGGCCATTGAGGTCGCCATCGGCGGTGAGTGGCGGTGTTTGTGGGTAGTGGCGATGACATCTGATGCTAAGTGGTGGTGGTGGTGGTGGAGATGTTGGTGGTAATTTTTATAATTATATGTAGAGTAAATTACTGATTGTATCCTTTAAAAATATAGCAATTTGTTGGTTTCATCCTTTAAATTCAAAAATTACTAGGAGTGTCCCTATTTTGAAAATTTTGGACTGGTTTTGTCCTTTTTCATTAACCCCGTTAACTTATTCCGTTAAAACCCCCATGTGCCAGTCACATGAGGGGTAAATTAGTCATTTCATATATTAATACAACCTAAATCTTCCCAGTAGTGATTCAGGCCCTCCTTTGTCTTCATCTTCTTCATTTATGAAGCTTCCTTCATGTTCATGGCATGTTTAGCCACCAACACCATCATGTATAACCACCATCAACAAAACTCCGACCACCCTAAACCCACCTTCAATCCACCCATTTACAGCGCCATGATGACCGCCACCGGTCTCCTCCGATTTCGAGTTCTCGGTTTCCACACAATCACTACTATCAGGATCCTCCACATCTTCTTCATCTTCTTCAGCCATAGATTCATCCGCTTTTGTAGCTTGACTGATGCATCTATGCGTTTTTGATGATTACGATTCTTTTGGGATCGAACTTAAGAATTTGTGGGTTTAATCGGTTTCATAAAATGGTAATCCTCTGGGTTTTGAGTGATTTTTACTTTGGATGTTTCTGGGATACTTATTTTTAGTTGTATTTTGGGCATTTTCTGATTTTCAACAAAAGCTAAGCTTAGACGTCGAAACCTAGCTTCCTAATGTTTGACTAATTTTCTTGATTATCTGATCTATTAAACTTTTTGGGGGGTAATTTGTATATTCGATCATCTGATTGGTTTTAACTTAGTTCCTCAAGTGAATCTTGAGTTTCTTGATAATCTGATGCTACTATTTATGCAAATTGTTAGAACTAGTAGTGGTAGTGATAGTGAAGCTGAAGAAGATGTGGAAAATGGGGAAGAAAACAATCTGGACTTGAAACCCTAGTTATGGAAGAAGAAGAAGGGGATTAAATGACGAAAATACCCATCACGTGTTTGGGGCATGAGCCTTTTAACAGAGACTTTTAACGACGTTAGTGATAAAGGACATAATCAGTGCAAAATTTTCAAAATAGGGACACTCCTAGTAATTTTTGAATTTAAAGGACGAAACCAGCAAATTGCTACATTTTCAAAGGACACAATCAGTAATTTACTCTTATATGTATATAGGTTTATTGGAAAATGATATTTTGAAAACCATCTTTAGGTGTGAAAACTATGAAAATAATGGTAAAATTCATGTATTATGTTTTGTTAAGAACTTTAGAACTATTATATTGTTACAAAACCTTAATATTAGTTTTGTTAAACCAAGAAATATCATGATTTTACACTTTAAATTTAAAGCGTGCTCAAACTCAATAACAAGTGTTTCGCTTCTGCGCAAAGGTAATGTGTTACATATTATTTTGGATGTACGGAGGTTTGGATGTGAACTTTATGAGTTAAATCTTTATTTTTATGAGCTTTTATACAATGATACATTCAAATAGTTGCTATTGTTTTTCCTTGTGTGTTTTCCGGTTAAATGGATTAATATGGTCGTCTTGGAAGAAAACCGTACAATGGAAATCAAGAACGAGTGCCATGGAAGGCGAAAACACCATTTTTCAGATGGCATTATTCGTAACTTATGCCTAGTGGAGTGTAACTTATGCTACAAAACCCATAAAGAGAAATGGATGATGAATAAGTTGATTGCCATGTGCGTACAAGAGGAATAGCGTTAGAAGCTCGTGAAACCTGATGTCACTTACGTGATGGCAGCTGATTAAAGAAAAGAAATCACAATTCTCACAAGGATGCTTTAAAGGTCCCTAAATCCAATGCAAGTTCTTCTTACATCTCTAAGAATTCCAATAGCAAGCCCTTTTGCAAGTTTTGCCAAAAGGTATGATATAAGCAGAAAGATTGTTCTGATTTTAAAGGATGGTTGGCTAAAAGAGGTAATCATCTTAATATGATAATTGAGTCCTTTAATTTAAATGTTTCAATTAATACATGGTGGTTAGTCTTAATAATGAAACCAAAGAATATTTAAGCTTGGGGATGGAAAGGAAATACTTATTGCTGTTGTGGGAACCTTAGAATTAATGATGAAAACCGGTCTATGTATTAAACTTTATGATACCTTATATTTTTCTTGATATTTCTAGGAATCTTGTATCAGGACACATGGATGTTTTTTTGTTTCTCATGATAATGGCAGACTTAATGTTATTTTTAATTCTCAAGTATTTGGTATTGGTCTTCTGGAAGATAGTCTCTATAAATTAGAATTAGATGATGATTTCTCTAAATCTGTGTTGAAAAAGAGACTTAGAAATTTCATCCATGTTGTGGCATCAATGTTTAGGCCACATTTCACGGTATCACTTCTCTCGATTTGTGAAGGATGAAGTTTTAACTTATCTCGATTTCACCGATTTTAGTATGCCTTAAAGGTAAAATGATAACAACTAATAAAGGTGCCACTAGAGGCTCTAATTTATTAGAACTTATTCGCATTGACATTAGTGGCCCTTACACCATTGTTGGAATAAGAAAACATAATTATTTTATCACTTTCATTGATGATTATTTTTGTTACATGTACTTGTTTCTTATCAAGGATAAATTTGATTCATTTACAACTTTTAAAGATTATAAAACTAAAGTTGAAAATCAACTAAATCATAAAATAAAAATTGTGAGATCATATAAAGGAGGTGAAAATTATGGTAGAGATAATGATATGGGTGAGGCTCCTAGTCCATTTTATGTGTTTTGTAAAGGAATGGGCATCGTGAACCAATATACCATGCCCAATACTTCTCAAAAAATGGTGTTGCTGAAAGGAGAAATAGAACCCTAATGAAAATGGTTTGCAGTATGTTAGCCAACTCATATTTTCCCTCATCCCTTTGGACCGAGGCCTTAAATACAGTAGTTCATATAATCTATAGAGTTCCTTCGAAATTTTCTCCCAAAACTCCTAATGAATTTTGGACAGGATGGAAACTGAGTCTTGATGTATGAAAGTATGGGCTAGTCTTGCCGAAGCTAAACTCTATAAACCCTTCTTAAAAAAGCTTGACATGAAAACTGTAACGTGTTACTTCATCAGGTATGCTAATCACTCAAAGGGATTATAGATTCTATTGTCCTTCCCCCATTTATAGTATTGTAGAAACAAAACAATTTCACTTCCTTGAGGATTCTTAGGTCAGTAAGAGCAGTGAAAATCCTCATTCTGATTTACAAGAAGTACAAGACGCGAGCAGTAGACACTTGTCGACTAACTTATCTTCGATTACTACTGTTGTACACAATGCTACTCTGAATTTACTGCACCATCTCCGACATAATCAAGACTTACTACAACTCTAAATGTTATCGAGAATGAAGGCACCTCAAGTGATCAACATACACAATACTAGCCATGCTGAACGTGCTAATCAACTCAGAAGGTCATCTAGGCCTAAAGTGCCTAATAACTTTGATGATTATGTAACTACCCTTAATGAAGCTGAAATTAATGCCGAAAAGTTTACTAATCATACCACTTATCATGAGGCCGTTACCAATGATCAGTCTTCATCATGGAAGAAAGCTATGGCTGATGAGCTTGACTTAATCAAGAAAAATGATGTTTGGGATTTGGTAGAATTACCCAACAGAGTAAAACATGTAGTATGTAAATGGGTGTTCAAAACAAAACTAGAACCGAATGAGAACATTAAACACTTCAAAGACAGATTGGTTGAAAATGGTTTCACTCAGAAAGAGGAATTGGCTATCAAGAGATCTTTTCTCCTGTCTCTCGAAAAGATTATTTAAGGATCGTGATGACGCTCGTTGCTCATTATGATTTAGAGCTTAATCAGATAGACTACAAAACCGCTTTCCTAAACGGTGACTTGTATGAATACATGTTCAGAAATAGCTTGAGGGATTCATGCCTGAATTTCAAGAGCATTTAGTCTGCAAGTTAATAAATCCATATACTAGTTGAAACAAGCCTCTAGACAATGGTATCAAAGTTTGATGAAGTGATCAAGAAGCACGGTTTCCAAAAGAATGAAGTAGATCAACGCGCCTACCTCAAGATGAGTTGGAGCAACTTTACTATACTTTTCCATTTAGTAGATGACATTCTTCCGACAAGTAATATATTAGATATGTGTGACACCCAACAAATTCAGGTAAAATGAAACAATTATAAATGCTTATTCACTTTCATATTCCTTGCATTTCATTTAATTAGGATTAATTAAGTGAGTCAAATATAAACAATTGCGAAATGATAGTTCGGGTAATTATCGAATCGTATATTATACATTGATTGTGATAATCAAGTGTGTCAAATAGAAACACAATTACAAAACAATAATTCGGCGAATTATCGAATTGTACATTACACATTGATAAGGATTAATCAAGGGTGCAAACATTTCACAAAGTTGAGCACAAAAAATCATGAACAATAATTCGAGGAATTACCGAAACACATACGGGTGTTATTACACGAGCGTTGGTGAAGAAACGAAGCAATGAATTGAACGAAGAAATGTGCTTATATGTGCTTACGTGTTAACATGAATTAAATGCTTACAATAAATGATACGAATCTAACACGAAAGAAACCGGATGAAAAAAACTAAAAATCTGGAAACCAAGACTTTCGCGGTACGCGAAGAATCTCGGCGAAACTCGTCGCAGTAACACAAATGGTGAGAGGGAATTTCAAATTTAGCTGAAACACGTGGCGGTATGCCACGGCCGATATTTTTGGCGGTACGCAGCGTGTCTCGGTGGAGAACCCAGCTATTTTGTCCTTGGCAGTACGCGATGATCCACAAAGCTCAAAAACTCTATATAAGCAACCCTTTTTCTTCACAACTCTTTTCTTTACGCAAACCTAAACTTCTGGCAATTCTCTCTCGATTAAACCTCCGGCAAGCCATATCAAGATCCCTGTAAACTCATTTCTAGCCCATACCGTTACATTTGGCGGTGTCCTTGGATTGTTGGTGCTACAAGAAGGTGTTGGAAGCCATAAAAAAGCAAAAATGACTTCGCCAACCTGCATTCAAGTTTCTGAGCTCCATTCTTGCTAAATCTAAGTATCCAAACACTTGTGAGTTAGTATTTCAAGGTATTTCATGCTTAAAACCCACATGTAAGCTTGTGAACCCACATTCATGAATTTTGTGATGATATTTGAATATTTATGATGGATATTACTGATCTAGAGTATAGGAATGTGTAAGATTGAGTTTTGGTAACATTTGGTGAAGTTTTGCAACACTAACTATATTTGAAAACTTTGAACATTCATGTTGTTGATAGATGATCATCTAGACATACTAGATGATACTAAATGATGATAAATGTCTATTAGAAGGTATAGAGACATATTTGGTTAATTGGATTTGTTAAAATACGGTTTTTGTTAATGACTTACTATTTATAGTAACTTTTATAATCAAAAGAGTTGATCTTGATGAATTTGGCATGATTTGATGTTATGATGTTGTTAAAATATGTTTAGGAATGTTTTATAAATGTATTTGGAGCTTTGATTTGTGAAAATGGATTTTCAAACAAGTACTTTCTGAAAATGAAAACTTTATTTGGGGAAAAACAACTATGTTATGATGACAACTTGTGATACTTGTATACGTGTTTAATGTGTTTTAGAAACAAGCTAGAAGTATTGACTTAATGGAATTTGGATTTTGTGGTTAAACTTTCGAAAAATAGAAACTTACATGATTGACATACGTGACATACTTGAACGACTGCTTTTAGTATAATCGTGGGATGCATGATAATATGCTACTTGTGTGTTATGATTGATATGACACACAAACAAACTCTAACACAATAAACGTGTCACCAACGATTCGTCAAGTAAACACAAGTCACCACAACCACTTGGTTGAGCACACCGACACTTGGAGTTGTATGGGATACAACAAACCAGAAAACACATACTCATGCCCTATATGATTATAGGTGACCACTAGCAGGTGGTAGCATGTGTTGTTTGCAGACACAAACCAGAAACTGCAAAATCAGGTGGGTTCACGGCCCCTTTTCACTATTTTTGACCCTTAGGGGAGAAAACATGCATAAAAACTGTTTTATTTCAACAAACAACATTTTGGATACATATGTACATGCTATTATCACACACACATACACACACACACATATATATATATATATATAGATCTGTGTGTGGCACATATCACAACTAAGTCCTCATAAACACATCTCAGACAGTTAATGGCGTGGGGCGCACACTGTGGTGATTCTGGATAATACTATTTAGGCTGACAAGCCCTATTTGTCGTGCCTGGGAAGCCAACCTGACTGAATATCGGAATGGATGCAAAATTGACCAAACAACTTTGTCGTTGTCTTGTGAAAAACATGGCTGGAGGCATGCAATCATCTTTGGTTTCAAATCCACATATGATATAATCTATATTGATTAGCTATAAATGGATATTGCATTGTAATGATATCTAGTCCTACAACATTTAGTGCAAACATTATTGTTAACTGTTACTATAAAACTTGTGCTCTCGTCAACCATTGTGTTGACGTTGCCGGCATGTTTTCTCAAGAAACTAAGACACACACTCAGGAATATAATGCTAGGATGGAGTCTGATTCATCTACTCATGTCCTAAACATTTAACACTTTATTAATTCTACTTTGATATGTAATGACTTAACCATGAAATCACTTCGGCAGTTATAATTTGTAATGTCACGAAAACATTTTTACTTAGCTTCTGCAACTCTGAGTTACAAAACTGTTTTATCCAAGTTATTGGATGTATGTGTATAAACAAACACGTAGGTCTTGAAAGTGTGACAAGAGACTGCGATCATGTGCCAGTTGTGGTAGGGCCCGTGAGGGATGGAAATCTTGAGGCGCGACAATATGTTGCATGAGCCGAAGTGCTTACTTTCCCATAATTTTGACATGATAGATATTGGAGAGTCCTCTAAGTTATTGGCATCGAAATACATCGAGATAGGGCCAATGGACTTTTGGGTTTATCTCAGTTTTTAATGTCCAAAATCTAAGTCTGATAAGGCACAAATGAGAAGGATATCTTATGCATCACTAATCAGTAGCCATATGTATGCATAACTCTGTGCTCGTCCTAATATCACTTACATTGTTGTAATGTTTGGCCATTACCAAACTAATCATGGCCTTAATCACTGAAAAGCAGCTAAGAAAGTACTTTGATACCTTCAAGGGACAAAAGACTTCAAACTAACTTATAAAAGAAGTGATAATTTGGAAGTGGTTGGTTACTCTGATTCTAACTTTGGAAGAGTAAACAACTGATGACAACAACCTCAACTATAATGGCTGAGTATGTTGCAGTGTATAATGCAACTTGTCATGGAATGTTGTTAGGAAACTGTAAAGTGTAACAAAGGCTGACGCTCACCAAACTTCTTATTTTGTCTAAGTATTGGAGCTATAAAGACTAACAGCCTTCAGAAGGAAGAAGTTACTCTTCGGAAGCAACACTACTTCCGAAGGATAACTCACTCCTGCCGAAGGGTGTACAACACAACTGCTTCGGAAGACAAAGCCTTAGAAGAATTCAAATCTTCAGAGCTTCTGAAGAACTCAAAGCTTTATGGTAAAAAAAGGTGCTGACAACAGACATGCTGGTCTGACTACAACAAAGGTAACATACCTAAAGTCAGACACAACACCTTACTTCTCCACAGCTGCATTAAATGCAAAAGATCATATGAAGCCTTGAAGATCAACAACATTAAATGACTTTTGTATTTAATCAGTCTTTATGTAAAGTCAATGTCTATATTTGTAATGATTGTAATTAAGTGTCTTACCTGTTAAGACACTTTATATACTAGAATAAGCTTTACTTTATGTATTGTCTAAAATACCCAACTTGTATTCCTACGTGTATACGGTTGTAACCTTGGCTATATAACCTCTCATTGTAACTTGTATTTGCGTGCTTGTATGTTGTAACACTTACACTACATTTGAGAGAAATATATCTTTGAGCTTGAATTTGTTCTTGTGTTCTTACTATTATTCAAAGAATATTTGTTTACCTTTGAGTGTTTGAGAGATCCTTCTAACAGAAATTTCGCATATGTTAGATTGTAAGAAAGAAATACTTGTGAAAGTATTGTTTAAAGTAAACAACCCGATCCAATAAGTGGTATCAGAGCTTTGGCTCGTGAACTTAAGTGACTAATCATCCGTAAGTTACCAGTTCTATTTCTTCTAAAATCTCACTATTTCAAAACTCATATTCTCTGTGTTTGTCCAAATGGCTGCTCTAAACAAACATGATACAGAGAATGGTACTCTCAACAAGCCACCGATGTTCACTCCTTATGACTTTGATAATTAGAAAGTCAGGATGGAAGGATTTATCAAGAACTATGACTTCAAACTTTGGAAGTATGTTCTTCAAGGTCCCTACATTCCTACAGTTGCTGTTGCTGGAGCTGGTGGAGCTGCAATACCAAAAGAACCATCTATGTATTCAGACGAAGACTACAAGAAGATGGAAGTTGATTCTAAGGCACTTTGGCTCATCCTGATGTCAATACAAAACTCCATTATACATGCATTCAAGAAATGCAAATCTGCTCAAGAACTGTGGAACTCTTTGAAACAGATGTACGAAGGATCGGATGATGTCAAAGAAAACAAAAAGGATATGCTGAAACAAAAGTCAACAAAACAATGAGAACATGTCTTCTCAGTATCTAAGGTATGCCCAACTTGTGGATGAACTAACAACTGCAGGTGTAAAGCTGGATAATCAAGATGTGCTCAGAAAGTTTCTGAGATATCTTCCAAAGGCTTGGAACATCTATTCAGTCACCATCAGAAGAACATAAAACTTGAAAACTCTTAGCCTTAGAGAGTTATTTGGTATCCTGAGTGAATATCAAATGGAGATCGACTCTCTGGAATCAAAACCATTAACCTCATTTCCTTCGAGCCCAGCTGCGTTGTATGCTCCTGTTCAAAACTCATCTTATCAGAGTTAACAGCCTATGTTCCATTCAACTACACAACCAATCCAACCCATCATCACATATGTAGAAACACCAACACCATCAAGTTCAAATACAAACCTCTTCGCAAACCCTGTTCCTTTGATTACTTCTGGCCAAGGAGCCTTACTAGCCAAAGAAACAAACTATTTTCAGCTATGTCAAGAAGATCTGGACGGAATTCCTGCTGATGATTTAGAAGAGATCGACATCAATTATCAGATGGCCATGATTTCTTACAGGGCAAAGAATTTCTATTGGAGAACATGGAGGCAGTTTAAGAAACATAACATGAAGACTGGTTTTGGCCTAGATAAATCAAAGCTGAAATGTTACAACTGTCAGCAGTTTGGGCATTTTGCAAGAGAGTGCAAAGCACCAAGAGATCAGCCAACAACAACAGAGAGGCAAACCAATCAGCAAGCAACAAGTCAAACCATCAATGCAAATGTTGCTGAGCATCATGATTTTTTTGACTGGAGTTTTCAAGTTGAAGATGCATCAACCTCAAAAGAAACCTTATATGTTTAAATGATGATGATCAATGCATAAAACATACATGATATGTCATTCTTTATGCTTGGAGCTATTACTCACACTTCAATTTCTTCTCATGAATATTAATTTACCCTATGTAGCTGTAAGATGAATGATAGAATTTGTATTTTTATTTTTTCAAGAGTAAACAACTTCATATAAAAAGAAATAATAAACATAACAATTAAAAAGAGGTAAAAGTTTCTTTGTGGAAAAGAATTGTATAATATGTTATAGAAGGTGAGTTACATGGTCATAGGGTTCTTGCTTGATTGTTATTCCAAAACTGTATACGTCTAATTTTTTAGTATGAGCCTCATTTCGCAATACTTAAGGTGCCATGTAAATTAGAGTACTAACCATATTCTTCTTATGAAAACTAGCAGTTAATTTGTCTGATGATCTCAAATAACAAATAACAAAGAACCAAAAAAAAAAGGTAAGAGGCAATATGGGAGTAAAAGTGATATATCCACCTTTCATTATCTGAAATCAGTTGTACTCTTCTTTTTTCTTTGTATTTGTGTAAAACATGTGTTTATATGCCAGCAAAAAATATATGACAAAAACTAAGCCTGGAAAATGGGTTGCTGGTTCGGGTTGGTTAACGGGTCAGGACACATAGTTTTATACAAAATCTGTTTGGGTATAAATGGGTCATTTTTGAAAAGCTTCAATTTCATTTACATTAAAATGAATTGTAACTAAATAAATTCTCTATTTTATTAATCTTTAGTGATTTAACCTGTTTGTGATGTTTTAACATAGTATACACACGCATACACATTTTTGTTAATAGAAGCAACAATTTGAACTTCTACACTTTGGGTAGTGTTTTATCCCAAATGGTCAAATAAATTAAAAGAATTTAGAAGGGTTTAAAAGTTGATCAAAGTTTATTTTAAAGTGCATAAGGTATCCTAGGCTCCTATTCATTTTTATGCAGAGACATAGATTGTTATTATAAATTTATAACAATTTTGTTCAGTAGCCATAATTAATATATTAAAATAAAACAAAAACTAAAAGCTTAAAAAAAGTTACTGTACTAACTCCCCAGTCCCCCATCTTTATCACCTCTAAGGCCACAAGGAGTGGTACCACATTTCCCCACTTTTCCCCGTTGCCACATCAGCGCCACATCAGCTTTCCCCACTTTTCCCCACTTTGCACGGTGTCGTCCCACTTTTCCCCATTTTCAAATCTTATTTTTAATTAATTATTTTAACAATAAATAATAATAATAATTAAATAGATTCATTAAAAATAAAATATAAAATTACATTAAAATTTAAAAAGATATTACATTAAATTAAAAAGATATTACATTAAATGAAAATACTAATTATTAGGGTTATTGGCGTGATATTGTTGCGATAAACGCTCCAAATGCTCGATAAAGTCGGCTCGAAGATTTTCGTGCGTTGTTCTTGATCGTAGCTGATAAAGAATGTCTTCTTCGGGCTGTTCATCGCTAGGAGGGTCCTCTATGTGTTCTGGTGATATTGCTGACCCATTCCATTTTAAAATTATATTGTGTAGAATGATACAAGCATACATAATTTTTCGTAAACTTCGTGGATGCATTTGCTTTGCGGGACGATGCAATATATTCCACCTTACCTTCAAAACACCGAAAGCTCTTTAACATCTTTTCGTGCAGCTTCTTGTGCTCTCTTGAATCGACGACGTTTTAAATCATTTTCGGGAGGATGCTGGAACGATTTCACTATAGTTGCCCAACTAGGATAAATCCCATCACCAAGATAATATCCAAGCTTGTATTCGACGCCGTTAACTATAAACGGGCACTTTGGAGCTGATCCATCAAGTATGTTGCTGAAAACATACGAACGATCAAGAACGTTGAGGTCATTGTTCGAGCCGGGAGGTTCAAAGAAAGCATGCCAAAACCAAGTGTCTTGTGATGCCACCGCTTCAAGCATCACCGTCGGAACCTTGTAATCACCCCGTGTGTATTGTCCGCGCCATTCAATCGGACAATTCTTCCAAACCCAATGCGTACAATCTATACTTCCCAACATCCCCGGGAATTTGTGTCTTTCAGAATGCGCTTGGTATAGCAACTGAACATTATTGTAAGTGGGTTTTCGAAGAAATTCTTTTGCATACAAAGAAATAACACCGTCACAAAAATGATCGAGGCTTTCACGCGACGTTCTTTCAGACATTTGTAAATACTCATCAAGAGCATCTGGAGCGTTACCGTATGCTAATTGTCGTATCGCGGACGTGCACTTTTGAAGTGCAGTAAAACTTTGATGACCTCTTGCATCAAACGATATTTGAAAGTATTGATAATTCATTTCAATATCGTCTACGATACGCAAAAATAAATCTCTAGGCATACGAAATCTTCTTTCAAATAATTCGTTGGTGAATGTTGGGTTGGTTTCGGTGTTAAAATAATGATCGACAAGCCTCTTGTGTGATTCGGCACGATCGTCCCGACATATATACCTTTTACAAAAATTGTAACTTATATATTGTAAAACACATATAATAAAAAAAATATAAAAAAACAACTATACTAAATAAATTGTGTATACCTTCTCGAAGAGGATGCGGTGGATGCAGACTCGTTTAAACTCGTGGCGATGATGGTTGACAAAAACTCAAAGTTTCGTTTTTTGATATTGATCTCGTCTTCTTCTGAACTTGACGATTTACTTTCAAATGTGGGAAGCTCCAACGTAAATGGATCCATTGTTTTAAACTTTAAAAAATTTGAGTGAAGAATGAAAGATTGAAATGAAAAGTGTGAGTTGTGATTGTTTTGGAGTTGTTTAAATAGAATAAAAATTAGTTTTTTTTTTTTAAATTCTCCAACGGTCAATCGACCGTTACCCCTTTCCCCCACATCGGTGCAAAACGGTGGAAGAATCCCGATTCACCCCACCCCACTTCCGGGGGGGTGGTGTTCCCGGTCGGGGCCGATTTTTCCCGGCTCTCCCCTCCTCTCTCCCGGCTCCCACTCCGAGTGCCCTAAATGTATCACTTGCGTAATTTGTACAAGAAGGTAAAACCTTGATAAATGTGTAACCCCTTGCAATCATCCACCTCCAAGATTGATGCCATAGTCCCACACCTATAACATTAATTTAGAACACTAAAGATATTGACCGCCGTTTGATCCTCTCAATCAGATTCAAAATATATTAAAAAATAGTTTCGTCAAAATCGTTGTTGAAAGAGAACCTAAAAAGAAGCTAAAAATTCTAGAAAATACATGTCTCTAGTTGAAACTATCCATGACCGTTGATGAGTGACGAGCCTGAGCAATAAGCTTCACGCTCTTCGTATGGTTAAACTGCTTCGAGACATCCTTTAAATGCAATTGGAGTAAATTACACAGGTGGTCTACTGGCAGCACTATGTGGCCGGCCTGCTCCTTGAGGTGGAAAGGAGAATCTGTCATGCACCCATTTCAAATTCCACACCCTTTTTATGCAAGGACCGAGAACGCTGCTTGCCTTTAATTAAGATATAGACCACTCTATCTTTTTTTTTTTTTTGAACGGCAATTTGGATCATTGACGGGTCATAGACCCACCCGATCATATCCACACCCCATAGGAGGAAACCTACCATAGGTGAGAGAAAACCCCCTAGCCTAGCATGGAACCTCAATTTTGTACATGTCAGGACTTGAACCCGTGACCTCCTCAATATTGAAACCACAGGGTACCTCCTCTCAACCGCTTGAGCTAAGAACACTCTATCTAATATCTCCAAACAAACAAGCATTCATGTAAACAAAATCAAATCTCGCAAATGCTAACCATGACATTCAAAGGTAATAATTTTAACTCATTTATGCCTAAAATGAGATGGTCTAGGTCATGTTTGATTGGTAATTGGTCAAATAGCTAAATTTTAAATATTATATGTAGAGTTAATAATTTTAACTCATTTATGACAAAAAAACCTACCTGAAGCATACGCATATGTTTACAACATCATAAACCATATTTTAAAAACTGATTATTATTCCAGCAAGTGGTTTGTTATTCTTTTAATATATTGATCACTTACAAGATTAAAAATATGAACAAAAAATTTCTTCACAAGTCGAACTCAGCCAAACTTCTTTTAACCCATTACAAAATCGCATATTTTGACACTTATGAAGTTGTGCTTTAAATAATGAAGCACCAAGGATCAATTAGTTATGTTTAATCATCTTTAAAATAAAATAAGTTAGATAATTAGCATAAAAAGATACAGAGTGCTTTAACTCAAATAATTACTAATTACAATACTATAAGTTTAAAAGTCTAAAATAGAAAAACACTAAACTACTAAATCTATGGGCATCAAAGACCCACCTCATGATTTTCTTCTCTAAATGAGAACAAACGACGTCAGTGCTAAATGCTCTGCAGAACTGAAATCCCATTACATTAAATGAAGAATACCAGAATGGAAAATATATGAATAGATAATTATATGAATATATATTAACTTGAGCAAAGAAGCTAATGGTAACTACATATTTTATACCTTTTTAATTTTCCAACATAAAAGTAGAGTCCTCAATGAATGCACCAGCAACAACTAAAAACACATATTTCCTTCTTAAATCCTTTGTGACAGCACTTCTATTTAACCAGCAATGTGAGGGGCCTATAAAATGATTATAAAATAATTACTATTTATTTATGAATAATTGAAACATTACAAAATTATCTTTTATTCATGGCATACCTGATAAACCTTCAATTCATGGGGAAGGGGAACATCCATTGGTAGATGTGTTGGCTAGTAATTGTGTCCATTTACCATATTAATATATTTGTCAAGGAAAGTCAGATTTTTTGTAATTTTCCCAAACGAACTGAGGGTGCTAAAACATTCCAAGCTGTTAACATGAACACTCAACTTTTAAACAAGATGAGTAAAACCTTCTGATGTCAGCATCTGCAACTTTTAAGTATGAATTATGGCTCCTATGAAAGAATTTGGAGCAATTTTCTATTTAATGAGGCTGACCTCGCACCTTGCCATTTACAGCCTCACTCATTACGACCTATAACACCAAAGACAATTCGACCAATTAAAGAGTATAACTTCAGATGGTGAAACCTGAATGTAGTTACATAACCATTACACCATAGATATATGTTACAAAAATAATGAAGGGCAGTAGGATAAAAAATACGAATTCATTGACTCAGAAGTTTAACTATTTATCACAAACATCATTGTGAAAGACTATTGAAATTGCTATTTCAAATTAACCCCATCCATGTTAGTGACATTTCAAATGGAAACACATCAAATTAGTCAAACCTGCAATGTAGTCAATTTTTTCCTTCCATTACGTTGCTGAATGTGAATATGAACGTATTCTTTTGATCTAACACCAGAATCCTCGGCATTAGCTTCAGGATACGGGTCAATAAAAACTAACAACCAAACCTTCGTAGCAACAAAATTAAATATTGATAAGATAAAACTAATATTACCACCAAGAAAAGAAATTAACATATTTCAAAATTTTAAGAAAAAAGCCAAAGACAGTATATAAATGAAACTCACATCAGCATGTATATGCTTCTCCTCACTAAGCAGCGCACTTTGTTGCTAATCGTCTAGCAAATCCTCCAATTAGAAGCCTGCATAAATATGTCGGCTAAAAAAAAACTTAAATCCATTATAAGCCACTATATATGTTAAAAATAAAGAATCGATGGTAAGGTTTGAGCTAAAATCGATGCTAACCTCGATCAAAGATAACCCTAAATCAACCCCCATCATAGCAAATTGATCCGTAGGTAAGGTTTGAGCTGAAACCACCAAGTCACGACCACTGCCGCCGGTGGTGTTCACCTCTACCAGACTCAAAATCGGAGACCTTGCCTGTTCGGAGAGGAATGGAAAGACCAAGTCGTCGTCGCTGCCGCCATGGGTGGTGGCGTTCTTCAACCGAAAGCAAACATGGCAGAATCAACTATTTATGATGGAGCTAGAGATTCGGATTTGTCTGGAGATAAAAAAAGAAGATGAAAGTTAGAGTTTGAAATTTTCACAGGGATATGAAAATATAAGCTGTAGAATTGTAGCGCTGGATTTCAAATTTTTCACAGGATAGATCAGAAGATTGCCCAGAATGGTATAGCATTTTTTTGGGGAGAAGGAAAGTAAAAACCAGTGTTTCAATCTAAAATTTAGAATAAAGCCAATTCGTTCTTCAATGGTTTCAATGGTTGACAAATCGAATTGGTTGACAAAAATTCCGAATTAAGGAAACAAACGAAATCACAATGTGTTTAGCCATTGACGATTTCTTCATCTGGTGTGTAGAAGACGAATTAGGCAAAGAAGCTTGAGGGAGATGAGAAAGTAGGCTAACCAGATTATTCTTCAATACACCTGAAAAGAAGAATTTGAAGAGAGTGGTGCAATAAATTGTTGTACGTGAGGCTTAAAGAGTTGGACTTTTCTTAAAATTATGACAATGGCTCAATCTCTCTCCTATATCTATTATAAAGAAGTATATATATATATATATATGGGAGTGTTTAAATAAAAACTATTCACTTTGGAGAAAACTATTCAATTTTTTTAAAAAAAAATTTCATGATTTTTTATTATTAGCTTAAAAATGTTATGATCAAAACAATTTTTTTAATAAAAATATGTAGATCACGAAGTTACATATATGTAACCTATCAAGTTACATATATGTAATCGATGAGTTGCATATATGTACTAACATGAGTTACATATATTTTTTTATTTTTTTCTTTTTGTTAAAAAATATAATCTTATAATAAAACAAAATGTAAAACAAAAAACAAAATTTGTTGATAATAATTGTAATTAATTTTCTAATTTTCTCCAAAATGAATGTTTTCTATAGAACCCTCCCCTACATATATATATATATATATTATATATATATATATATATATATATATATATATATATAGGATTGGGATCAAATAATAACCCTCTCTTACGGCGCTAACCCATTAACTTTGCCAAAACGAAGCCAAATCTTGAATTTTTTTTTAACATCATTGTAACACAATTAGAACACCATATTCAGTTTTGAGTTTGGGCTAATTCATCACCGTTTAAAAAATATCATCGTTGTAAGGTTTTTGCTACAGTACTGTAAGTTTTAAATATTTAAACACCTACAGTACTGTAAGAGCCCAAACGGTGATGAATTAGCCCAAACTCAAAACTGAACATGGTGTTCAAATTGTGTTACAATGATGTTCAAAAAAAAATTCAAGATTCGGCTATTTTTTGGCAAAGTTAATGGGTTAGCGCCGTAAGGAGGGTTAGTATTAGAACCATTCCTTATATATATATATATATATATATATATATATATATATATATATATTTATTACGGTAACCGAATAATTACATATTATTACTTTGGTCCCAAATTTAAGTAAATTTAAAGATGTAGGTTTTTTATTCGTTTTAAATTAAAGTAATTAATGTGAAAATCATGAAAACTATAATGTGTATCTTTAATTTAAAAATGGATGGTTGATATTGAAAGTTAATTTTTGTTGAGATCAAACGAGATGCCTTATTGGTTAAAGAATGTACAAAAGGGTAGGAATTATGTACCAGTCACATTGATTAAAACATTTTAAAAATTCATTGAAACTAATTATATAAATATAACATATGCGTAACATTAGTGCAACTATGACGTAAAATATCATTTCGAACACATTTAAAAAACTTTTTACTAACAGAACCAAAAGACAGCTTCTGTAAAACATAACAAAAGAAATTAAAACCCAATCAAAAGAACAAACATTTTGTATGTTTTTTACCACCTATTCAATTAACATCAACTACTTTTTTCCAACATTTATCAAAAGACGTGTCATCTCACAACTTTTGTTGCAAATGTCTTGAGGGTAGGACATCTTTTAACAATATATTTAATATGGATTCGAACTATTTTATTAACCCTAAAAACACAGAATACATCCTTGCAATGGGGTGTTCAGTTTTCGAATATAACTCGAAAAAATCAAAATTTGATTCGATTCCAATTTGAAAAACACTAAGTCGAAACTTGATTCGAATTTTCATATTCAAATTCGATTCGATTGGTAGTATAATATCGAATTTCAAATCGAATTACGAATTTCATATTTTTAATTCGATTCGAAATTCGAATTTAAATTATTTATATATTTTTATTTAATATACACAAGTAGTTACTATATTTAAATATTAAGCTTTTTAATTGGGTGGTTTAGTTTATAAAACCTAAAAGATTGTTACACAAATGTCAATTTAATTATAAATACCCATATTTTAACATTTTTAGATATGCTAAACCTAAACCTTCACAACAAAAGCGTAAATCATGAAGCTCGAAAAAATGATCAATTTGGTTGTTAATTTCTAATATTTTGATTACTTGTCACTTTATGTTTTTTGTAGGTTATCACTAGCTTTATATATTGAATTTTTATCATTTTACTAGTTTAAATGATATCTCTAATATTACAACTTAGATGTTGGTTATTTGATATTTGAATGTTTAAGGTTTTGATTATTTGATATTTTGAATATACAAATATAGTAAATATAAACAGTTTTTTAATTAAATTCAAATCAAACTAATTCGAATTCGTATCGAATTCGGATTCAAAATTGGATTTTTCGAATTGATTTTGAATTCTAATCGAATGCGAATGCTCTTAAAAAATTCAAAATTCGAAATCATTCGATTCGAAATATTCGAGTTATTCGAAATTTGATTCGATGAACACCCCTACCCTGCAAAGGAACTCGATTCGAGTGAAATTGCGACAAGAACATTCAAAGTTTTTAATCTATAGTCCCACTGTAAAACAATAATCGGTAAACATTAACTTGTAACATATGTAACAGAGTTATAACATGTAAAACATGTGTAAGTTGTTAATATGTAAAACATTAATAGCTAAGTTGTAATTTGTAACGTGTGTTGCAATAATTGAAGCAAACAGACTAAGTAGTTAATATGTAAAACATTAATTTGTACCATATATATCACAGTTGTAATTTGTAACGTGTGTTGCAATAATTGAATCAAACAAACTAAGTAGTTAATTTGTAAAACATTAATATGTGCAACGAACGTAATTTGTTTGTAAAACATATGTAATATAGTTGTTCCCAGTAAAACATATGTAATATAGTAAAACAAAAAATGTTGTTAATATGTAACACATTTGTAACGTTGGTGCATTAACTGTGTAACAATTTACGAACCTGAAAAACATTGGTAACATCGTTAAATTTGTTAAGATGCATTACTGAACAAACAACATTCTCATCAACATGATCAGTGTGAGAAACATAACAAAACAACTTTTCCTGTGAGCTATTTTAGGACCTATAAGATTGAGTGTTATTTGATTAATAAATTGTTTAGTGGAGAATGATAACTTTCGACCTACTTTGGTGAAGTCACGATTATAAGGCTCAAGAAGATGATGGTTGTGGCACTCAACAAATTTGTATTTAACAAAACTAGATGTGGCTTCTGGTACTTGAACAAATATATGGGCTTTGTAGTCACTAACTTGAAAAGAACTTTTCCTGACAAACATTGAAGATTCACCTAACATATCAAATTTACGCTTACTGTGAGGTCTGCTTTGCTGCTTCTCAAATATTTGTGTGTAATTTTTTCGTTTTTATTTTCTTGTTTTGACAAACACGAACAAAAAAACCCGACTTCTCAACATAGATCTTGTACATGTTAAGAACATCTCTCCAAGAACCATAAATAGCACCCGTGGCTGGTTTACTCTCATATCGTGTAGTGGGGCACCAAAACCTTATTGATATAGGAGTTAGAAATGTGTAAGAACCTTTCAAATCTTCACCTACTTGAAAACAAAAAAAAGTTAGGAACATCACCTAGTACTTCGTTTAACAGAATTGCTATATTTGGTTGAAGTATCCAACAAAGTGAAAGAAAATTTACAAGTGGTAATAATTTAACTGGGCTAAAAATATTACAATAGGAGAACACATTTTGACAATATATAAACCCATGCCAGATTGTGGTGTTAGCTGAATATATTATTTATAGCAAAAAGGCAATGGAACATAACCATCACCATCATCAACGACTTAAAATAGTCTTCATTTAATGAATTTACTTCATTACGTTCAAATTGCAAAAATCATGAGAAAGATAAAAAAGTGAGTAATAAATAGCGTAAAACATCAAAAACTTCTTGACATCAACAGTTATAAATGAAGCATCATCAAAGAAAACAAATAAATATTTTAAAAAACAAATTTATCAACTTGTAAATATGATGTGATAAATGCTTTCTCGTCGTATATTGCTAACAACGAATTAAACGTAGAAACATCTATGAAATCCGTTCATGAATACAAAACATCAAAAGAATGACTTCAAGTAAGGGAAATAGCTTTGTGAGTTCAAAATGCAAGAGAGAAATTTGAAAATGGTTTTTATGTTTCTCATGATAATGGCAGACTTAATATTAGTTTTAATTTTCAAGTACTTGGTACTCGTCTTCTGGAAGATGGTCTCTGTAAATTAGAAATAGATGAACATTTATCTAAATCTTTGTTGTCATATAACATCAATAAGAACTGAACAAAGACTAAAAGAAAATGAGACTTAGAAACTTCATCCATGTTGTGGCATCAACGTTTAGGCCACATTTCACGGTATCACTTGTTTCGACTTGAGAAGGATGAAGTTTTAACTTATCTCGAATTTACCAATTTTAGAACATGTGTCAAAGGCCTTAAAGGTAAAATGACAACAACTAATAAAGGTGCCACTGGAAGCTCTCATTTATTAGACCTTATTCACACTGACATTAGTGGCCCTTACACCATTGTTGGAATAACTAAACATAATTCTTTTATCACTTTCATTGATGATTAGTCCCGTTACATGTACTTGTATCTAATCATGGATAAATTTGAATCATTTACAACTTTTAAAGATTATAAAATTGAAGTTGAAAATCAATTAAATCTTAAAATAAAAGATGTCAGATCAGATAGAGGAGGTCATGAATATTATGGAAGACATATTGATGTGGGTCAGGCTCCTAGTTCATTTTATGAGTTTTGTAAAGAAAAGGCGATTGTGAACCAACTCATGTTTGTCCTCATTCTTTTGGACCGAGGCCTTAAAGACAGTAGTTCAAATACTAAATAGAGTTCTTTCAAAATCTGTCCCCAAAACTCCTTATGAACTTTGGACAGGATGGAAACTAAGTCTTAGAAATATGAAAGTATGGACTTGTCTTGCCGAAGCTAAACTCTATACTCCCTTCTTAAAGAAGCTTGACATGAAAGTTGTTACGTGTTACCTCATGGGTATGATAGTCACTCAAAGGGTAATATATTATATTGTCCTTCCTGTGTCATTCGTATCGTAAAATCAAAGCATGCTCAATTTCTTGAGGATTCTAAGGTCACTAGGAGCAGTGAAAATCCTCATTCTGATTTACAAGTACAAGACGCGGGTGGGAGACACTCGTCGACGAACTTACCTCTGATTACTTCTCTTGTACACCATGTTACTCCGAACATCACTTCACCATCTCCGACATAACCAGGACTTACTACAACTCTAAATTTTATCGAGAATGACGACACCTCAAGTGATCAACATCAACACAATACCAACCATGCTGAACGTGCTAATCAACTCAGGAGGTCATCTAGGCCTAAAGTGCCTATTAACTTTGATGATTATGTAACCTACCATACTGAAGCTGAAATGGTTGCTGAAAAGTTTACTTATCATACCTCTTATCATGGTGCCATTACTAATGATCAATCTTTAGAAAGGAGAAAAACTATGCCCGAAGAGCTTGAGTATATAAGTACTAAACTTCTCGAACAATAACAGTTCGACTGGTACTAGTTTATATCTTGATACATAGTACGTTTTCATTCGCGAGCGAGTTGAGGAAAACAACCTTTGTATTGAGTATATAAGTACTAAAGTTATGCTTGCTGATCCAATGAGTAAATGTCTCCCTCCGAATATATTCGAAGAACATGTTTCGAAGATGCGCTTATGTAAAGACCTTATTGCATAATGTACTTACTTATGATTAATAAAATTTCCACACTTATTTGATTTGTTTGTCTCTAAATATATGTTTACGCATGCCTAATGACATATAGACACTTATTATACAAATCATTAGTTAAAGGGTTTACTGTCACACCCCGACTCTCCTATCACCTGATGTAATCACTGTATGATATACGAAGTCGGTAACTGACATAACGTGTCGCGAAAGCTTGGTGGTAAAGTCTCCGAGATGGGTGAGACTTTCGATGTGGTTGTATCAAAACACATACATGGCATTCTAAACATAAGTTATGTTACATGATATGTTAAAACTTCAACATTTGTGTTACGTTCATCCATAGACAAAGGTTTCCTAACGTGTGATCTTGTTGTGCATCCTCACCTTCGTTTCTTTTGTTATTCACAGTTCACCTGAAATTGGATTTTATAATGTAAAAGATCAGCAAGAACGTGGTGATTTCATAGGTGTAATAAAATTGATATGATTTGATATAACATAATATGATATGATAAGTATGCAAGCATATACAACTTTATGAATATGATTCACCATGAAAACCCATAACCAAAGCCTATGTGACTGTAATGTAATTGGCGGCAATACCCGAAGGCAAAACCTTAGCCTCACTCTTAATGCCTATAGTTGCATTAAGCTGTTATCTTGTAATGTAACAAATGGTAACATGCATTCACACAAGGGTAGACGCTATCTACCCATAAATAGGGTTGTCAGCACGATAGTACTATCATTGTTATCATTCGGCTCCTCCATGATTTTATTGGTTATAGTTGTTATGTGATGACTTTTACGATTGCATGGTACAATTTTCATGTAATCATCATACAAGAGTTGAAATGCACATGCAACATGCAAGCATATCATTGTAATTGAAATCTATAACCATCATGTAATTGTAATGCAAACCCCGAGTTTTAGAAATCAGAAGATTTGAAAAGGGGTAATGAAATCATGTAAGTATACCACTGTAATTGAAATACATAACCATATTGTTATTGTAATGCAAACCCCGAGTTTTAGAAATCCGAAAATTTGAAAAGGGGTAATGAAATCATGTAGGTATACCACTGTAATTGAAATATGTTACCATATTGTCATTGTAATGTAATCACATTGTCATTGTATTGACATCCCCGAGTTTTGGAAAACAAAACATTAAAAAGGGAGCTATGAAACTCACCTGTGTTATTGGAGCACTTGTGTCACACCCCCAAATTCCCACTCGTGGTGTCAGTCCACGTGGGTGTGACGTGGCCAGAATCACAGCTCAAGGTCATATAGAACACCTCTATATGCGTTTACAAATCCAATGTTTGGCACATACACTTGACAAATAGTTTGCAACGGAAAAATATAGTTATCATAACATGCAGCGGAATGTAATAAGTTTAATACAACATTGTTTAACATCATAAAAGTTAAATTGTTTTCAAAATGACACGACAGAATGCATGTAGATCCCTAATGCTGGTCCCTTAAAATGTGCATTCTTGTCCTCATGCTAGCCACACTAGTTACCTGAAAATACAAGTTAGAAAAGTGTCAACACAAAGGTTGGTGAGTTCACAGGTTCTGATATACATAAATAGCAAGAAAGTGTGTCATGCTCTTTATCATATGTTAGTACCGAGCCCTAGGCTCCAAGTGTCAGTGCGTCACTACTGAACTAGACTTGTTTGTCCTTGCATCCGCTATGTCTTGTATACATAGCAAGTTAGGTCAAAGTTTCACGGGTTATGACATCCGGTCAATATTATGCCCCGTGGGGTTAGTCACACCCAAACGGATCCATTCAAACCTACCACGTTGTTCGTACATTAACGGTAAGACTTTGTGAGGACTTGTTACGAGTTCAACAGTTAATGTTTGTCTAATAAACCAGCATACACAAAAATGTTTGTACAGTAATACATGTTTGACTCGATGTAACTAGTATTCTCCCCTTATTTAAAAGCGTTTGAAAAGAGTAAAGAGGGGCCGTAAACTCACCTTAGTGATCAAGTAAAATATGCGTAAGCTCCTCGAGTAGATAGCGCGTCGGTCACCGGCAACCTATATCGTATACCGTACGTGAGTTCGTGTAAGCGACCGTGCTAGTGTTTGTGTCAGTGCTCGTGTTTGTGCTCAACAACCCTTGGTTGTTCATGTTTGTCCGTGTCGGTCCACAATGACCGTGTTTGCTCGGGTTGGTCCACATTGATCGTGTTTGACCATGTTTGACCGTGTTTGACCAAAGTTGACCGTGTTTGACCAAATTTGACCGTGTCAAGTCAACGACCCGTTGGTGAACCGTGTGACGGTTTGTGAATCGTGTAGCAATCGTGTAAGTGCATGTCGTGTGCAAAACGTGCAAGTCGCGTCTATGGACAACTTACTATTTATAGTAAGTTTCCATTTATGGAAAGTTTACAAAGCATATCGATTTTATAGTTCTAACATGCTCATTAGTCTTACGTGATCATGTTAACACATAACACATCATCATACGGAGTCACATAAGTCGTCTATAACATGTTTGCACATAAAAGTTTCCTAAAATGGAAAGTTTCCATTTATAGCATACGTGATATCGGAAACCATCTAACTTAGCATATGTTCATCATGTTATAACATATCAAACCACTTAGCATGTTCAAATCATACAAATTGTTCATATGTTAGCATTTCTAAAAATAAAGTTACTATAAATAGTAACTTTGGCATTTTACATACAAATGGTCATCCTAAATCGTTCTAATCCATTTTTGCATCATGAATCATCATAATAAACCATTTGACATCATTTAAACATGTACATATAACCAAATTCATCATCCATCAATATTTGACCCACAAAAGTTACTAAAAATAGTAACAATGCCAAATATGACCATAAACATTATCAAAATCACATTCTAAGCATTCAAATCATCATCTTAACATCCTAATAGCAATTCCACATACATGCATGTTCACTATTCCATCCCTAACATCATTTTGACAATATAAAGTTTCTTATAATATAAAGTCTATCAAAAATCTTTGTTTTAACCATCCTATTGACATCTATAATCATAATACAACATTCAAGATTATCTAAAATGCCTTAGATCATACACGCATGCATCTACATCATCATAAATCATCATTTTAAGTACAAGGGCTTATACCCATCATCTTATATCATCATAAAACACCATTTAATCATCATAGATCATCAAGAAATGCATTTAAACTATCAAACCCAGAAGCAAATCTCGTGCATGTGGGTGATTCGTGCTTGCATGTGGGTTTTACCAAATGCATGTGTGCTTGTGAGTGTTTTTAGGCTACAAGGAAGGACATACTACCTTTCAAAGCTTCATGAAGCACTGAGATGATGAATAACAGCCTCCATGACCTCCTGGTTCGTGGGTTTAGTCGATAAAAAGAAGAATGTTGTGGTGCTCGAGCTTTCGTATGGGGACTTCAAGCTTCAACCTTCGATCTCCAAGCTTTTCTTGATGTAAAAATGGCTTCCAGGGGTATCAATGGTGGTTTACTGGTGAAGAAGACGAGTTGGAGTGGTCTAGGACTCGAGAAGATAAAATAGAGTGGCTTAGACATGATGGCATCTTGGTTTTATAAAGATTTGTCGTCTGACACTCGTCGCGTACACGCTAGGCCAAATAGATGCTTCACGCTACGCGAAGGAATTCAGGAGTCAACTCCCCGCGACGCCTGTCGCGTACCGCTACCAGCCTCCTGTTGGGCCATCGCGTACCGCGATGGGCCCCTGAAGAGCTCAATAAGCCTATTTTAATGGGTTTGCTCAGTTCATTGTCGTTTTCACGTCTACGAACTATCGTTTGGCTTCGTCTGAGCTTCCAAGCTCAATGTGTGAGTGTTTCGTGAGGTTTCGAGTGTTGTGTTACACAATGTGCTAGTCGTTGACCATGTGTGTGCGTTTTCTCGATAATTCCCCGAATTATTTGGTTGTGTGTCGGTGTTTGTACTGTCGTGCCACGTGTCACACTAAATTAAACTTATTCTAGTGCCACGTGTACATAAAGCATTTAAATAAACATTTAAATAAATAATAAGCTGACATGGAAATTACGGGGTGTCACATCCTCCCCTTGTTAGAAAGAATTTCGTCCCGAAATTCAACTGGCGTTGCCAGTGTTTGCCTGTTCCATGAACAGGTGTGGGTATTTCTGTTTCATCTGGTCTTCACGTTCCCACATGAATTCCGGTCCTCGTCGCGAATTCCATCGCACTTTAACAATCAGTATCTTGCTAAGTTTGAGCTTCTTGGTTTCCTGGTCCATAATCCCCACCGGTTCCTCAACGAAGTTCAATTGTTCATCGATCTGTATCTCTTCCAGAGGTATAACAAGTGTTTCATCGGATAAACACTTCTTGAGGTTTGAGATGTGAAATACATTGTGAACGCTGCTCAGTTCGTCTGGCAGGTTTAGCTCGTAGGCCACTAGGCCGATGCGTTTTGTGATCTCGAAAGGTCCAATGTAACGAGGGTTCAACTTTCCTCGCTTGCCAAACCGAATGACTCCCTTCCAGGGCGAGACCTTGAGTAACACTCTGTCTCCCACATGGAATTCCAACGGCTTTCGTCGTTTATCAGCATAGCTTTTCTGTCTGTCTCGAGCTGCTGTCATTCGTTTGCGTATCTGCACGATCTTTTCAGTTGTTTCGTGCACTAGCTCTGGACCGGTCAGTTGGCTATCTCCAACTTCCGCCCAGCAGATGGGTGATCGACACTTACGTCCGTAAAGTGCCTCGAATGGTGCAGCTTGGATGCTAGTGTGGTAGCTATTGGTGTATGAGAACTCAACCAATGGTAGATGAGTCTCCCAGTTACTGCCGAAATCAATAACACATGCTCGGAGCATGTCCTCCAGCGTCTGTATGGTGCGCTCAGTCTGTCCATCTGTCTGTGGGCGGTAAGCGGTACTCATATCCAATCTCGTACCCAAAGCCTTGTTTAAAGACTTCCAGAAATGCGACGTAAATCGATTGTCGCGATCAGAGATTATTGAGACGGGTACCCCGTGTCGAGTGACCACTTCCTTTAGGTAGATACGAATGAGCTTGTCCAACTTGTCGGTTTCCTTGATGGGTAGAAAATGGGCAGACTTTGTCAGTCGGTCTACGATAACCCAGATGGTATCGTAACCAATTGTCGTCTTTGGCAGTTTAGTGATGAAGTCCATGGAAATTTGCTCCCATTTCCACATTGGTATCTCGGGTTGTTGAAGTAACCCTGTTGGCTTTTGGTACACAACTTTGACTTTTGAGCACGTTAAGCACTTACTTACGTAAGTTGCTATCTCAGCTTTCATGTTCGGCCACCAGTAGGTTGTCTTCAGGTCGTGGTACATCTTGTCAGAACCTGGATGTACCGAATACCGAATCTTGTGAGATTCATCCATCACTACTTCTCTCAATCCCCCGTAGCGTGGAATCCAAATTCGATCCATTAAGTAATACGCTCCGTCGTCCCTTTCTTTCATTTGCTTATCCATGTCGCGCATGGCTTCAAGAGTGAGGTTTTCAGTTTTCAAGGCTTCTTGTTGTGCGATCCTGATCTGTTTTGGTAATTCAGAATGAATCGTGAGTTGTAGGGCACGCACGAGTTTTGTTGTTTCTTTCCGGCTTAGTGCGTCGGCCACTACGTTGGCTTTACCGGGATGATATTTGATAGCGTAATCATAGTCGCCGGTGAGCTCGACCCATCTTCGTTGTCTCATGTTCAAATCTTTCTGGTCGAAGATGTGTTGTAGGCTCTTATGATCGGTAAATATAGTGCATTTTGTGCCATACAAGTAGTGTCGCCAGATCTTCAAGGCGAATACTACAGCTCCTAACTCAAGGTCATGAGTCGTGTAGTTTTTCTCATGCACCTTTAGTTGTCTAGAAGCGTATGCTATCACTTTCTCGCGTTGCATCAGCACGCAACCAAGTCCTTGTTTCGAGGCGTCACAGTACACCACGAAATCGTCGCATCCTTCTGGCAGGGATAGGATGGGTGCAGTACATAGTTTCTGTTTTAGCAGGTTGAAAGCAGCTTCATGTTTGTCTCCCCAGTCAAATTTTTTGTCTTTATGAGTCAGGGATGTCAGTGATTGAGCAATCTTTGAGAATCCTTCAATGAATCTTCGGTAGTACCTGGCCAGACCTAGGAATTGTCGCACCTCAGTCGGAGTCTTGGGTGCTTCCCAGTTCTTGATGGCTTCCATCTGTTGATACATGTTTTGTCCCTAGTTCAGTCTTGTAATTCTTATCATGTAATTGTTTAAAATATTAATGGAAGTTGTCTTTATATCCAATTTATCATGTTTATTTCTATTAATGATTGTCTATTAATGTTTATCTAGTTGTTTGATTTGATTATAAACAGTTTGAGTATGAAGTTTACTCATTCGGCCGAATGACTCTAGAATGAAGTCATTCGGCGAATGAAAGGTCTAGCGAATGTCTGAGTTCAAAATGAGTCATTCGCCGAATGACTCATTCGAATGACTGCTCATTCGAGCTTAGTCATTCGCCGAATGAGCTGCTTCGGCCACTCATTCGGCGAATGACAACAGCTTATATATAGGAGTTCAAATCATTTAAAACCTAACTTTCCTGATCCCTCCTTCTTCCCTAGCTCTCCAGAGTCAAAACCCTAGAAGATCTGAGCGGTTCTTGTGCGTCCAAGTTCGATTCTCAACCCGTGGTGTTCGATTCTTGCTTCCAAGTCATCTCTACAGCCTCGGATCACCACGGTTCCTGTTGGTTTCGTTTGGAAAACCCTGGAATAGGATTCCGCACTATCCCAGAGGTTATCGAGTAGTTTTTCATTGGATTCGGATTGTTTCCGAGCTCCCGATCGGTCCTACAAAGTGGTATCAGAGCTTTGGCTCTTGATTCTACTCGATTTCCACTCAAAACCATCAGATTTGAGTCCCCCAAAACCCTGATTTTCGTAACTTCCAGAAACCCTATTTTTCTTGCTTTCCAAGTCACTATTCCATTGAAATATCAAGTGTTTTTGTGGTTCATTTGATCTAGTTTCTTCCCAATTGGTTAGTTATCATGTCTTGAAGTTCTGTGCAAAATTTGGTGGTTAGATCTGGTCAAAATCGAAAGATATTGCGATTTTCGTTGTCAAAAACCCCAGATCGCCGAATGACTCTGGCGGCCGAATAAGTTCAGCCGAATAGCCCCTCATTCGCCGAATAGCTCTCATTCGGCGAATAGCTCCTTCGCCATTCTCATTCGCCGAATAAGCCTCATTCTCAATACTCATTCGGCGAAAGACTTCATTCGACTTGCCATTCGCCGAATAGGTCATTCGACTTACCCATTCGCCAGTTCTCATACTCAGTCTCTCATTCGCCAGTTTCCACACATTCGGCCCCCGACATTCGCCAGTTTACACTCATTCGCCGGTTACTTCTGAAAATTTTTCTAAGTGTTGAATCTTATTCCTTCTGATCAAATGGAGGATCTAGCACTCATGGCTAATCAAAATCATCGTATTCAGACTCTTTTACTGACAGAGAATGAAACCAGGAACTCAAACAAAGCTCCTAAGCTTTTGACTTTGGATGACTATCCTCACTGGAAGTATAGATTTGAGATTCACATCAATGGAGTGGATACAAATCTGTGGATGATGATTGAAGGAGGATATTTGAGGCCTTTAAATGAGGATGGAACTCCTATGCTGGTTACACGGATGACCGAGCCTCAAAGGAAACTGTACGACTATGAGAAGAAAGCTTATGCTATCTTGTCACAGTCCATTGCTACAGATATTTTTCATCAATTTAGACAGTTTGCTTCTGCTAAACAACTCTGGGATTCTTTGCAACAAAGATATGAAAGGAATGATGCCTTAAAGAGCATTAAGTCTAAAGCTTTGAGGAAGGAGTTCAATAGCTTTATGTATGTGGGAAATGAGTCCCTTGATGAGTTGATTGCAAGGTTCTATCATCTGTTGAGTGAGCTGTTCAACCACGAGGTCAAAACTACAACTCAAGAGAAGATTCAATGTTTGGCAGATGCATTACCTCCAAAGTGGGAGTCCTTCTTGATGGTCCTTAAGCAAAATCAAATGATGGCTCATATGGACATCAATGATTTCATTCAGAAGTTGAAGGAACAGGAGATAGAGAACAAGTGGAAGGCCAAGAGAGTTGTGCAAGTTCAAGATCCTTCTCTATACTACTCCACCCCCACAGTTGATAAGCCTACAACTCATGCTCCTCTGAAAACAGCATTTGTGTCTAAAGCTTCTGAAGCTCCATCTGCACCTCAGATGCACTTTAGCCCATCTTCTTCATCAAACTCACAACAAGAGCATCATCAGCCGAATGCAAGTCTGAAGACAGAGAACTTTGATAAAGTCACAGTTGAGATTGCTAAGGAACACATGGGTCTTTTGTCAACATTAGTTAGTTCATATGATGGACTAGTTGCTGGACAGATAGGCAATCCATATTTGACCAATGATGACTACTCTCAGATTGATCCTGATGATATGGAAAGAATTGACATCATGTGGGCATTGGCTAGTGCAGTCAGAAGAGCTAAGGAGTTTGTGAAGAGGACAGGAAAAGACATCAATCTAAACAAGGAGTCCAAGTTTGGATTTGATATGGCTTCTGTTACATGCTACAACTGTGGTGAAAAGGGTCACTTTGCTAGACAATGCAAGCAGCCAAAGAAAGCTGGAAACAAGAACCCATTTCAGCATCAGAAGTCTGCCCCTGCTAATTCTGAAAGGCGATTAGTTCCTATTGATTCTCCTACAACAGCTGGATCTTCATCTTCTGGTAGTAAAGCCTTGATGGTTCAACAAGATGAAGGTGTAAACTGGGACTTCAGATTCAATGCTGACAAGGAAGATCAAGAAAAAGCATGTGTGGCAGAGATTCACAATTCTGAAGATATTGATGAAGAAAGCAGTCAGGAAGATTTGTTGGTGACTGAAGACAAGGCATCACATTCAGAATCAGAAAGTTTGACGGATTCTGACACTCAAGAATATGATGAAGAAGCTGATGACTCTGCGACTCAATTTGCCTTGATGGCAAACTCTTCTGCTTCTACTGATTCTTCTGAGCAGGTATACACTGATTGCTCATCTTCTCAATCTGATTGTTTCCACTGTGTTGATCTTAGGAGTAAGGTCCTTGCTTATCAGAAGCATAACAGTGATCTGATGACCGATCTCGACCTGTGCATTGAAGCAAACAAAGTTTTAAAATCTAATGAAAAAGATTTTCAAAATAAAATTGATCTTTTAAATAGACAACTGCATGAGGCCGAGATCGCTGTTCTGAACAAGCAAGATGCTATAACTTCTTATCTCAATACCATAAATGAGATTAAGAAGAAATTAGCATTAGTTGAATGTGATTATGAGACTTTGGGACAGAAGCTCAAGAGCTATGAGAGCTCCTCGTATATTATTGAGCATATGATCAGTAGGGGTACTGATCAGGGGAAAGAAAAGGTTAATTATCAAAAGTGTCCTCCACCAATCCTTAATGCCTTTGTCAATACTCCAAATGACAAAGATGTGAAGGATTTTCAAGTTACTACTCCGTTATTAGTTGATCCAATTAGTCTGAGTGAAAATCAGAGTTCATCTCAGACTAAGGATTCAAGGGTGGATGGAATTGTGGAAGATTGGGTTTCTGATTCCGAGGACGAATCAGAGTATTCATCAAAGCAGAGTACTCCTCGGAATCAAACTCCTAGTGTCATTAAAGGTGACCCAATCTCCAAATCAAAGATCTACAAAGAATTATGCTTTGTTAAAGCTTCTCAAGGGTCTGAAGCTACTTGTTCTACCAAATCAGCTCAGTTTGGTAACAAAGGAAGGATGGGTTTGGGTTTTGAGCAAGATTGTCAGAAATCAAATGTTTTTAAATCAACTAAAAAGTCATTTTCTGATTTAAAACATTTTCATAAAAAAGGTGATAAAGTATGTTTTGAGTGTGGTGAACCAGGGCACATTGTGAGGTTTTGTCCTCAATTGATCAGACCTAAGGTTGTTCCTTTCAAAACCTTAAGGTCTGCTTTACCAAAACTGGTAAAATCTGTGCCTAAATCTTTTCAACCAAAATCTTCACCTCACACTCAACTTAAGGGTTCAGACAAGGGGAAGGGAAAGTTGGGAACTTTGGTTAGTCCTAATGAGGTTAAAGTTAACCAATCAAAATCATCATCCATTTATCTGAAAACCTCTTTTGATAAAAAGGCAATTTGAAAAGTTAAATCATCTGAGGTGTCTGTTCCACAAATTTCAGATAAAACTATGCCTAAAGGAAAATGGATCGATGTTTGGATCCGAGACTCAATGGGTCAACCCAAGACCGTAAAGGCTTGGGTTCCCAATGTAAACTGATTGTTTCTTTATTATGCAGGTTGCCCCAAAAGCTGAAGTGAACAGCAATTGGATTGTTGATAGTGGGGCTTCCAGACACATGACTGGTGATATTTCGCTGATCACCAATGTGAATGCAGTTCGAGGTGGTTATGTAGCTTTTGCTGGAGACAAGGGTGGTTTTATTACAGGAGAGGGAATCTTGACAAATGGACAGGTTTCGTTTGATAATGTCAGATATGTCAAGCAGCTGGAAAACAACCTCCTGTCAGTCTCTCAGATTTGTGACAAAGAGTACAAGGTTCTGTTTGATGATTCAAAATGTTATATTCTCAAGCAAGGTGTGCAGATACCTGAAGATTGGATTCTAATGTCTGCTCCAAGGAAACAAGACTTGTATGTTCTCAATATGGCCACAGCTTCAACTACATCCTCCACAGCTTCATGTTTTATGACAAAGGCAACTGAGAAAGATTCAATCCTTTGGCATAAGAGGATGGGCCATTTGAGTTTACGCAAGATGAATCATCTGGTACACAACAGTTTGGTTGAGGGAGTTAGTTTGAAAAATTTTAAGCTGTCTGATATCTGTGTTTCATGCAAGAAAGGAAAGCAATCTAAGCAGTCTCATAAGCTGAAAAAGTATCATTCGATCAATGTTCCTCTTGAGCTTCTCCATATGGATTTGTTTGGTCCAGTAAATCGGAAGAGTATAGCTGGAGATCAATACTGCCTGGTTATCACTGATGAATACTCCAGATACTCTTGGGTCTTCTTTTTGAAGGAGAAATCAGAAACGTTTGATTGCATTCAAGTTCTGGTTACCAAACTTGAATCTCTTTATAAGCTCAAGATTCGTCAGTTTCGAACTGATAATGGAACGGAGTTCAAAAATCACAACATGGAGAATTTTTGTAATGCAAAAGGCATCGTGCAACAGTTTAGTGCTCCATATGTTCCACAGATGAATGGTGTTGCTGAACGAAAGAATAGGACATTGATTGAAGCTGCTAGAACTATGCTTGCTGATTCTTCACTACCGGTTCAATTTTGGAATGAAGCTGTTGCCAATGCTTGTTACACATTAAACCGGGTCCTTATTGTGAAGAGACATGGGAAAACTTGCTTTGAACTGCTCCATAATCGAAAGCCAAATCTTAAGTATCTAGAACCATTTGGTGCTCCATGCACCATGCTTAAGAAACATGAGCAGGGCAAGTTCAATGAAAAGGTGGAAGAAGGGTACTTTCTTGGGTACAGTACTCCAAATAAACGAGTTTACAACATTGCAACTCATAATGTGGAGGAGTGGTACCATGTGGATGTTCAAAAGTATACAATGCCCCCACCTGGAAAAGGGCCAGATTGGATGTTTGACTATTCAAGTCTTTTCGACTCATTCAATATGCCTCCCATGTACTCAGATGAAGATGTAGCTGTTCAGATGCTGTATGATGTACAGAATGCCCCTGATGCTACTTTTCAACCTACATCTACATCTGGTCCCTCTACACAGATAAATGATGACAGCTCAGACACAGACGACAATCCTTCAGCTGCTCCTGAACCAGTTGTTGATAATCTTGTACCTGGTCTTGAGGATTTGAATTTGAATAACTTAGATCCTGAGATTGAGGTTCCTGCTCATCCTGTTGGAAGAATCAATCGAATTCATCCTCAAGACAATATTATTGGGAGTCCTTTAGATGGAGTGAAGACTCGAAGTCAGATCTCTTCAGGTGGTCTTGCAGACATTCTTGATTTTGCAGATGTAAGCTTTTGTGCTCATTCCTGCTTTATATCTCAAGTAGAACCGCGTACCGTCACTGAAGCCCTCAAAGAAGAATCATGGGTAGATGCCATGCAAGAGGAACTTTTACAGTTCAAGAAACTAGGGGTCTGGCAACTAGTTGATAAACCCAAAGGTGCAAAAGTCATTGGCACTAGATGGGTTCTTCGTTGCAAAAAGGATGATCACGGGATAATTGTAAGAAACAAGGCTCGTCTGGTGGTTCAAGGATTCAGACAGATAGAGGGATTGGATTATAATGAGGTGTTTGCTCCGGTCGCTCGACTAGAAGCCATTCGCATCTTTCTGGCTTATGCCTCCTTCAAAAAGTTCAAGGTTTATCAAATGGATGTAAAGAGCGCGTTCCTTCACGGAGTTATCAGTGAAACAGTGTATGTCAATCAACCTCCCGGATTTGAAGATCCATTGCATCGTGATAAAGTCTACAAGCTAGACAAAGCGTTGTATGGATTGCATCAGGCTCCGAGAGCGTGGTACGAGACACTTTCCACTCACCTTCTGAACAACGGGTTCAGAAGAGGTGTCATTGACTGCACTTTATTCATCCGTGAGAAGGACAGTGATTTACTCTTGGTACAAGTATATGTGGATGACATAATTTTTGGATCCACAAATGATAATCTGTGCAAGGACTTTGAGAGTGTAATGAAAGAAAAATTTGAAATGAGTTCGATGGGAGAAATGAAGTTTTTCTTGGGTTTACAGGTGGATCAGTCTGAGGCAGGAATTTTTATTCATCAAACCAAATACGTTGGTGACATTCTGAGCCGGTTCAGTATGTCTGATGCGAAGCCTGCTGGTACCCCACTGGCGATTAATCACGGGATTACTCCAGACGAAAAGGGGGAGTTAATTGATGCCACTCTGTACCGAGGAATGATCGGATCTCTCATGTATCTCACTGCTTCTCGGCCAGATATCATGTTTGCCACTTGCTTGTGTGCACGTTATCAATCAAAACCAAGAGTATCTCACCTGATTGCTGTCAAAAGGATTATGCGTTATCTGAAGGGTACACCGGAACTTGGCTTATGGTACCCTAATGATGATAATTTTGAGCTTACTGCATATAGTGATTCAGATTATGGTGGATGCAAAAGAGATTTCAAGTCAACATCTGCGGGATGTCAGTTCTTTGGAAACCGATTGGTCACCTGGCAGTGCAAGAAGCAGACGTCGGTGTCTACTTCAACCTGTGAAGCTGAATATATTGCTGCTGCAAGTTGCTGTTCTCAAATCATCTGGATTCAACAGCAACTCAGGGACTATGGGTTACATTTTTCTAACACTCCGATTTATGTTGATAATACTGCCGCCATTGCTGTCACTAAAAATCCAGTTCAGCACTCCAAAACAAAACACATCGACATAAAATATCACTTCATACGTGATTGTTTTGAAAAGAAATTAATCGATGTTGTTAAAATTCACACCGATCACCAAAAAGCCGATCTTTTTACAAAAGCTTTTGATAAACCCAGATTTTTATATCTGTTATCGGCTAATGGTGTGTTCCAAAAGGATGAAGTTCAATCCTCATCTGAGTCTAACAAATGATCATCACTTTAATTAGATAGTTTTATTTATTTTTAGTAATTTCATTTTTTCTTGTATAGTTGTCTTTTATTATCAAAAACACAAAAAAATTTTCTATTTTTAGGTTTTTAGGGGGAGATATAAAAAATTTGAAAAACCAAAAACAATAGAAAATTTGAAAAACCAAAAACAATAGAAAAATTAAAAATGAAACAGACCTGTTTAATGATATAGCATATTGATTTCATTATGTCATAGAAGCAAAATTGAATGCATGAACTAAAATCACAAGGAAATGATGATGGGATGTACTGATAGGCTGACTATACAAAATAAATAAACAACTTATGAGAACTTAGAAAGTTTGATTTGTGGGATCCAATTTTTTTAAGGCTTTTGAGTGAGAAATGGTTCTTGACCCAAATCAAGCATACACATGTCATCATGGAATCAAATGAGGTTTCATTCAAAGAAAAATAAATGCAAGCTGGTATTAAGCTTGAGGAAAATCAAAGACAAGCTGGTATTAAGCTTAGTCAAGAAAAACTAGAAACAAGCTGGTATTAAGCTTGAAGAAAACCTAATGCAAGCTGGTATTAAGCTTGAGAAAAACTTAAACTAATAAAGTTCGATTCCATACATGTGCCATATTGCTGGGACGAACCTAGCTGAAGCCATCCATTTGGATAGAACAAGAAAAACACAAAAAGATAATAAATGATTGAATCTCATTGAATTCATGATGACTGGTATTAAGATATGCTGAAATGAGTTTTGAACTTATTTTGATCTTGATTGATGAAATGAATTGGGGAACTCAATCAGAAAATATGATTAATCATTTAGTTTGTTTAAGAGTTGTGTATCGTTCAGTTTAAATTTGGACACATATATCAGTAATCGTATCAAAATGAAATTGTGATTGAAGTGAAGCATTCATTGAAGGTTATATGATGTGATCAGAGATATGTGTTATCTTATTAACGGGCTTTTCACAAAAATATGTGTTTACTTGCTTTTAATTTGTGTTTGTACAGTTGTTTGGTTGCTTCAGAAAAATACAAAAATATTTTCTATTTTAAAAATTTGTTTTAGATGATCATTTGTAGATTCGGATGTCTGTCATCTTTGAATCCTGAACCAACTAGACATATCTTCATAAATAGTTAAAAGTTTGGTGCTCAAAATGTTAAATTCTTGAAATTTTGGAGTTTTGAATAGTCCATCTCTCATTCGTACGAATGAGAGGCAGAATGGACTCATTCGGCCGAATGAGACTGAGTCATTCGACCGAATAAGCTACTCAGAATGAACTTCATTCGACGAATGAAGAGCGTCGAATGTCTCATTCGACATTCTCATTCGGCGAATGAACCTCACCGAATGACTTAGTCGCCACTTTCATTCGGCGAATGAGACTGAAGTCACATGACCTTTCGTCTAGCTCATTCGGCGAATGAGTACACAGTATATAACTGTGTTTCGACGAATGAGGGTCATTCGACCACTTTTTCTTTCGTGACATCAGTAAACCTCTCATTCGACGAAACACATACTTAGACTTTTTATTCGATTTCTCGTGACTCTTGTTGATCCTGCTTCTGACAATCCATTTATACTTCTTCTCAGGTATATGGAGATGAAGTTTCAACCGATTCCATCCACGAAATCATGTCAAACAGTTTAGCATTTTAGGGTTTTAGGGTTTTTGAATTCGCCCAACAAATAAACTGTTAAGATGGACCTTAAACTCAAAATGTCAAGTATTAAAAATGCTAATCGGTCGATTCTGAGTGTTGTTTACCAGATTTTTTGGATTGATTTGAGATTTTGGATAAAGGGATTTTGAACTCAGTTTATATGCCGAATGTCGTCATTCGACGAATGACTCATTCGGCGAATGAACCTCATTCGACGATTGGTTCATTCGGCGAATGACCAGTCATACTCAAGTCTCATTCGACGAATGAGAGTCATTCGACGAATGAACCTCATTCGACGGTTAACTCATTCGACGAATGGACTCATTCGGCATATCAGAAAACTGTCAATCTGATTTCTGTTAAACTTCATTGTTTGATTGATTATCTTGTACTGACATGTGTATTTCTTGTATTGTGCAGTATGGCAGGATACAAATCAGTTCCGAAGCACAACATCTGTGCCCATCTCGACTTGACTACCCCGAACGCGAAGCACTACGCAGATATTATCACATTCTTGAGGCGTTCCAGGATCTTCACTGCCATATCGACAGTTCATGTGCCCTACTTATCACATCAGCAGGATTTCTGGTCATCTGCTGATATCGATTATGAGGCCGAGCCTACAGTCATAAGGGGCAAGGTCAGGGGACATGATGTGGTGGTCTCTGCTGAGCATATACGTAGGGTCTGTGGTTTTCAAGACTCTCCGGATCATCCTGCTCTACTTGACAGATTTTTAGTCCGTGGATGCTTTCTCCGATGCAAGTACAAGGGAGATATTGGAGCCGGGATTCTGAACAAGGCGTTCATGTCCCCACAGTTCAAGTACTTGGCTCATGTACTTGTTCACTGCCTTGGCTCGAGGAGAGGGGGCTTTGATGACATGCGCGAAACCATTCAGTGCGCATTTGCTGCCTTGGTGCTCAACAAACCATTCAACTTCTCCGAGATGGTTTTTATACACATGAAGGAGAATGTGGGGCTTAAGGGTGACAAGAAGTTCCTGATGTACCCTAGATTTATACAGCAGATTATTGATGCCCAGATTCCAGATCTTCCAAAGCTTAATGCTGACATCATTAGATTGGAGCACATGAATGACATAACTCTCAACAGAGTTTTTTCATACAGAGGGAAGGAGAGGAAGCCCACCACTAGATCCCTATTTGGTCACCTCTCTCGACCTGATTACAGGGCTCCGGCTGGAAAAAGATGGAGACACGATGACTCCGATTCAGATGTGGAGGACATTGTGGTTCCGGTTGGTGATGATGACAGTGATGGTGAGGATGGAGATGGTGGTGCAGGCCCGAGTGGTGCTGGTGTTGATGTGAGCACAGTGGATGTTAGTACTGTTGCTGTGGAGAGTTCAGGGGCTGGGGAGATGACATCAGTACACATAACCACTGCTGCTTCAGAGAGCATGGTTGATGTTACTGTTTCTGGTGCTGGTGATGCTGTTGATGTGTCAACAGCACAGAAGGAGGATGTGGACATCGATTCACTGATGGATTTGGACTTCTTGACTACGACTACATCCTCAGTGACTGCTCCTCTCGATGTATCTGTTCCGCATTCCTCAGGTGATGATGGTGAGTCTGATGACTCCAGTGATGGTGGTGAGGGTGCTGATGGTGAAGGTGACGACGAGAGCACCGATTCTGATGATGTCCTGGAGCAGGGATATGAGCGGGTGATGGTAGGAGGAAAGTTGGTGGTCAGGAAGAGGAAGAGGACTGATGATGACTTGGAGGAGATCACTGACCCGTCATTCATTCCAGAGTTCGATTTCTCTCCTCCTCCAAGGTCATCTGCTCCTGCTTCCACAGCAGTGATTTCTTCTGCTGGTGCTCCCACCTCATCCAGAGCTGGTAGGGGAAAGAGATCCCGATTCTCTTTCCAAAGGAGGTCAGAACTGACATCAGCTGCTACAACTACTGTCACATCAGTAGCAGCTGTGTTAGTTTCTTCACTGACAAGGACAAGGGCCATTCACACTCAGGCTACTACTGCCCCTCTGTCCACTCCTTTTGTTCGTGAGCCGGTGTATGTTACTGCTTCCTCTGGCCCATCCACAGTCCGTGCTGATGTTAATATACCTACTGTTTCAGTTGTGGATCAGCTTAGCACACTGAACAGTATGGTTTTGAGACTGATGGAGAGGAGCATGGAGCAAGAGAGGAAGAACAAGGAGCAAGAGCTGGTTATTGCTCAGCTGACTAGGAGGATCGAAGAGCAGGATACTCTGCTTCTTCAGGCTACAGACCAGAGGGCTGACTTGAGAGCCAGGTCTGCTCAGCAGGAGGAACAGCTCCTGAAATACATCGATGAGCACAACCAGCTGGCTATGACAGCCTCTGGTTTTAGTGATCGGATCCTGCAACTCGAGTCTGAGAATGCTCGCCTAGCTGGACTCGTCGAGGGTTCAAAGGAGAGTACTCCCAGACTTGAAGGAGTTGAGGATCGTTCCGATGATTCAGACAAAGAAGAAGATGAAGAAGAGTCTGATGAGGAACAGGTGGATTACGAAGATTCCGAGAAAGAGGAGGAATCGGATGAAGAGGATGAAGATGATGATGAAGATAAAGATGGATCAGGGAGTGGGTCTGGAGAATCATCGGGCACTGATGATGATGATGATGATGATGATGACAACAATGATGACAAAGCTCCTCCCACTTCCGAGATCAGGTCTAAGAAGGCCAACGACAAGAAAGCTCAGGCTCCTCCTCCTTCGTCTCCATCAAAGACAGCAGAGCCAGAAGCTACTGAGGAAGTCCAAGCTGTGCCTTTGAGACGTCAACTTGACGAGACTCTTACCATGATTTTAGACGCTCAAGGCATCATACAGCACTCAGTGAGCTACGACAAGGAGGAGGGTGAGATCATACATTGCTTATCTAAGGAGCAAATAGCCGAGCTGTTCAGGTTGAATCCTGATGAGGTCGTCACTGAGGACACCTCTGTGCCCAGTACTGAAGAGCCCGAACCGGAACTCTTTGATGATGTAGATGAAGTCATTTTGGAAGACATCACCGAAGAAGAATACCCCAAGTATACATCGGCTGAAGACGAGCTGCCTACATTCACTGAGCCATTTGATCAGGAAACAGAGGATCTCTTGGTCAGATATTTAGAAGAACAAGTAGAGGCTAACAAGGCTGAAGCTGATGATTTAAAGAAAAGAAAAGAAGAATGGGCTGCATACTGGGAAGTATTGAAGAAACAAAGTACAGAGAAGATGCCAGCAACGCACAAGAAAGTTTACCGGACCAAAGGCTATAAAGCTGGAGGTCAGATACTCAGCTGGGCATACTTCCATGACCTTGGGTGCTATGCGGTGAAGAGGGAAAAGGGAATAGACTACTTCAAACACCCGCATGATTTCAAGACGTTGCCTGGATTTGAAGTCAATCAACTAGCACGTCTGAACATGCTATACTGTGAAGACTCCAGGATGTCTGCTTGGTTCTCTCGACAAATCAAGTATGAATACCGGAAGAGATGGGTGAATTTTCAGCCGCAGCAACCAGAGAGGTACTACTTGCCAGAGATAGATGGGGATACCCGGAAGCATAAAGTGATCCTGAAGTGGCTTCCCCCTAAAGTCATGAAGAAGATTCCTCTACGGAAGATGCGTCAAGACTTTATGGATGGCTTCCGATGGTGGTACTATGACGGGAGAACCGGTGAAGCTGTGATTGTGCTATGCAAAGACAAGAAATGGGAAACTATCAGAATTTTTGATCCCATGTGGCTGACCAATCTATCACTGAATGATGTCAAAGCTTTCTATCAACATCAGATTTTCTTCGATGTACAGGATATGGAGCAGGCTCTTCAATACATGAGAGTTATTCGTCTCTGTATCTGCTTAAAGGTTCATGCTGGTGCTGATTGGAAAGCTATTTCAGACAAGCTTGCAAAGAAAGACACTTCAAAGAGTTGAACTAGGTCCAAGGGGGAGTTTGTTGATACATGTTTTGTCCCTAGTTCAGTCTTGTAATTCTTATCATGTAATTGTTTAAAATATTAATGGAAGTTGTCTTTATATCCAATTTATCATGTTTATTTCTATTAATGATTGTCTATTAATGTTTATCTAGTTGTTTGATTTGATTATAAACAGTTTGAGTATGAAGTTTACTCATTCGGCCGAATGACTCTAGAATGAAGTCATTCGGCGAATGAAAGGTCTAGCGAATGTCTGAGTTCAAAATGAGTCATTCACCGAATGACTCATTCGAATGACTGCTCATTCGAGCTTAGTCATTCGCCGAATGAGCTGCTTCGGCCACTCATTCGGCGAATGACAACAGCTTATATATAGGAGTTCAAATCATTTAAAACCTAACTTTCCTGATCCCTCCTTCTTCCCTAGCTCTCCAGAGTCAAAACCCTAGAAGATCTGAGCGGTTCTTGTGCGTCCAAGTTCGATTCTCAACCCGTGGTGTTCGATTGTTGCTTCCAAGTCATCTCTACAGCCTCGGATCACCACGGTTCCTGTTGGTTTCGTTTGGAAAACCCTGGAATAGGATTCCGCACTATCCCAGAGGTTATCGAGTAGTTTTTCATTGGATTCGGATTGTTTCCGAGCTCCCGATCGGTCCTACACCATCTTAGCTGGGTCTACGTGTATCCCTTGGTCATTGACCACGTGTCCAAGAAATTGGACTTCGCGAATCCATAAGTCGCACTTTGAAAACTTTGCATACAATTGTTCCTTCTTTAGTAATGTAACATCAGTGCCGGAAACGACACCGGAACAATGATCTGAATAGTAACGTGAACAGTAATCATGTACGAACGTTATGTAATTCAGTGTATTTCATATTCATGTCAAGCATCATTATCATTTTATGTCATCATAACGCAAGTTCAGAATCATTTCAGTGAAACAAAGCTCAGAATTATGGTTCTTCAGTCAGATAGTTACCAGACGACACAGAACCATCATGTGATTATTTATAAGGATTTTATTATGTATAACCGTATGTGAGGCTTTACAGAACAAAACAACACGGATCTCGTTACGTGAATGCTAAACCGACAGATTATTCGTATAGGTGACGATCTGTACGAATAAATCTGAAAGTTTAACGTTCTGAATGATATCCGATAATTAGAAAAAAATATTGAATAGTATAGTTATCGTCGTGTTCATACGGGTGACGATTCGAACGAATACGCGCGACTACGATTCGATTTTAAACTGTTAATTAAATTATGTTGAAAATTTTAAATAAATAAAATATATTTATTTAATTTACTAAGAATAACTACCTAAAATAATTTTATAACTTATATTTTAAAAACCAAGTCGTTTCATTACGAAAACGACGAGAAATCGACGTTTTTACGCGAAACCAAGCAAAACCGAACGAACCCGTGTAGTTTCACCTCATTTAATGAGGCACTCAATGCCTCATACCACCCCCACCAACCAGCCACCATCACCAAATTTTCGGAACTCTCTCTCTCTAAAATCTCTCTACCTTCTCTCTACAAGATCTCTTCCAATTCTCCACGAAATCGACCCTTTTTGGTGTCAAAACGACCACTACTTCACGTAGAACTTGAGAGTACAGCAGATCTAAGCTATCATCCATCTGACCTGAGGTAAAAACCATGATTTGTGTTCGGTTTTAGGGTTTGAAAACCCTCATGGTCGCCTCCCCTTAGAACCGGTTATAGGCCACCATGCCTTAGGGAAACACCACAAAAATGCTCTTAGGATGATGTAAGAACAACTACCATGTCAACCCTTAGTGTTTTAGCTTCAAAATCTATGGCTGCCATTGAAAAACCCGATCTGCCGAATGACCACATCAGGTGGTCGAATGGGTGTGTGCAGGTCGAATGACCAGTTATTCGGTCGTGGCCTCACTCGGTAGCCCTTCGGCCAAATGGCCTCATCCTGAGCCAAGCCTCTCATTCGATCTGGCCCCTCCTTCGGTCGACAGCCATTCGACAACCCAACTCATTCGCCCCACTCCTTCGGCTGAGATCTCCATTCGATTGGCAAGCTTGATTCGGCCGGCACTCTTTCGGCCCAGCATCACCTTCGGACCCATGGTATTCCGATCAAGCTGATTCGAAGTAGGTGGTTATGCGTGAGATGACTACGTGGTATGCATGGGACGTGTGGGTGTATGGGTGAGAGTGCATGGGGATGATATTAGGATACCTATGTCCATGCGGCCAAGTTTTGGGTAAACGTGGGCGCATCATGAGACAATAAACAAAGGAATGATCATAGTGATTATGGAACTTAACCCTAGATGCCAATGGTTAATGATGCATGAGTTCGGTTTGGGGAAAACAAGGAAGTAGGGTTTCCTAAAGAAAACGGGTTTTCTTCATCAAGCAAACAACTAAGTATGGATTGTTAATATCCATTAATCAAGTTTAGCACACTTGAGGATCCATCATGAAATCATAAGGATCAAACAATAATCTAAGGTTTGAGTGTTGATGAATCATTAACACGAAAACCTTAGAAAAAGCTATAAAGACATACAACTAAACCTAGATGGTTTTCATAAAATATCAAGGTTTAGTTAATCAAAGAACTAACACGAAATCGTTTAAAGATTCAAAGTCGAGTAATGGGCCTGAGATTGGCCCAATGGGTTTAATCTAAGCCCATCATATGTTAAACATTCTTTCAATTAAATTAATTATGTTTGAATAAAAGAAACTAGATTATAAACTTTGTTAAATTAATTAAATGATTTTCCTAAATAAAAGTTTAACTTAAAATGAATTAAATTGAAAATGTTTTACTTAAAGACTTTAGATGATTAATGTGGGATTAGGGCTATACTCCTAGACTCCTGTTATTATTTATTTATATGTTTTACACATATATGTTTGTTTATACTCCTAGACTCCTGTCTAGGTAATTGCTATGCAGAATTAACTAACAAGTTAATTAAATTACTCCTACGAGTAATACTTTAATTCTAAGACTCTAAACAAACCTTTAGTCTATCAAGCTCAAATTCAAGAATCTAAATTCATAGTGAAACCAAAAGAACTAAATCTAAAGATCATGTTCAAAGAAATCTAATTCAGTGTGTGATCTGAAAACAAAGGACCCTAATCAAGAATCAATTATCATTGTGAAATCATGGAAATTCTAAAGATCAAATCAAGAGACTCAAGGAATCAGAAATCATAAATGTGTGTGAATCGTTGAAATAATGAAATCATTACAATCTAATGAAATCATTAATACTTGAGTTAAGGTGGATGTCAGTTGTATAGAAATCAAGACCACGTGTAACACACATAAAGTCTCGGCATAAATAGTAGACTCTGGTAGTCAAGCTATATGGGCAATAACATGAACTATCAAATGAAATCAAAATCAAGAGAATCAAAGAGATCAAGAATCAAAGGATATCCGTAAAGTCCCGGCATGTACAGTAGACCATTGGGTCAAGCTGATATGGGCATCATTAAAATCCCGACACGCTCAGGTAGGCTCCTTGTGAGTCCTGCCTGATATGGGTCACGTGTGAGAGGGTACAACTTGGACAACCACCAACAACTAGGTCTCATTGATTGAGTCAAATAAGGCCCAATCATCATGTCCTAGTTGTATTTAAATGCTTATTTATTTAATTAAATTAAACATTTAATATCATGTTTCTACAAATGATTTTGGGAAATCATGAAGTCATGGTGAACCCAGGAAATTAGAGTATTTCAAATTGTGGAAATCAAGCTTTTAACCAAGAAGTGGGTGTGGGTAATAATGCTTAATTATCATTAATATCAATGTCCTATGCGACTTAGTATGTGGTGGGATGGCGTCTGGGCGGGCTTGTAGGCTCGACTCAGGGGTATGCCCTATACATAAGCATACCGAGCTGGATGATACATGTGATGTTAATGAGATTAAGGTTGTTACCGAAGAGGTTATCAATGATATCTTGCGTATTTCAAACTGTTAAATAGAGTGTTTTAAAATCTTGGATGATCATAGAATTGAGTGGTAGGTAAAATGCTTAATTATCATTAATGTCAATGTCCTATGTGGCTTAGTATGTGGTGGGATGGCGTCTGGGCGGGCTTGTAGGCTCGACTCAGGGGTATGCCCTATACATAAGCATACTGAGCTGGATGATACAGGTGATGTTAATGAGTTTAAGGTTTTATCTAAAAGGTTTTCAAAGCTATTTTTCAATAACCAAACTATATGAACTCACCAACCATGGGTTGACTTGATCTTTTTGCATGACTTCTCAGGTGAAGAACAGGTCAATTAAGAAGTCATATCTTTTGGACTAGGACTTCAGATAGAAGACTTAGTATTTTGGACCTGCATACTTTTGGAAACATCATTATACAATATATTTTGTATATCTTGTGTAAATACAAGATAGAAATTATGATGTTGATGGTAGATTTACATTGTTAAATTATAAACAATACTGATGTAATTTAACTTTGTAATTCTATTCTATTTAGCATTTCTCATTTATATCATGTGCAATGTAAACAATCTGATCATCACGATTATCACTCACGATATCGCGCCTCGGGAACCTTCCGCCCGACGGGGACTCCGATCCAACCCCGCCGGCTCGGGGTGTGACAAGTAATTCCAAGACTAGCCTTAGGTGTTCAGCATGTTCTTCCTGCTTCTTAGAGTAGATCAGGATGTCTTCAATGAATACTATCACGAATTTGTCAAGATAGGGTTTGCACACTCTATGCATGAGATCCATGAATACCGCTGGTGCGTTGGTCAGTCCAAAGGGCATAACCAGAAATTCGTAGTGTCTGTATCTGGTTATGAAGGCAGTCTTAGGTATATCGTTTTCCTGTATCCTCAGTTAATGGTAGCCCGATCTCAAATCGATCTTCGAATAGTAGCTTGACCATTGCAATTGGTCAAACAAATCGTCTATTCGCGGTAATGGCTATCGATTCTTGATCGTCACCTTGTTCAGTTCTCTATAGTCGATACACATACGGAATGATCCGTCTTTCTTCTTCACGAACAAGACCGGTGCTCCCCAAGGCGAGAAGCTCGGTCTGATAAATCCCTTGTCTAACAGCTCCTGCAACTGGTTAGACAGTTCCTGCATTTCAGTCGGTGCTAATCGATATGGGGCTTTAGCAATCGGTGCTGCTCCGGGAGTGAGGTCTATCTAGAACTCGACTTGTTGTTTTGGAAGTAGTCCAGGTAGATCCTTGGGAAACACTTTGGGAAAATCACGGACTACGGCGATGTCCTCAATATTCCTCTCTTTCTTTGGTTGCTCGGTGATAAGGGCTAGTGATGTGAGCGGTCAGTACCCTAAAAACAAGACTAAATTAAAGCTAATTAACCTATGCTAAAGACACTCTAACTAGCCCTAGACCTAGACTTTGACCTAAACACCTAGTAATAATCGGAAATCCTAAACTAGACCGCTACGTAGGCAAGTGTACCTATCGGTGACAGTATAGCTTGTGGAAGACCGGATATCGAACCCTAAGGACACTAGTTTGACAAAACTAACCTAGACTGTGAACAAAATAAAATAAAAGAGAAAAGGGGGGGTTTGGTGCAACTGATAACCTAATCAGACTGAAACTGACTAAGGAAACTAATACTAACAATTACACTGAAAACAACAAACTAAACTGATAATGAAACTGGAATCTAACTGCAGTGAGGAAAACTGGTGTATCTAGGCTGGGATTCAAAAGTATGACAGATGCTGACTTGGACTGATCTATGAAGGATGAAGACTAGGATCTTAAGGAACATACTAAGGAATACCTAATGGGACCCAGATCAGATACCAGGCAACTCAAATGGGAATCCTAAGGCTGTGCTGTATGCACTAGTCTATCAGGTCACCTTCCGGATTTTCCCGATATGCATTTGCACTCAAACGGGTGAATCACCTCCCGGATTTCTCCACCCGTTTGTATCCTAAGACACTTGAGAGCTATAAAGTTGGCAACTTTGACATGGATTGACACTAACACTAAGTAAATCTAAGACAACGCCCTCCCGGGTTGTTTAACTCAAATATCCCAAGTGTCAGAGACCAACCATCTAACCTATCACCTCCCGGATTTCTAGGTTAGGTTACACATGCTAATAACTACACTTAATGAAGTCTAATCCTATGGAATGTGATCAACAACCCATAAACTAACCTAAAACACAAAGTAGTAGGCCTAACATGCATCTATGTGTGAAAAGACCTTCCTAAACACATGTGGATCAAACATACACCAAATATAATCATTCAACATCCATAATAACCATCAAAGATTCAAACTTTACAGCTGATTACAAAGCATATATCATCCATGAGCATAAATCAAGTCCAAAGTCAACAAAGTTCACAACTTTATCATCCAAAACCTAGATACAACCATAGATCTAGCCACAAAACATACTAACAGTAGCTAAACAAGTCTGAATACATCAAAGATCAAAACTTTAAACTAAGAACATGTAAAGAAAAGGAAAATACTCAAGATGGTGCTTCTTCTCCACTCCTACAAGCCCTAATCAAGCCCCAAACTCCATGGTTAAGCTCCAGCAGCTCCTAGGCTCGATTAGGGTTCCAAAGACGCAAAAGAAGACCCCTAAAATGGCTGGAATGCGATCCCTTTTATAGAGGGCTTGAAATTAGGGTTTTAGGCTAAAAATCTATCTGGGGCGCATAGCCTAGCGTTGATAAGGGTGAGGCTAGGCTATGCGCGCGGAATAAATGCAAAATTTCGCCTAATGATGCCAGGCGCATAGCCTAGAGCCAAGAAGCCCCACGCTAAGCTATGCTCCTAGGGTCAGTTTCCTTCATTTCTTTGTTTTTTCGCCCGCACTTGATTCCGATGCCCGTTTTCCTTCATTTCCGCTCCTCCGGGACACATTCCTACACAAAAACTCTAAAATGTAAAAAAGGAACTAAAATCGACTCGAAATATTTACGAACTAACGAAAACAGACTCGAATATGTACAAAAATGGATGTGTTAAAGTAACACATCAAAAATACCCACACTTAAACCTTTTTCGTCCTCCAAAAAGCTAACAAGATGGAATCATAGATTAGGGCTAGGTTTTTAATATGCAATGATTTAACAATCTTAAATCCTTGTGTATTAACCGCGATTGTTGGTATAATGGTCCGATCTAAATCCAAACACCAATTTCAAGTTCCCTAATCATGATTTATTTATGTTCAAGTTTAATCATTCATCTTATGGATCACATCCCTTGGTCAAAACGAGTTATCTTAATCCTAAACAACAGCTTTCAAGGCACATGATTAAATCAAAAGACTTAAACCCACCTCTATATGCAAACTACCTAGATAAAGTTAAAATTTTAACCTAATGATGGAAATGGATGAAGGTGTGAGCATTTTGCCTTTTTATTCTCTCATTTTTCTTTTTCTTTTACCTCACTTGAGCGTATTACAACACTGTTTCACTCGGTTATGAGCCGGGGTATGACAACTGCTTTTTAGCTCTTATTCTCTCTTTCTTTTATTTGCACAGGCTCAGCTTACTTAGTGGATTATGGAATTTCTTTATTTAGCGGGCGCCATAAGTCTCGGATTTATTTTCATAAAAAGAGAACATATGTGCCAGGTTTAAATTTTAAGAAATCTAGGTTGTTAGTTTACAGAGGTTCCTTTATTCACTATTACTTAGTTTCAGATTTCCCGAATTTTCCAAGTTTAAACCCACAAGAATCCTGAATTTAAGTTTATTATATCAAATCCTAAGGAACTTTCTATCGGCTGGGCCTACCAACAAATCCCAAATCAATACACAAGTTAGCCTCTAAAAACCTAAGCCCTAATCATAGTCCGATCATCTTCAATTTATAAAATGCAAGCTAGAACAAGGACATTTTTCAAGACTCTAGCTATATACATCCTAAAACTCTAGACTTAATTAGAAGATGCAAAATAAATAAATAAACAAACGAATATTTACAGGAAGAGAAATCTAAGGTAAAAAGTGGAAAAGACTTAGCTGATCACGCTACATCAGCACGCGTGAGTCTGATCCAAAAATAAAATAATCAACAGCCGGTCGTTTGCAAATGAAGTAGTCTAAGTAGTCGCCACCCGAATGTAAGAGTACGAGCGGTTAAAACCAGACTGCAAATTAAGATTTCAAACAAACCAACTAGATTAAATGAAAATAAAAAGACTCAAATACTGACTTGAATAATATTTACAACTGACTCAATTGTAAGAAAACTCTTTTTGCAAAGTTTTTGATTTTTTAATTTTTTTGTGTTTTTAACTTAAAATAATTACAAATTGAGTTATTTAATTACAAGTTTTTATTTATTTACAAAAATTTCAAAAATTTTATTCAAAATTTGACTTCAACTATACAATGACCTAATTTACAAAAATTAAAATTAAAAGGCGCCAGCCTGTCATACCCACACTTAGAACAACACATGGTCCTCAATGTGGATTTAGAACTGGCGAAAGATAATAAAAACTAGAATACAACAAAGTAAAGAGGCGGACTCCCTGATAATTTGCAATCATGTCGTGAGTGAAGCCGCACGCCTTTCTATATACAGTCTCAAACTCAAATATACAATTGTTAATACAACAACAAATATATTACAATAATACAAACACCATTAGATACAATGTTACAACATAAACAATAATATACAATTTGAAACAATCATACAACAACAACAAAATATTACAACAACATTTGATATAAATATACAACTTTTATTTTAGTATACAATTTATTTAATAAGTTACAAAAATTATACATACATATTTTACATACAATTTGTGTTTAATTATTTCATACAAGTATAAATTTACAAATTTTATTTATGTTAAAAGTATTATACATATATGTTATACATACTTGTTATATTATTGTACATACAATATATATTTTTTTATTTAATATAAGTAATAGTACAAGGTTACAAATTTATTTGTTAGGTTACAATATAATACATACATATAACTTATTTATTTCTAAAATACATACTAATTATTTATTTATTAAAATTATTTTTGTACAAAATTATTTATTCATAATATACAATTGATTTTATTTATATACTTAAGGATATTAATTATTTAAAATTACAATGTATTTTTACAAGTGTTTTATTTATTTTACAACATTTATATTTTTAACATACAACATATATATTTATTTTAATTTTACATTTACATTAATATTCAATATACATAAGTTTACATACATACATTAGTATCACATATACAACACTTATGTTACAAAACATTTTAATTTACATTTACATGAGTATTAATATACAAAATAACATACATTATTTTTATTATTTTTAATATACTATATACATACATTATTGGACGGTGGTGTGTTTTTTTTTTATGTATATTCTAAAAGTTTAATTACTTAAAACTAATTAATTCCTAATAGCTTAGAATAAACTTAACTATAATTAACCTAAATTATAATTAATTATAACTAAAATTATTTTTAATGGAGCAAAATTAACTAGGCAATTAAATTAATTACAATCCTAAGTAATCTAATTTAAACTAGCAAAATAAAATAAACTAAATTCATTAACGCTACTAAAACCAAAATCAAGACAGAATCAAAGCAAAAAAACCCTAACAAGTTTACGAAAAATTAAAATTAACCTAAAAGAGATAAAAGGAAAACCGAGTTGAGTCACTAGCGATGAATAAAGTGATCGGATTTAATGCTAGGTAATGCAATCACGGCATATCCACACTTGAATCTGACACAATTGTGCAAACACACAAATACATCACCAATCACACAAAACTCGATAAACTCAAACTAAACTATGTACACTATACACATGTTGGGCCGAAGCCCGAATCCCTAACATAACCTTAGTCAGGAGGCTTCTCCTTAATCCATCTTCTGTCCAACCCGTTCAATTCCTTTCGCTCATGATTAAAAATTAAACCAATGGAATTGAAGAACATTTTAAAACAATTGAACGAGTCGGGCCACCAATATTTAAACTTACCTAGACCAAACCTAATGCTTGACAAGTAATGAGGAGAATGGCTGTGCACAGACCTTGCTGGCTTGGTTCTCCTTTTCTTCAGTCGGTTTGGATCCACTAACTTCCTTTTTGTTGCCTTCTCCCGAGGTTCTGTGAATTTCAGTGGAGCTCCATCCTCTATATTCCCTACGGGCCGGCTCTGGTGCTCTACCTCTTCCACTAACACTTCTCCTTCGATCATAGGTAGCTCAACCTCCATATCTTCCATCTCCTCAACATCCTCAATTGCTTCTACCTGAATACCCACACTTAGATCTCCATTTAATAATGACTCTAACATCTGTAGATCACCAAGTGGGTCAAAATGCACATCCTCCTCTACAGCAGAAGGTATATCTATCAGCTCAACACCAAACTCATCTTCCCAGTAGTGTTCTTTAGTGACTTCATCTTCCAAATCAACTTCAACTTCCTCCTCCTCTTCTTCATCATCATGCTGAAATTGAAATCCCAAGTAGTTACCATCCCAGTCGTATGTAAATCGTCCCTGATTTCTCACACGGGATGCATTTATGCACTTAATGATATCTTGGATTTCTCTATCTCTTTTTCCCCTGGCATCTCTCAACCATCCATTCAGATCCCCTCTAGACCTATATGCATACATGATGCACTAAACTTAAAAACTAGACCTGAAACCTAAAAATATAACCTAGACTCACAAGACTCACCACAAAAGACTCACAATTAAAGCAAAACAAAGAGAACACAAACACAATCAAAGCTAGTTTCGCTATTGCCTAGTGTCCCCGGAAACGGCGCCAAAAACTTGATGCGAGCGGTCAGTACCCTAAAAACAGGACTAAATTAAAGCTAATTAACCTATGTTAAAGACACTCTAACTAGCCCTAGACCTAGACTTTGACCTAAACACCTAGTAATAATCGGAAATCCTAAACTAGACCGCTACGTAGGAAAGTGTACCTATCGGTGAATGTATAGCTTGTGGAAGACCGGATATCGAACCCTAAGGACACTAGTTTGACAAAACTAACCTAGACTGTGAACAAAATAAAATAAAAGAGAAAAGGGGGGGTTTGGTGCAACTGATAACCTAATCAGACTGAAACTGACTAAGGAAACTAATACTAACAACTACACTGAAAACAACAAACTAAACTGATAATGAAACTGGAATCTAACTGCAGTGAGGAAAACTGGTGTATCTAGGCTGGGATTCAAAAGTATGACTGCTGACTTGGACTGATCTATGAAGGATGAAGACTAGGATCTTAAGGAACAGACTAAGGAATACCTAATGGGACCCAGATCAGATACCAGGCAACTCAAATGGGAATCCTAAGGCTGTGCTGTATGCACTAGTCTATCGGGTCACCTTCCGGATTTTCCCGATATGCATTTGCACTCAAACGGGTGAATCACCTCCCGGATTTCTCCACCCGTTTGTATCCTAAGACACTTGAGAGCTATAAAGTTGGCAACTTTGACAAGGATTGACACTAACACTAAGTAAATCTAAGACAACGCCCTCCCGGGTTGTTTAACTCAAATATCCCAAGTGTCAGAGACCAACCATCTAACCTATCACCTCCCGGATTTCTAGGTTAGGTTACACATGCTAATAACTACACTTAATGAAGTCTAATCCTATATATATATATATATATATATAGGGGATGGTTCCTTTGTTAACCCTTCCTTATTGCGATAACCGCATAACCCTAGCATTTTTTGCGTTTTTTGTCCGAATCTTTTTTTTTTCCTTTTTCCATGGTCTTTATTATACATAAATAAGGGGTTTCGTTCTTGTGTTTTTGCTAATTCATCACCGTTTAGAAGTTATTTACAACCGTAAGTAAGTGCAACGACTTACGGTTACTTACATCACACTTACATCAGATACGTGCTGTAAGTAACCGTAAGTCGTTACACTTACTTACGGTTGTAAATAACTTCTAAACGGTGATGAATTAGCAAAAACACAAGAACGAAACCCCCCCTATTTATGTATAATAAAGACCATGGAAAAAGAAAAAAAAGATTCGGGCAAAAAACGCAAAAAGTGCTAGGGTTATGCGGTTATCGCAATAAGGAAGTGTTAACATTTGATCCTTCCCCTATATATATATATATATATATATATATATATATATATATAATACTATATAATACATATTAGAAGGACACAATGGTCTTGTACCAAAAACTCTTAAAATTAAGAGTTTTACAACTCTTATAAAATGAAGTAAAGCCTACAAAGCTTTAAAAACCATATACAAAGGGTTTTTTACGTTTTAGCTTGTCTCACAATGATACCTTTAAGAAATAAAGTATTAAAGAATAGCTATAAAAGAAACCATCTCAAATCAAGTGAATCACTTCTTAACATTTATGTCACATTTGTCATATCATATTTGGCCTTTTAAATTGTGACTTTTATAATAATAGTTTTTTATTAAAATATTAATCTTAAATTAAATTTAAAGAGTTGATTTATGTTTTTTACGAGCAAAAATCAACAACGTAAATGTTTTGTTTTCCGCCGCATCGCGCGAGTATCTTGCTAGTATGTGTGTATATATATATATAGGATTGGGATCAAATAATAACCCACTCTTAAAGCAATAACCTAATAACTTTGTCAAAATGAAGCCGAATCTTGAATTTTTTTTAAACATCATTGTAACACAATTTGAACACTATGTTCTTTTATAAGTTTGTGAAAATTCATAACCGTTTAAGATATATCATCGTTGTAAATTTTTGACAAAAACAGTTACAATGTTGTAAATCAAAAACTTACAACGATGATATCTCTTAAACGGTTATGAATTTTCACAAACTCATAAAAAGAACATGGTGTTCTAATTGTGTTACAATGATGTTCAAAAAAAAATATTCAAGATTCGGCTTCATTTTGACAAAGTTATTGGGTTATTGCTTTAAGAGTGGTTATTATTTGAACACTTCCCTATATATATATATATATATATATATATATATATATATATGGGATGGAATTTTTGATAACCCATAACTTTTGTTACAACCCATTAACTCAATCTAATTGATTCTAAATTTAGATCCAATGGCTATTGTTAGCTACACAATAAAAAATAAATTATATTTGGTTTTAATGAGAAAAGGTATTATTGTAAAATGAATTGCCTACTTATCTTTCTAATTTTTAATATAAATTTACTCATCTCTTTTTTAAACATTAATAACTTTTTTATAATATATTATTTTTTTAAAAAAATTGCACCATTATATTCGTCTCATTTTTCTCTTTAATTCCGTTATTTTCTCGACTATTTTTTTTCTTTTTTTATATGCCATATATTTACATTATTGTAACGAGGTTAAAAATAACAAATTTATAGGGCATCTAAAAATAGTAAAAAAAAATAGTCGAGATTATAACGGAATTAAAGAGAAAAATGAGACGATTATAATTGTGCAATTTTTTTAAAAAAATAATATATTACAAAAAATTTATTAATGTTTAAAAAATAGAGGGGTAAACTTACACAAGTAAAATGATTATCATGGCCTTTTTAATATTTTAATGAAAAGCTTATTTGTAACTTTATTATTGGCGGAAATGAGTTATGTATTTGTAGCAAAAAAGAGGGTTATTTTTCATGTCTTTCCATATATATATATATATATAGGGAAGGGATCACATAATAACCCACCTTAATTGAGGTAACCCATTAACCCTGGCAAAAAACGCTCAAATCGCAAAAAAAAAAATTCCGTTGTCTTTTTTATACAAAAATAGGGGGGCTCCTTTTTTAAGCGTTCGCTAATTCACAAGCGTTTAAAAGTTAAACGAAATGTAAGTTTGCGTTACACTGCGAAATATTTTCGCAGTGTAACGCAAACTTACATTTCGTTTAACTTTTAAACGCTTGTGAATTAGCGAACGCTTAAAAAAGGAGCCCCCTTCAATTAAGGTGGGTTCTTATTTGCTCCTTACCCTATATATATATAGGGAGAGGATCAAATGTTAACCCATGTTTATTGCGTTAACCGAATAAATGCATCTTATTCATTTTGGGACACACCCTAAAGTAAATCTAAATATGTAGGTTTATTCAATTTTTTAATTAATGTCAGGCCCATTTACGTTAATAAAAAAAAAGAAAAACATACACCTTTATATTTACTTTAATGTGGGTCCTAAAGTAATAAGATATACTTATTCGGTTATCAAAATAAGAAAGGGTTAACATTCGAACCATCCCACATTAATATATATATATATATATATATATATATATAAGATTTTGAACAAATAATAAACAATGAATAGAGCAACAACCCATTAACTCAAATCTAATTGCTAATTTAAAAGTTGAGTGTATATAATTGTACCATGCGTCATCTTTCATATTCAAATACATAAGGGTATTTTAGTCATTTGCACCATATTAAAATACTGGAATTAATTTGGTAGTGTCATATGTCACCTTGTAATGTATTTTAATATATCTACTTTTTTATTTAAAGTTTACTCTCTCTTTTTTTATACGTCTGTAACTTTTTATACTATAATATTTTTTTTATAAAAATTGCACCATTTTACTCGTCTTATTTTTCTCTTTAATTTTGTTATAGTCTTGACTAGGTTTTTTTTTCTTATTTTCCGGATGTTCGTATTTACAGCAATGTAACAAATATAAACATTACACATTATTTGTAACGAGTTTTAACGAGTTTTGGTTTACATTTTCGTAAATTAAACATGGGTTACATTTAGGGGTGTAAACGAGCCGATCCAATCCCGAGCTCGTTAAGGCTTGAGCTTGGCTCGTTTAGACAAAATAGGTCGTTAACACCCCTAGTTATGTTGTATCATTTATTTATTTACAGTGATGTACGAATGATTTTAGGCTCATTTTATATCATTTATTTAACTAGAGTAATGTAATTTACCGCTGTATAAAAATCAAAAGAATGTGTTATGTTTTATAGTCGTTACATTGATTTAAATCTAAAATTTTTAGTTAAATTCAAATAAAAGTTACGTTTAGAATAAATTTAAAATGATTTGGTAACGAATTTGGTTTACATTGCTGTAAATTAAATATGATTACATTTTATCAATTATTTAATTACAATGATGTAACAAATGTGTTAGGCTCACTTTATATCATTTATTCTGTCTAAACGAGCCGAGCTCAAGCCTTAACGAGTTTGGGATTGGCTCGGTTCATTTTACACCCTAAACGTAGTTCATTTTTAATTTACAACAACGTAAACCAAAATTTGTTACAACTCGTTACAAACAATGTATTATGTTTATACTTGTTATATTGATGTAAATACGAACATCCGGAAAAAAATTAAAAAAACCTTGTCAAGAATACCTCGGGATCGCCTTGGCTCATTTACACTCCTAAACGTAACCCCTATTTAATCTACAACAATGTAAACTCAAATTCGTTACAACTCGTTACAAATAATTTGTTGTTTTATACTTGTTACATTGGTGTAAATACGAACATCTAAAAAGTAAAAAACAAAACCTAGTCAAGACTATAACGAAATTAAAGAAATAAATAAGACGAGTAAAATTGTGCAATTTTTATAAAAAATATTATAAGATAAAAAAGTTATGGATGTATAAAAAAAGGGGTAAACTTTAAATAATTAAGTAGATATATTAAAATATATTAGAAGGTGACACATTGCACCATCGAATTAATTCCAGCTTTTTTAATATGATGCAAATGGCTAAATAACCTTCTGTATTTAAATCTGAAAGATGACACATGACATAATCCTATACACTCAACTTTCAGATTAGCAATTAGATTTGAGTTAATGGGTTATTGCCCTTTCCATGGGTTATCATTTGAACACTTCCCAACATACACACACACACATATATATATAGGATTGGGATCAAATAATAACTCACTCTTAAAGCAATAACCCAATAACTTTGCCAAAATGAAGCCGAATCTTGAATTTTTTTTTTGAACACCATTGTAACACAATTAGAGCACTATGTTCTTTTATGAGTTAATAAAAATTCATAACCGTTTAAGAGATATCATCGTTGTAAGTTTTTGACAAAAACAGGTACAGTGTTGTAAATCAAAAACTTACAACGATGATATCTCTTAAACGGTTATGAATTTTCACAAACTCATAAAAGAGCATAGTACTATTCAAGATTACCACGCTAGGCGCTACGCGTTACTAACGGTCCATGGAGTATCGCGAGGACTTTTAGTTGTGATGTGGTCCACACATATACATATATTGATAAAGCATGTCCATATGTAAATAAAATGAGTTGTTATTCAAAACAGTTGTAATGCAGTGTTTTCTCCCCCAAAGGTTAGAAAAGTAAAAAGGTGCCGTGAACTCACCTGTTAAAGCAGTTCCGGTGTGTCGGTGTTCGCGTCAGCGAATGCTAGCACCTGCTAGTAAGCACCTATAACCATGTAGGTGTGAGGATGTGTTTTGTGGTGCGTTGTATCCCTTACAACTCCAAGTGTCGGTGTGCTCAACCGAGTGTGTGTGTTGACTTGTGTTGACTCGACGAATCGTTGGTGACACGTTTGTTTAGGTTAAGTTGTCTTAATGCAAGTAAGACACCAAAATGCATCCTATTACTCAACTCATATTGTTTTCACGAAATCAAATTTTTGAAAATCATAATGTTCTCGTTTCGAGAAACTTTCTATATTTAGAAAGTTTCTATTTTTGGAAAGTATCTGGTTATGAAATCCCATTTCTATTTTTGGAAACATATGTAAACACCTTGAAATACGTTGTTTATGCATAAATTACCATTTATGCCATTTTACCCAATTAAAGTTTCCTAAAATGGTAAATACTTGCTTAAAAGCTCGTTTTCACAAATCAAGGTTTTCAATATGTTTATAAATCATTTCTAAACATATCACAATGATCACAAATCGTCAAAACATCTTAGAACATCAAAAGCCCTCTTTTGATTTTTAAAAGTTTCCATAAATAGTAAGTTTATACAAATCATGTTTTTGACTAAATCAAATATCCAAATGTGTTTCTAAACACTCCAATATACATTTAACAACATCTAGACATGTCTAACATGTCTAGATCATTACAAATCTATGACTTGCAATATAAAAGTTTCCTTTTATGGCAAGTGTACCAAAACCATCATTAAATCAATCATAACTCAACCAAACTCAAATCCCATCAATCTTACACTAAAATCAGTAGATCTAAATCTAATAACTCATCAAATCACCAACAAATTCGTGCTTGATAGCCACATGGAGTTGCATGTGTTCAAAGACACTTGCATGTGGGTTTTTAACCCTTGCATGTACGATCTAACCATTAACAAACATGTAAGACTACCTTAGAAGCTCTTAGATGGCTGATTTCAAGTTAGACAGAGGTTGTGGAGCTTCTAATGTGGTTGGATTCGATCTTCTCGTCGATTGAGAGCTCCCCAAGCTTCCTTGATGTTCCTATGGCTTCAAATCACCAAGAAATGCAAATAGGTGGCTTCAATGTTGATTCCAGAGGTTTGGGGTGTGACTTCAGTGTCTTTTGGTCGAGAGAGTTAATGGAAATTGTAAGAGAACTGGATAGAAATGAATGGGGTTGATTTTTAAAAAAATTTTGATCTGCATGGCCTTCGCGTACCGCGAAGGCCGATCAAAAGGCTTCTCGCGTACCGCGACGAAATTCGGGATCCTCGACTTCTGGTTTTCTTCGCGTACCGCCGAACTCTTCACCAAGAGACCTCCGCGTACCGCGATGGGTCCATTTTCTTGTTTTTCGATTTCGATTATTCGATTTCGCTCGTACCTAATCCCTAACGTTTATCCTAAACATCTAATGCATGTTTAGCACATAATCATATAATAGCACATAAGTTTTATTGATCACCAATGTTCGTGAGACTTGTGTGTGTGTGTTTCGATAATTCCTTGAATTATCTCTGATGGTTTGTGTTCGTTGCTACGATCCGTTTGCATGCTTGATTAACCATAATCAACATGTATTGCACAATCCAATAATTCCCCGAACTATTGTTTGTGTTAGTGTTTGTGTTTGCCACACTTGGTTTCCAAAAATAATGTGCAATGTACAATTCGATAGTTCCTCGAACTACCGTTTTGCAGCTGTGTGTTTGACTCATCTAATTAAACATAATTAAATGAAATGCGACAAGTATGAATGTGAAATACGTAGAGTGTAAGAGTTGCAATTTACCTGAAATTGCCGGGTGTCACACTCGACATACCATACACCGGTAACTGGTGTATCATACGCCAGACTCAGTTTGTACGCCATTTTGGCACTGTTTTACGCCAACAATACGCCAGCTTGATACGCCACTTCCGGAAAAACATCGTTTTCTTCCATTTTAAGCTTCCGGACTTTTTTTTCACGTATTCTTCCATCCTTGGCGTTCCAAAATATATAAACTTCATCCGAGCACCTTAAATCATTAAAACATAACAACAATCATTGTATTCCATGCATTTATTTAATAAAAACACACAATTGCCTACATAAAACACATGAAAAAACCCAAATCATCACATCCCCACACTTGTCTTTTGCTTGTCCCAAGCAAAGTCCTTTGCACATAATAGCAAATAATTCAACAAAAATGTTTAAACATATCTTTACCGGTTAATAGTGTAAATCCAAAACTATATCCAATTCCAAAGAATAACAACGTGCAATAGATTTACATCCAAGCAAGCAATATGACGTATCTAACGTGAAAATCCCTACTCAAGGACATCTAGCTTCAAGCGGTTCACACACATGCATTTACACCTCTCACAATGAGCACTCCATTCGGTTTTGTATATGGACTAGCAATGATGCACTAGTATTTCTGTACTCTCAATCCACTAATGAGGCATCATTGTCATATGCTTGCAAAGCAATCAAATCTCAATGATTATGCACAAAATTATACACAAATCAAGAGGGCTTTCAAGGTTGTAGTGTGGGCTAGGGTTAAGGTGTGAAAAGGGATGTAAAATGGCTTAAGTGGGTGAAATCCAAATTAAATAATCTAAAACAAACAAAGCTACTACAAATAATCGCTATGGTACATAGTGACCCATAATTGATTACCTTTTTTATTTTTGAACAATACTATTTTTTTTCTCTTCTTTTTTTTTCTTTTTTCTAAACACTACACAACTTTAATATTAGTCAACTTGGATTCACCAAATGAGTTTATACTAAGATGGATAAAAAGGCTAATTTTGGCTAATATCATGGGTTTAGCAAATGAATAGGTAATCAAATGATAAACATGTGAATGGTTTAATTTATGTATATCTTTTTTTTTTGTTACATAGATGTAATCAAATGATATGTGTTGTTTTTTTATTATTTTGTTGTTATTTGTTTGATTACATATATGTTATCAAATAACATGTATGAAAACACACAACTAATTGTATGCCTATTACATATTTGTAATCATGTAAACTTAAAAATATATAATTTAGTTACATATATGTAACTTTGGTTCATGTATAATTGTAAAGTTGATTCCTTGGTTACATATACATAACGTGGTCGATTAGTTGAAAAATTATGATTTTGTAATCTGTTTTTTTTTTTGAACAAAAAAATCTAGATTGTTAAATTTTATTTTTTTTGATTAAAATATCAATTTTTTGATTATTTTTTACATAAATTAAGAAAGAAGATATGTAATCCCATATTTTAGGAATTTAACTAATTTAAGGGAGAGAGAAATTAATTGTGTTGTCTATTATACCTTTTTACTATAAATACTAAATCCATTAATTAATATTATTTGCAATCTTGCCTAAATGATTTCAATGATCACGTTGTAAGCGGTTGTGTCATTTGATGTGTAACCACGTGATGTTATCGATTTTTTGCCCTGAACACGTTTATTTTGAGTATACTTATGAATTGCAGGTGTCAAGTGAATAAAGACGTGTTCGGGAGCTTATTGGATGATTAAAAGAGAAGCCGAGCGAACAAAAGGGAGAAAACATGAAGTTCGGAACACCAAAACTTTGCGGATGCATAACTAGATCTAGGAGAGGAGTTACGGGTCCCATAATATATGAAAATTGAGTTTCACGACGAGACGAAGTTGTTGGTGAAGTCAGAGTATCATACGCCCCAGCGTATAATACGCCCAAATACCAGCGTTGGCAGAAACTTTTGAGTGTAGGGTACTATTCTGGGCATATGATACGCCCAGACCCTGCGTATCATACGCCGACAGTCGAAAAATTGAGATTTTTGCCTTATCTTTACCATATTTAAACCCCACTCTTAGGGTTTCAAAAGGGGGACTTTTTGGACGTTTTTCTGGGCAAAAGTAGGGCATTTTTTGGCACTCAAACTCCTCCAAATCAATCCAAGATCATCCCAATTCGTAGAAGAAAAGATCAAATCATGTCTATGTTCAACGATTGTGAAGATTCAAGTTTGGTGATGTTCGGCTAATCCGTTTGTGATCATCTCTGGGTGGAGAATTAGGTTTGATAGTTAGGTTTGTTCTTTGATTTGTTAAACATTGGTGTTGAATTCGTTTTTTGTAGATTTGTGGATTCAATATTGCTTGATTGTTAAACGATTGCAATTTCTTGTTTCTTTTGCAATTCCAAGTTCAAGTTCATTACTTTATTTTCATTCATTGTATGATTGAATGAGTAACTAACGGAATTGGGGTTTTAAAGTAATTTAGAAATCCTTGTTTTGTATAACTAGTAATCAATCAAGTCAACAACATCGGTCTAGTTATCGGTTGTCAACAAGATCATTGCTTTGTTTTCAAAATCATATATGTTTAGCCATTGAAGCATGAATCATGTCTATGTGATTCCCAATTGACAAGTTAATGAAAAGCTAATTGTTTTACTAATACGAAACCCTAAGTGATCACCTTTTCCATTAATTGTTTACAGATCTTTATTTTAATTCGTTTGTTTTAGTTAAAGTTCATTGTTTTCATTATAAACCCTAAAATCAACCATTGCAAGTTTACTTTTCAATTGCAAGTAGTTAATTAGTTGTGATGAAAGTGATTTCCACTAGACTTCTCATGGATCGATACCCGACTTCCCTATCCAATTTGGGTAGTAGTATTGGAGTGTAAACTCTTATTTTTGGTTGGTAATTCGGCACCGATCAAATTTTGGCGCCGTTGCTGGGGAGTCGTGTGCAAATTACTTTCAACTTCACTTTATTTTGATTTATTTTCCAGATTTACACGGGTTGTGTTAGTGTACAGGTAACTTCAGGTTTGCATGCATACTAGGTATTCTGGGAGATCTTTACCACTGAACTTCGATCCAGAAATTGAACGCATTGCTTGTAGGAATCGAGGGCTCCATCGGACAGTGCTTGCATCTCCGAATATTCAGCAACATTTGACAATGGAGTATCCACCGAAAAATCCTTTGCATGATCCACCAAGATTTGAGGATTTTGAGAATCCATAAGGTAACCCAAATCCACCACCACCTGCTCAACCCCAAAACCAATTTCATCAGATACCTCCCCCTAAACATCCTCCTAATGACGACCACCATACCAACACTACTGAGGCGAGACATAGTTTTGGAGGAGGGAGTCTTTCACACCCCCACCTTTCGTCACCTGTTGATGATGTCACTGAAATAGTTGCGGAAGCATAGTGGTGGTGTCTCTGAGGTGAGGTGTGACTTACTTGATCCGATATCACAAGCACACAGATTAACTCAGGATAATTACATTACATGGTTCGTTATTACAATTCACAGCTAAGTTTGTATAATTACAAAACTAAGTTATGCAAGTGCAAGTACTCCAAAAGTGTGTCCTCACCGGCGATTACTGTTTTCCTGCAAAAAGATTTAAGTTTGAAACATCAGCACAAAGCTGGTGAGTTCATACAGATAATGTTCCACAATATGATATGTTATATAAGTTCACAAATTGTTATGTTCAAGATAACCATAGGACCCGTATCTAGTTCCTTTCGGACTGTTATGTTCTTGTTCTGTGAAGATACTACCCGTCGGTAAATATCTTGGTGCCTCATTGTCTTAATGTTTATCACTACATTAAGAAGTTTTGGAAATAGATAACAAGAATTTGCATCAAGGGGAGTTGCAAGCTCCCGGCAAATAGGTTGTCAGCCAATAGTACTATCAATGTTTTCTATTCGGCCCTACACGGGTTCACCAGATACAGTTCAGAAATGAGGGCTTTTTGATACTGTGATAAAGTTCTGTTCTATAGGCAAAATCCCATGAAATCCACAAGTTCTCAACAATCACATGAAATCACTCAGATAACAGTGATATATATCATATAGTTCTGAAAAGTTTCACAGCGTTACCCCGATATTTATAAAAGAATAAAAAGAAAAGGGGTTGTACGAAACTCACCTAATGATATAGATGTAGCATAATATCTCAACACTGATAATAGAGAGGTGATTCTGCATTTATTTATATTTAACGAGTTATTTAAGTGTTAATTTACTGATTAGATCTTTCTGAACGTTCAATGTCAAAGACATTGCATTGGAAGTCATCAAACTGATATTAAAGGTTTAATTGGTTACTTTAGTATTATATCATACAATGTATGATAATGTAGGAACCTACATTGCATTAGATTCCTAATACAAGGTTGATGACACTCTTGATTAATCAGAATAGTCTCGGATTAACCAAATAGTTAATGTTGTTGATTATAATGCTAAAACAGTTTCTAGATGGTTTAATGGCTTAGGAATGATCAATCCTTGTTATTGATTACCCAAATATCATGAGATATCACAATGTAGCATCAGAATAGGTGTAATAACCATGTTTAACATACTAATCTGACTATTATCATAAACTTCAGATAATCGTTCTAATGAGTATGTTAATGATTGTGATTAGTTTGAAACACTTGGATTTAACCTTGTATTTCAAAGATTAATCCAACTAATCACCTACATTGTCATAATCAAATGGATTAAACCATTATAATCATGGATATGATTTCATGCAAACCGGGCATTACAACGGATCAAAACAAGGATTTAACCGTTAAAACATCGTGTTCTTTGTTTATAATCAATCCTAGCCATCATCTAGGCAATAATCAACAATCCTAACTATTCCATTACGTTCAAAATCAAGATCTAATTAATCAAATTCAAACTAGAAGTTTAAAAATGAATCATTACCAAATCTGACGGATATCTGCGGTAAAAACAACGATCAGGACTTGTAGAGATGATCCCTGGTGCGATCTATGGCTTCTGATGGCTTCAGAATGGTGATTTGATGGTGAAATGGTCGAGTTTTCGTCTGGTGGTTCGTCTGAGTTCGAAAATGTAAAAGAATAAACTCTGCATGAAATCTGATGAAGTAGATCAGATTATTTACACCGTCTCACCCATCGCATACGGCGGCGGGAAGCCAATATGGGCTTCGCGTACCGCGAAGATTTCCGGAGATCTCAAATATTTTCAATCATCGCGTACCGCGGAGGACTCTCAAGCCCACCTCCGCGTACCGCAACGAGCCCATTTGTTCAAACTTAGAAATTTTTCTTAGTTTTTCGATTCCGGGCAATCCAGGACTCCGTTTTGCACACGGTTTTCGCCCACGTTCATCATTTCTCGCATTCTATCAACCTGTAATAATTACAATTGTTAAATCAATGTGGATTTCTAGAACAACCAAATGTGCTCACATTATCAATGACGTGATTTCTCAACCGCAATTGTCACAGAGTCATCATGGTACGATAGGGAGTGATGAGAATAACATCTAGAATTGGGATGATGGTTTGAATGGTGGTGATTACAATCTACCGAATGTCAATGCTGCTTATGATGACCCTTACGGGTATCCCCCACCACAACCACAAATGCAAAACCCTTACCCACCCAATCCACAACCACTGAATCAAGGGGGTTATGGTTTCCATCATCAACAACCATAGTATGGTTATCCGCCACAGCAAGGGTTTAATTGGCCATCAAGACCGGAAAATCAGAATTATGGGCCGGGAATCCCTATGCATCCTCCAAATATGGGAGTACCAATGAACTACAATCAGGGCATGTCACATGCACAAGGTGCAACTACTCACTTTAGACCAGCTTTGACTACCAATTTCTCACCAGTAGTGACACCTGTTAGACATGGTAGATCCTTTGAAGTGAGACCAACAGTGTTGTCATCCTTGCCCACATTCCATGGAAGAGCTACTGAAGAACCATATCAGCATTTGAAAGAATTTGAGCAATTCTGTCAAGTCACAGGTGGCCAAGGATTTTCAGCAGATGAAGTCAAGCTCATCTTATTCCCTTTCAGTATGAAAGATATGGCTAAGGAATGGTTCTCCACCTTACCAGCAGCTAGCATCTACACTTGGGCAGAAATGCAGCAACAATTCCATAGTGAGTTCTACACTATGAAGAAAACAACTGAAGCTCGGGCTGCCATTAGGAACTTCAAGCAAAAAAGGAGGAGAGTTATTTCATGAGGCCTTTACTCAGTTCAAAGACATGTTAAGGAAATGCCCACATCATGGGATCAACATATGGGAACTCTTGGTTGCGTTCTATGATGGAATGTCATCTGAAGACATTCGGGATATCAACTACCAAAGTAATGGGACATTCTTGTACAACCATGTAAAAGTGGATTGGGACATGCTTGAACGCATGAGCACTACTTCAAATAGGTTAGAGCTATCTAACAAGCGGTCAAAGCATGAAACTGTTAATGGTGCAACTACACAATTAAGCGAAGAGCAATTGGAAGTAGAAGTGAAAGCTAAATCAGATGGAACATATGCAAGAGTTTATGGATGCTGACAGGGAGGTAGAAGTGAAAGCTACACAAGAGGATAGACCACCATGCTCCTGTCATCAAGAGAAGATTCCAGATTCTTGGAACAAGGAGCTTAAACCCTCATTGGAAGAACCACCAGAGCTAGAGTTGAAGGAGTTGCCAACACATCTCAAATATGTGTTTCTGGGAGGCAACAAAACACTACTAGTCATTATTGCTTATGATTTGGCTTAGGAGCATGAAAGAGCACTCATTGAGGTATTTTCCACTTACAAATCAGCAATTGGATGGACAAAAGCGAATCTGAAAAGTATAAGCCCATCTATTGTCATGCACAAGATCATCACTGAACCGGATGCTAAGCCGGCATGAGACACACAAAGGAGGCTAAATCCCAACATGAGGGAAGTGGTAAAGAAAGAGGTACTCAAGTGGCTAGATGCATGTATCATTTTCCCTATTTCTGATAGCACTTGGGTGAGTCCCACTCAGATGGTATCAAAGAAATCAGGTGTTCAGGTAGTACAAGGGGATGATGGCGAGCAAATCGCGACCCGGCCGGTAACCAGGTGGCGTGTATGCATTGATTACAGAAAATTGAATGCCGCCACATCTAAGGATCACTTTCCCTTACCGTTCATTGATCAGATTATTTAAAGGTTGTCATGTCAGAAATTCTTTTGTTTTCTTAATGGGTATTCGGGTTATAACCAAATTGCTATTCATCTAGATGATCAACATAAGACTACATTCACTTGTCCTTATGGTACTTTCGCATTTAGGCGAATGCCATTTGGTTTGTGCAATGCCCCCGCCACCTTCCAAAAGTGTATGATAAGTATCTTTTCAGATATGGTGGAGGAGTCTTTAGAAATCTTCATGGATGACTTTTCAATATTTGGTTCTTCATTTGACAAATGCCTTAATCAATTAACCAAAGTTTTGAAAAGATGTGTGGAAACCAATTTGGTCTTAAGTTGGGAAAAGAGCCATTTCATGGTTTGTGAAGGGGTGGTTTGGGTCATGTAATTTCTGAAAGAAGGATGGAGGTCGATCGAGCTAAAATAAATGTTATTTCTATATTGCCACCTCCCACAAATGTTAAGGGCATCCGTTCTTTTCTAGGACATGACGGGTTTTATAGAAGGTTTATAAAAGGCTTTAGTGTCATAACAACACCTTTGTGCAATTTTCTTTTAGAAGATGTCCCTTTTGAATTTGACGAGGAGTGTTTGAAATCATTCAACTTTCTTAAGCAACAACTTGTGGCAACCCCAATCTTGCAATCACCGGATTGGTCTCTTCCTTTTGAGATTATGTGTGATGCTAGTGACTATGCAGTTGGGGCTGTGTGGGACAACGGGTTGACAAGAAACCCGTGGTGATCTACTATGCAAGCAAGACTCTTTCTGATGCGCAATTGAATTACACAACCACAGAAAAAGAGTTGCTTGCAGTAGTCTTTGCGTTGGATAAATTTAGATCCTATAGTTGTGGTAGCAAAGTTATCATCTATTCCAACCATAGTGCTGTCAAGTACTTGATGGACAAGAAGGATGCAAAAACAAGGTTGATTCATTGGATTTTTTTGCTACAAGAATTCAACTTGGAGATCAGGGACAAGAATGGATGTGAGAATGTGGTAGCGGACCATTTATCTCGGTTACCACCCATGGAGAAGGACACCTCACTTGCCATTAATGACAAGTTCCCATATGAGCATATTATGTCTATTTCTACTTTACCTTGGTATGCTAACATTGTGAATTATAAAGTGACAGGTCAAGTGCCAGAGCATTGGGAGAAGAAGAAACGATTGCAATTCTTTTCAAAACTAAAGCAATACATTTGGGATGAACCGGATTTTTTTAAAGTGGGAGCGGATCAAGTGATCAGAATATGTGTTCCCGATGAGGAGATTCCAAGTTTGCTAGAGCACGTGCATTCCTTTGTATGCGGTGGCAATTTTAGTGGGCATAAAACAGGGCACAAGATATTGACTAGTGGTTTCTTTTGGCCAACAATCTTTAAAGATGCTGCCGAATTTGCTAAACGTTGCACTTAGTGTCAACAATTGGGCAACATCTCAAAGAGAAATGAGATGCCCTTACAACCCATTTTCATTGTTAATATATTTGATGTACGGGGCATCGACTTCATGGGTCCTTTTCCAAATTCGTGTGGTAACTATTACATCTTGCTGGTGGTTGATTATGTGTCTAAATGGATTGAAGCAATCACCACCAAGACTAATGATCATTCCGTTGTATGCAAGTTTGTGCAAACAAATATTTTTACAAGATTTGGAGTTCCCCGTGTGATCATTAGTGATGGGGGTACGCATTTTAAAAACACTCACTTTGCAAAATTGCTTCAACAGTATGGAGTTAACCATCGAATTGCAACACCTTACCACCTACAAACCAGTGGACAAGTGGAAGTGTCCAATAGGCAAATAAAGGAGATCTTACAAAAGACAGTTCAACCTGACCGCAAGGATTGGTCTAACAAACTCAATGATGCCTTGTGGGCATACCAAACCACCTTTAAAACTCCTATTTGCACGACCCCATATCAATTGGTTTATAGTAAGGCGTGTCATTTGCCGATAGAGTTAGCTCATCGAGCTTTATGGGCTGTTAAAGAAGTTAATCTAGATTATGATACTGCAGGCAAGCAAAGGAAGTTGGATCCGTGCGAGTTGGAAGAATTGAGAGATGAAGCTTATGAGTGCGCTTCTGCGTATAAGGACAAATTCAAGAGAGTTCATGATGCAAAACTGAGGTTACAAAACTTTGAAGTTGGTCAGAAGGTGTGGTTATACAATTCAAGGTTGAAGTTGTCCCCACGTAAGCTAAAAGTCAAGTGGATGGGGCCATATTCGATTGTACGGATCGGAAATTATGGTGATATTGAGATAGAGGATTATGAGAACCACATACGACAAGTGGTCAACGGTCACCGACTGAAGCCATATTTGGAATCTATGGATTTTAAAGGAGCTTCAAAGGAATCGGTGAGCTTTGTTACAAGCTCACCCGATTATGCGGACGTCTGAGATTCAGGTAACCTCGGGAGAAATCCCGAGTTGTATATTTTGTATAATGACATTTTGTTTTTCTTTGATTTTTAGTTCGTTGGTGTTTTTCACTGTTGGTTTTTGGTCATTTTGTTCATGTCCTCCAATCACAATTCCTTGTGATGAGCGGTTAATTCTAATCTTGTTGAGGTCAACAAGAAATTTGTGATGGGGGTGGGTGTTAGTCACAAGTTGAATTTAGTTAAGTTTTTGTGTTAGTAAGTTTAATTTAGTTAATTTGTGTTACTAGTAAAAGTTTTAAGTTTAATTTAGTTAAGTTTTTGTTAATTTATAATTAAGAGTTTTAAATTTTTCATGGTAAAAAAAAATTTGGAGGTCGGCGTACCATACGCCCAGTTGGCCGTATGGTACGGTGAATATGTTACACTACGCTGGATGATTTCTACCAACGCTGAAACCAACGCCCGGTATCATACGGCCCGGCGTATGATACGGCCAGGCCCAACGTATCATACGCCGACCTGCAGTCCAGCGTGAGTCGGCCATGGGTCACCAAAAAACCCGAAATTAACCATTTTTCCTTATTTTAACCCAAAATCCGACCCATCAATTTCATTTTCGGGATTCTTACTTCCCCATCTCACCCTCAATCCCCATTTTATCATCTCTCCCAATCCTCTCCTTCAAAAACCCTAGATCTTCAACCACCTCTAACTTGAGTAATTTTTGATGGGGAACACAACCATGCTCTCGGTTTTGTAAGATTTCCACAAGATTGGAAGATTTCGGAGGTCCAAGATCCGAAATTTTTGGGTTTTCTTGATTACTAGTCAAAGCTTCAATTTCTCATTAATTTTTGCAATCATTCAACATAAAGGTATGGATTCTTGTTTCTTTGTGTCAATTCTAGAGTGATTTGATGAATAAATGCTTGAATGATGAAAATGAAAAAAATGCACAATTTGTTTTGCATGTTTTAGAGGAACAATGGTTACTAATGATTGGGAACACTTATTTTGACATGAAACTAAGAGAAATCATGGATTGATGTGAAACTTTGGTAACTTAGATAAATAGGGAAGCTTGAGGGGATGAACTTGCATAATGCTAAACAAGCAAGCCAAATGAAACAAAAGGGTGTGGTGGTTTATTGATGTGTTAATTGGTGAAATGGAAATGGGAAATAGCCAAAACACAAGTGTGGGGATGGGTGTTTTTTGTGATTAAATAGTGATTTACACATAAATCTGATAATGAACTTTGGTTGCAGGAAACATGTGGAATCAAATACGGAAAGGAAAAGGCAAACAACCTGCGGAACAAGGATCAAGCTCACGAAAAAAATCCATTGCCAAGAAAAGGAGAACCTTGTTGATGAAGCTGACAGTGATGAGGACCAACCACAACAGATGGGAGCTGCAGAAAGAAGACAAATGGAAGCAGATGTGGAACACATCCCAAAACCCACATGGCAGCGAGATGAGAAATTTTCCACACTACCGGAGGTGTGGCAAGAAGACTTGCATCAAGAGAAAATGAGTACGTTGAAGCGTAAAGAAGAAGCAATGATCATTGAGCGAGTAGTGTTGATGCCCAAATGCACGACTTTGGGTATTGTGGAATGTTTTCAATGATTGGGTTGGGAAGCTGCTTTACGATTCCGAGATGAAGAGGGAAGGGATAGGATTCCCATGAAAGCTATTATTGATTGGATGGCTACATTAAGGTAGGATCTTGGACCAAACCCTCTGGTCACTAAGACACTCACGGGAACGGTAGGTGGTGTGGAAGTGGTAATGTCATTTGAAACAATTCGCAGGGTGGTTGCTTTTGATTCTAGGCCAGTAGGGATGTATGTGTATCCCCCATATCAGCAATTGTTTGATAAAGCTCCAACTCCAGAAAATATTGCTATTCTGCAACAGCTATTCATAGAAAATACTCATGGAGACTTGAAGCGTAAGGATTTGAACATTTTACCTAAGTTGCTAGCAATCATTGTCGGATATAGTGTCATTCCAAGGATGGGAGACAAGATGGAGGTGAGACACTATGATTTGAGGATTCTCCATGCAGTTTCCACCGATCAAGAGATGTTGTCATTACGACACATAGTGATGCTTAACATCTGGGCAAGTCGAGAAAGTAGGGAAAGGAAAATGGTGCCAAATTGTAGGTTGATCACGACGCTCATGAGGCAACAAGGTGCCCTTCATGAGAACACATTCTATATAAGGAAACAACACAAGGTGTTCTCTTTGAGTAAGCTTGACAGTCATGACTGGGAATACATCTCCAATGAAAGGTATTACATTATGAAAGATAAGATAACAATGCAATCTTTGAAAGGGCTGAAAGCAGGAGTAATGGCAGAGTCTAGTGAGGAGGAGGAAGAGGATTCTGAAAAAGATGATGAGACGGAGAACATTGGGGTAAGTGGTGCAGGCACAGGGGGCATACTAGCCAGTTTGAAGAGGATCTGCTGACTGCAGTTGTGCAATCCATAAGGCCTAAAGACTTTCATGAATGGCCACCCATTGCACAACTGACTTGGGATAGAAATTCAAAGGAGTATGAGCTGAACAGGAAACACAGGGAAAGACATGAGCTGATTGCATGAAGTAATGCATACTTTGCCCAGCAGGAGATCAATGCCCGATTTGCGGATAATGAACAAATCCGCCACTATGAGGATTACTATGCAGGTAGGCCTTACAGGGAGCATCCAAGGCTTGTGGATTGGAGCACAGCAAGGGAAGTTGATAGATCAGTGGCTCAATACCCATATCCACAGACACATTACTCATCATGGGCACCATTACCCACACCTCAGGAGCAAAGTGGATCGTCTGACCCGTTCAAACTTGGGTCACTACAGACAGAAGCAGAGGCATTGTACCAGCAGTGGTTTGGGGATCCTATCCCAAGGCCACCATATGACCCAGAAGATTACCGCACTCTCTGATCCTACTTATGATCAGGTCCATGTGCTCTATCTATCGATCTAATGTGTTGAACTGTTGAACTTATGTTTTCTTTCTTGTTTGTTTGTTTCTAGATTATGTGGTTGTGTGTTTGAACTTAGAAATGATGTAAACTCAAAATGGGTAATTTTGGTGGAATGGATGCACTCATTTTTTAGTAACAACTGCTTTTAAGGGAGAATAGACATGATAGTTGAACATTGGGGTCAATGTTACTTTAAGTGTGGGGATGTAGGGGGTGAAATTGAATTAAAGTTTTGAATTGCTCCAAGTAAACTCAAATGGCTTGAAAATAAGAATTTTCAATGTAAATCATCAACTTTTGACCCGATAATGTTTTGGATCAGGTTCTCGGTCATAATTGATTCTTTAGGTTGCATGATAGTGGTTTTGGCAAGTGTTTTGTAGAAACCATAAATGGAATGATGACTAATTAGGGGTGACGTGCTGGATTGTAAGTAACATGAATGTGTTTGTATCGTCAACCATTTATCCACCGTTTTTGTGAGAGTTGAGCCTTTATTGTAACATCTTGTTTAGTGATGGTTGTTTTGAGTGGCACCAAAGTGTAGACCAAATTAGAACTTGTGTTGCAATGCATGTTGAGATCGGACACTAGAACCTGCACCAAAATGATAGCGGCATTAGGATTCACCCTTATTTTTGTTAGCCTTGTTTGTGATTTCTCTAATTTCAATCCCAACCATTAGAAACCATGTTGAGCCTTAGTCCAATTATTTGTTGAGCCTTAACTTCTTAATGCACAAGTTTTTTAGCTGGTTGTTCAATTGTAGTAATGGAAGCCAAGTTATCAAGTTCAAGTTGAAAAAAAAGGAAAAAAAAAAAGAGAAAAAGCAGAATATTAGGTCAAATGACCTCAATATGAAAAAAAATCGTTGTAGTATAATGGTAAATGGAGCTTGTTAGTGGTTAAATATTCTTGGAGTTCCATTATTCTGTCGTCACTATCAAATTTCTTATACCTACCTTAACCTTAGCCTTTCATTACAACCCATAAAGTCCTCTTGATTTGTGTATGGTTTTATGGTTTTAGTAATTCGGTGGAAGTGTGATTGAAATACAAGCTTATGATGACGGTCATTCACTTTTGGTTGAGAGTTCACATATATACTAGTGCATCATGACTAGTCCAGAAATAAACCGAGTGGAGAGAACATTGTAAGTGGTGCAATACATTCATGTGAAATACTTGAAGCATGCTAGGTCTAGTTAGAGGTTATTCCATGTTTTGCTTGAAAAAATCGTTTGTACTTGTCACAATGTAAAACTATGTAATGTTGTAAGACTTGTGAATTGGTTATGATCTAGAACCTAATGTAAGAATTGGCATAAACTTCTTGGTGTAGGGTACCATTCTGGGCGTATAACACGCCCAGACACGGCGTATCATACGCCGACAATCAGAAAATTGAGATTTTTGTCTTATTTTTACCATATTTAAACCCCACTCTTAGGGTTTCGAAAGGGGGACTTTTTAGGCGCTTTTCTGGGCAAAAGTAGGGCACTCAAACGCCTCCAAATCAATCCAAGATCATCCCGATTCGTAGAAAAAAAGATCAAATCATGTCTATGTTTAACGATTGTGAAGATTCAAATTTGGTGATGTCCGGTTAATCTGTTTGTGATTATCTCTGGGTGGAGAATTAGATTTGACAGTTAGGTTTGTTTTTTGATTTGTTAAACATTGGTGTTGAATTCGTTTTTCGTAGATTTGTGAATTCAATATTGCTTGATTGTTAAACGATTGCAATTTCTTGTTTCGTTTGCAATTCTGAATTCAAGTTCATTACTTTATTTTCATTCATTGTATGATTGAATGAGTAACTAACGGAATTGGGGTTTTAAAGTAATTTAGAAATCCTTGTTTTGTATAACTAGCATTCAATCAAGTCAACAACATCGGTCTAGTTATCGGTTGTCAACAAGATCATTGCTTTGTTTTCAAATCATATATGTTTAGCAATTGAAGCATGAATCATGTCTATGTGATTCTCAATTGACAAGTTAATGAAAACCTAATTGTTTTACTAATTCGAAACCCGCAGTGATCACCTTTTCCATTAATTGTTTACAGATCTTTATTTTAATTCGTTTGTTTTAGTTAAATTTCATTGTTTTCATTATAAACCCTAAAATCAACCTTTTCAAGTTTACTTTTCAATTGCAAGTAGTTAATTAGTTGTTAATTAGTTGTGTTGAAAGTGATTTGCACTAGACTTCTCGTGGATCGATACCCGACTTCCCTATCGAATTTGGGTAGTAGGATTGGAGTGTAAACTCTTATTTTTGATTGGTACTTCGACACTGATCACTCAACCATCGATTACAACAATCAACGGTAGATTAATGGTTTTCTTAGTTTTCTTCAAAAATAGAGTTTTGTACGGAACCCTCCCCTATATATATATATATATATATATATATATATATATATATATATATATATATATATATAGGGGAGGGCTCCTAAGAAAACCCTCATTTTATAAAAAACCAAGAAAACCACATTTTAACCATTGATCTAATCAATATACGGTTGAGATCATATAATGACAATATAGTAAATAAGCGGTAATCAAAGGATTTAATTACAAGATTAAAAGGGTATAATAGTGAAAACAATTTATTTATCTCTCCTATATTTAATATGATTCCTAAAATAACTCTTATTTATTCTCTCTCCTATCTCTTACTATATATTAAAATATTTAACTCAAAACGTTTATTTTTTTCACTAAATAATTGAATTTAAATCATTTGAATTTTTTGATTAAAAAACCTGAACTTTTTTAACTAAGCCAACTAATTACATATATGTAATCATATACCTAGTTACAAATTTTTAATCATATATCTCCTTACATATGTAACAATTTTTGTTACATATATGTAATACTTAGTGAGACATACACAATTAATCATAAAAAAAGTTGAACGCTAAAAGCAAAAAATGTAATATTGTGTGTTACATATAATTGTTTACATATATGTAATCATATATCTAATTACATATTTTTAATCAACCAAACAAAACACTATAACCACATATTTAACATGATTACATATACGTAATCAATCAAACAGAAAAATATAAGCACATATGTAACGTGATTACCCATGTGTAATCATGTCTAATGTAAAGAAAATGATGCAAAAAAAGCAGATGTAACTGCACATATCTATAACATTATTAGATATGTGTAACCATATGTAATCATACACGCATATAACCTTATTAAAAAAATGTAAAAACCAAAATCATTCCATATAATTACATAAACTTGCATACATATGTAATAACATATATTATTACATGTATGTAACCATGGCGATTTTATAAACAAGAAAAAAAAGCTGAAAAAGCTCAACATATATCATTTAGTTACATATATGTAACAACAAAACATAAACATATAGGTAATAACAAAACGTACATACATAAATCTTAAAAATGAGGACTTTTTATCACCTACTTGATCTAAAAACGAAACCTTCAATGGTGCCCAGAATTCCACTGCAATTTGTATCATGCAAAATGAGGTTCAATCGAATCACCGGAATAATACATGAATTGATGTTATTAATGGAAACTACAACAAGAGGCTTAACAGATCGCCCAATAACAAATTTTATTGTGAAAAAAGCTCCCAGATTCATGACATTAGGCATTCTTGAAGTTTAAAAAAAAAAAGAAACCTGGGTATGATTCATTCTCCTCATCTCTATAATAAACGAAATGAATTTTCTGTCGAAATCCTTTTTGGAACCACCTTCTTTACCTCAAACCCTTTCCTCTCAAAGCAAAACACCATTCTTGACTGTATGGTGCACGGCTACAGGAACGACATCAGCTGGACGTTCCAATCGACGGCGATCTTCCTCGTCGGCGCCGGATTCTCCTGTTTCGCACTCGACATGGAAGGCATCGGCCGATCAGAAGGACTAAAAGCTTTTGTTCCCGATGTGAATGTCGTTGTTGACGATTAAATAGTGTTCTTCACCTCAATCGTTGATTCAACCGATGAGAATCATCGAAAGATTCCAAAATTCCTGTTTGGTGAATCCATGCGAGGCGCGATTTGAAGATACCATTCATTGTTCTTAATCGATGATGATGATGATGGTGGTTAGGGTTTCTTTTAAATGGAGTAAATTCATATATTTAAGTTGCCAGAACAATTTCCTAAAATAATGTATGTTAATTTCACTAAAATGCCCTTTTAAAAATAAAAAAATAGAAATATTTAGAAATTATGTGATTGGTTGAAATGAGTTTTACTGGTTTTTTTATAAATAAGGGGTTTTCTTATGATCCTTCCCCTATATATATATATATATATAGGATTTGGTTCAAATAAGAACCCTACTTAATTGCGGTAATCCAATAACTTCGACAAGAAATGCCCGAATCTTTGGTTTTTTTTCATGGTCTTTATTATACATATGTAGGGGGTTTCTTTTTTGTGTTTTGGCTAATTCGCAAGGCAAATCGAATTTGCATCGGTCTAAAAGTTTTGTAATTTTCGCAACATTTACAAAATTGCAAAACTTTACACCGATGCAAATTCGGTTTGCCTTGCGAATTAGCCAAAACACAAAAAAGAAACCACCTAAATATGTATAATAAAGACCATGAAAAAAAAACCAAAGATTCGGTCATTTTTTGTCGAAGTTATTGGGTTACCGCAATTAAAGTGGGTTAACAACGGAACCGTCCCCTATATATATATATGGGAAGGATCAAATGTTAACCCTTCCTTATTGTGATAACCCTTAACCCTGGCATTTTTTGTGTTTTTTGCCCGAATCTTTGTTTTTTTTCATGTTTTTATTATGCATAAATAGGGGGGTTTGTTTTTTGTGTTTTTGCTAATTCATCACCGTTTAGAAGTTATTTACAAGTGTAAGTACTTACACTTACTTACACTTGTAAATAACTTCTAAACGGTGATGAATTATCAAAAACACAAAAAAGAAACCCCCTATTTATGTATAATAAAAACCATGAAAAAAACAAAGATTCGGGCAAAAAACACAAAAAATGTCAGGGTTAAGGGGTTATCGTAATAAGGAAGGGTTAACAATGGAACCATCCCCTATATATATATAGGGGATTGTTCATAAGAAAACCACTCATTCTTAAGAAAACCAAGAAAACTAGGGCATTTGAGTAATTTTACACTCATTCTTTTTCTAATCTCCTTTTCTTATTTATGGAATTAATAAAATTTAACTAATCTCCTTTTATTTCTCCATTCAATTATTCACGATCAAATCTAATTGGGGGTATGATCGTTGGTGTTGGAGCAGGCGAAATTGTTACGAACCAGAGGAACGTCATTGGCTCTGTTCAAGAATGGTTGGAAGATTCCGGATGCAGTTGGAGTTGGTGAGAAACTAATACCTCAAGATTCAAGGGTTCGTTGTTCGTTTCCCCCTTTTTTTTATTTTGGTGTTTTTTTTGTGAACGCCATCATTTTCTATTTTGGTTTTTAGATCATGCTCAAAATCATCTAAACTCAATAATCATATATTACTTTGATGTGATGTAATCCCATTTGGTTGTTCAATTGTGTTTTGAATATTTTTATGGAATCAACCGTGCAGGATCGTGATAAAAAAACATAATGGAAGAAAGATACGCTTATTCACCTTCAAAGATGAAGATCAAACGTAAGCCATATAATCACATAGTTTCGTTTATATTAATCCCCTTTGGTTATATATGATTTCAATTAGGGGTGTCGTTCGGGTTGGTTCCTCGGGTTTTAGGTTGCTCGGTCGGGTTATTCAGGTTTTTGTAATATGAAATTGGAACCGAGAATCGAACCATATAACTTCGGTTTAATTGGTACTCAGGTTTCGGTTCTCAGGTTTAATCAGGTTTGGTTAAACGGTTCTCAGGTAATACTTGAAAAACTAATATTATATTTTTCAAACAAGTAAGAGAAAAACATGTTTAACCAAAACATACACTTCCTTAAAAATTTCAAATGTTTAATCATAACATAACCAAAACATATTTAACTAAAACATACATTTATTCAATAATTTCAAAACATATTTAACTAAAAGATACATTTCTTCAATAATCTCAAAACATATAACGGCTTTGAAAATCATTGAATGGAACCGCCCCTAATAAAATCCTAGTTCGGGTTTTTCGGGTTCACCCGAACATGCCCTGTGGGTACCCAAAGACTGAGCCATTCTAAGTGTTCGAGTTTAGGTAATTGGCTTTTTCGGGTTGGGTATTTTCGGGTTCGGGTTTTTCGGGTTGGTTCTTCGGGTTTGGGTAAAAAAACACAGCCCTAATTTCAATCACAAAATTTTGTGTGTGATGCATACAAGAATAGTCAAGTGGTTCGTGCATTTGAAAGAAAAACACTTTTTGGGACTCTTGCCAAGCAATTGCCCAAGATTCTATCCGTTTCTCATCAAAATTGGCAAGAATTGAAAAAGATAAAGATGGTGAAACTCTGTTAAAACTTGATAATGGTACTCGGATATCATCCAAGGTATATGCATCACCACAGAAACAAGGATTTCTTGATCAAAAAGTTTAGGTGAAGCAAAAATTAGTCCTTTGATTTGATCAACATTGTACGAATCAACAGCTTGTAATTTGATATATGTAATCAGCTAGTTTTGTTGAAAAATTAACATTGTTAGAATTCAATTTTTGAGTGAAAAATTTGATCATACTAATATGTTTGTCTGATTACATATATGTAATCATGTTTGCATATGTAAATAGTTAGGTAGATTACATATATGTAATCATATTGTTTTTACTTGAATGCTTACATATATCTTTTTTTTTAATGTTTACATATATGTAATCATACAATATATGTAACACACTGTTACTTTATTGATTACATATATGTAATCAACTGATATATACGAACACAGTAACCTTGATTGATTACATATATGTAATACACTGTTACTCGATTGATTACATATGTGTAATCAGATGATATGTACAAATAAGGTTATATATGCAATGAACTATTATTTCTTGTTATATATACAATCTGAGTATAATTAATATGTGTTTTTTTATTATGTTTTTTTAATAATTAATTTTGTTGAATTTGTTTCCTAAAATAAGAAAAATGAGGTGAGAAAAAAAAGAGAGATGAGAGAGAAAATATGATAGTAATTATGGAAATTAATTGTGTTTCTAAGTTAAAAAAAATGATTTTCCTATTATACTCTTAATTACTAATAGTAATTAACTAAAATCTTAATTAATTACAATATTGCTATTAATCAATTACAACCATTGATCAAATTGATCAATGGTTAAAAAAAGGTTTTCTAAGTTTTCTTAAAAAGAGGAGTTTTCTTAGGAACCCTCCCCTATATATATATATATATATATATATAAGTGTTGTATTAAAAATCAATTAAAAACACTAGTTTCAAAACAAATCAAACTAATGTAAATTGAAATATAAATTACAGTTATTTGATTTGCGTGTTTATTCGAGGATTTTACTTGTGACTTAATAGACTAGGGTACGAAATATCTTTCGTTAACTTCTAGTATAATTTCATTTTGGTTCCGTTCTGGTTCTGATGAACGTTAGTATTTTCATCTTCATTGTCATACAATTAAAATTAACTATGATGCATGGTTATCATGATTGTGGAAGTCGTTAGGCGCTAGTCGGGCGACGATGTACGCATAAGGATTAATCGGCACTAGTCGGATTGGAATTTTTATATGTAATTTGACAAATATATATTATATACATACACATCAAAATCAATAATTTAATATAATATTTCAAATAATTTAAAAAAATTAACTTAAACATATTATGTACGTCAAGTATTTCAAAGTTCAAAATTAAGGTTTTTGGTTGAGAAATGTTTAAATAATATAGGAATTGGTCCCTTTTTTATGTCCCTTTTTTATCATAAAAAAGTCAAAAAATGCCCAAAAAAATTCAAAAAAGCCAAAAAAATGTCTAAATACTAGACCGTTTACGCCAAAATCGAGATAGTTGATAGACGCGTAGCGTCTGGGTCGATTTTTACAACAGTGAAGATTATAAATCATTTAATCTTGATCTATATATTTTATTGAAATGCGCAATATATTTTATAACTTGTACTCGTTATAGTGCATTATCATACAAGGTACAATTTAGGCTTGTATGATTATATATTTACATGTTACTTGTTTTAATAGCTCTCAATTCAACGCTCTATTACCTGAGCATTTCAGACACTTTATTGAGGCATCAATAACGTGACTCTGTTTAGTACTTATGAAGTACCTTGGCCGTAGGCGACGAATGTATATATCTTAGTTAAGTAAAAGTAAAAGTAATTTCTTATGTTACACGACTCGTTTATTTACTCATTTATTGCCGTGTAATTCAGTTTAGTTTAATAAAAGACTTCAGTTTAGTACGAAAACAGATTTCAATTCAGTTTAGTGTTTGATTATATGCAGTTCTTCATTATACGTTCGGTTAACACTAGTTATGTTAACACCTGGTTATAGTTGCTTCCGCTTATTCATTTTTCATTATTACTATTGTTTGCATTGATGGACTCCATCGTATTTTCCTTTCTGGTGTATTCTGGTCTATGTATTAGGTAATCAAGGATTAGGGAATACAGTGAGAGAGTATTAAAGATCTGGACTTATTATTTTATTTTGAAATGTAATAAACAATTAATTAGGTTCCCCTAGCTAATTTACGTTGGATATTTGAATCGTCAAACTTTGGACTTGTTTAATTTAACAATTGATGTTTTTAGTTTGATATCTTTATAATGACACATCAGCCCTCGCCGGGTTGGGATGTTACACACAAATATAATATTATATTTAGAAAATACGAGGTCTAGTATTTTTTTTATATACTTTGTTTTGTAAATACATGGGTATATTTATCATTTTTAAATATATATAACTGAACAAATTAGTGGCATTCATTTCAGTATTACATGCGATACAATTGTTATTTTGTAAAAATTACAACATTAAACTAGTTTGATTTTTATCTTTGATTAAAAAACAATTTTGTCAAGCAAGCTCTAACATTAAATACAACTCATTTCATTGTTGTAATTATTATTTGCTACGTAATAAAAGTTTACGGTTTTATTTATAAAACACTAGGTTATATACCCGTGTATTACACGGGTTGAATAGTGAAAGATATTACATATCAATACTCTTGAATTTCTTAGAGAGGTCAAAGATTCTAATCAAATTCATCAAAGACCCTAGAAAAGACAAGAAGAAACTTGAAAAATGAAATCAAAATTTTGTTTTCGTTATTAGTAATACACTTCTTCATAATCTAACAAATGCTACAAACTTATGTATTACATATTTGACAATTGATCACACTTAAATTCATCAATGTAAATTGGTTACAATAAGTTTTTAAAAAAAAGGAGTATACTCAAGAACATAGGACCCAAAGGTCTACAAAGAACTTATGGATGGGATCTTTTTCTTATTTGATGCCAAGTCACTTGGTTCATATTTATAGATATCCTCTTACTCTTACAAAAAAAAATATACATTTTTAAATCAGAAATAATCATAAGAATCAAAAGGTATAAAAAACACAAAAAACAAAATATACATACCTCTTAGAAAACGTATATGTCTCATTACTTTCTTCTTCATCAACATCTAAAAGATAAATTCAATAAGCATAGTGAAGTATATTCAAATTGCTTAAAACCAGAATCTTAAATGCAACATATAACCATAATTATAATTAGAGATCACAATTTTAACTTATTTATTTAATATGGATTATATTGGGTAATAGTTTATCCATACACCAAAAATTTTAGAAAAACTATATACAATTTACATGATAAAAGGTGATCGATCTATATCTTCACCACGTCATCGAAATTACGCGTGTCTAAAATAATAGATTTTAACGGTCTTGAAAAGTTTATGATCAACCTAGCCATAGTAGTTTTGACCCATTGCCAAACATGGAAACGACAAACAAACCTTTATATAAGTAACAGTTAGTAAGAAAAGATTATGGCGCCACAAAGAAGAACTTTCGGATTTTTTTATTCGTATCTTCATAGCAGATTGAATCGGAAAGTAAGAGGTTTCAAACTTTCTATTAACTATCTATTTCAACCAGTATTTGGGTGTTTTTGCTTGAGTTGTACAAGATGAAAGTTTCATATACAGTTCTCAAAGGGGGGATCACGCCTATCTCAATAAAGTCTATGATTGGTTTGAACCGAACCAGTCTTTTTAAAAATCCTTGCAAACAATCATTGTAAATGACAGTGTATTGTTTTTTGCAAGGCTCTTTTGTAAGTAAAATCAAAATCATGTTGTATTATGTCTCAAAATGACATGACTCACCTTTTTTTTTGTAAGAGTTGACTCGCTTCTTCAAGTGCACCCTAGCAACAAAACATAAAAATTATAATACATACATATAATATGTTAACTTCTGATAAGGTAGTTAAACAAACCATAAAAATTATAATCATGATGCATGTTAATGCATATAAATGACCCTTGCAATTATTTCAGTGGAACTCACTTCATTTTCTTACCAAAATTCCTATGTATAGCATGATTTGCCTCACCTCTTTAATCACATCCTAATAATAAAACAAAGAAATTATAATACATACATTACATACGTATAACAGTTTACAAATTATATATACAAATGAGAATGTGCTGCAAGTTCAAGGAAAACCTTAAAAGCTTTGTTAAATACCCTTGGTTGCATTCAACTAAAATTGTTAGTTTTAAGGTCATGAAGGAGCTTCCCTGGTTATCAAATATCAATTAACATGTTATGCTGAAACAATGTTAAAGTTAATATTTTATATTCTGATTGATTAGTAATTTATCCAAAATGGACAAACCTCAAATTAAAATTTGCATAAGCAAAATCAATACCATCCATTATCATCCACTTTATGCATTTGATTCATCATCAAAAAGGTTCATGTATATGAGCAACTTTAAAACTAACCATAATAATCAATCAATCAAGAGCAATTATAAATTTGTATATCAAAAAAGGATTACTATTTTGCTAAAAACAGATCCAAGAATCCAATCAATTGTTATTAATAAAATTTAAAACATATAAAATTCAATCTAACTTCTCTGAAATTGAACACTTACACAAAAGCTTTTATCATAGAAGGAAGAAGAAAACCATGATCAAAGCCACTGAAAACGAAAGGAAGGACAACGCGATTGCAAAATTAAGAGTAACGACCATTGATGATCTTTTCATCCATAAATTCGAAAATGAGTATACGTTTTCAAAAAAACAATGATTAGATCACCACTTTAAATAATAAATACCAATTTTCAAAGTCTATACTTGTAATTAGTTTAAACCTCTTTAAAAGAAACCCATGCTCCCAAAATCAAATGTAAAAGCAGTAAGTAATTCATTCTTCATGCAAGTTTATAATCTGTTATAATTGGTACTAATCACTTCAAACAAAGACACTGTGATTACACATTTTTTATCAAATATCTAACCCTATGTTATTTTTGTCAAATTTTATGCATAAATACATGAATTTTGCAAATAAACATATGAATTAGTGGTTGAAGGATTGACATCAGAGAACCAAATTATGAAAGAAGCAATCAAACCCTGAGTTGTTTTTGTCGCAATATATGGATGATTGATTGTTTTGTGCTACCATCACCGAACAAAATTACGAAAACAATGTGGTGATTAATCGGAAAGACCAAAAATAACATAAATTGGAGATATTGATACAACAATATAATATTGGAAAAGAAAACGATTAAATGTAACCTTGGTCGAAGATTCTGAATGCAGGCAACTTATGTCCAAAATCCTAATGAATGGATTCAATCTTGAAATGAATCCTGTTAAATATATGTGTAGAAATCGGAAGAACATGTAGATGAATGGTTGAAGATGGATGAAACTTACACTGCGGGTAGCTGCTCATGGATAATGGCTGTCGACGGGGAGAAAATGTCCGATGGACAACGATTTTAGGGTTTTCGTGGAAGAGAGAAAAAGTGAAATTCAGGTGGAATGTGCTTTTATACCTGGGTGAAAAAATCCAAATCTTGACCCATGACCCGCGTGTAAAAAGTAGATGAAACTTTGGGCGGGATTTTGAAGCCAAAAGTGGCTCCATTGAGTGACACGTGGAGGAACCAAACCTTCTTTTATTAATATACATAGATTCATAATTTCTATATAAATTGTTATTATTTTTAAATTACTCTGCTAAACTCATCGGATTTCATAATTATTTCAAGTGTAGTCTCATCATTTTTTCAAATTATCTATAATTACATTAATGTAAACGATCTGTAAAATTAATATTAAAGTTATTAATGTAAACGATCTGTAAAATAAATGATTAATTAATTTTAATAACCGTTAAAACTATGTTACGAAGAAAAATGCATCACTTGATAGTTTAATTGACTAATTTTATTGATGATATAATCTTATCCATGCCATGAAATACAACCCAAAGCGTATCACAGGCTACACACACCAAATTAACCATTCAAATATTATTACAACTCCAACTATGGCTTCACACGAGCCTTCCAGACTCCAACCATACCAAACCAACAGAACCCATAAGGGTTTAGACTGCAGCCACCGGAACCAAAATGATCTCGATATTGCCAACGGTTAGATCCTCACACCCGGTCCTTGGCACCAATGTCACGGTCGCGTACTCATCACCATCTGTGTTTGTGTCCACCAACAACTCGGTTAGCCCAAACCGAGCTGAACTCCCCATAAACATGTTTTTCATGTTACCATGCGGAATCTGAGCGAACCCACCAGCGTACTCCGGATCGCAAGGCGTAGTGAACACACCATCTTTGAGTTTGTCATTCACAAACACATCAAACTTCACAAACTTCCCACTATCATACCTAATCTTCTTGATCACCAACACTTCATTCGCTTTCGCCTTCTCTTCAGCGCTTCGGTTCACCGCAGGTCGCTTCACGCTAACCTTCAAGATCTTGTCCAGTTTCACCGGGAACTTAATCTGGTCCACCTTCTTGACTTCACTGGTGGTTGTAGTCTGCAAGTTCTTGTTACGCTTCGCTGGCCGACTATTGCGCCACGGGAACACCTCCTTCGAGTTCTCAATATAGTTATACTTGAGCTTGTCTAGGCTAACCGAGTCCTTGTTATACACGCGCACAAGGTCCTCATTCTCGTCATAGAACACATAAGATGCGTTCAACCAGTCCGTTTCGGTTGGGTCAACGTGTCCCGGAAGACTCAACTCCTTCCATAGCTTCCACATTCGGTCCACATTTGAGTGATGAATGTAGAATGCGGGGTCATACCCCGCGGAGTAGAAGTTACCCATGTCCTCGTTGTTCGGTTGGTTCGGGTCACCGACCCATCGGTGCACGGCCGTGTGAGATCCTGCTTCGACCGACCCGACAGATTGGGCACCGTTCGCGACCGGATCATCACCGGCAACATACACGCCACCGAAGAAGCTCAATGTGTCACCACCGTTACGAACCAAATCACGATAAACAGTACTCAGATTGCATAATACCTGTTGCTTATCAGGAATATCTTTATCTTTACCATCATAGTCAAGATCAACGATTCTGGCTTTGATATGATTGGCATCCCGGTAAACATCATACAACGAGTTTGGTTTACCATCAATTTTTTCCGGCACAAACATCTCCGGGATCGGCATTCCAGCTGGTTCATCCCACTTCCAGAACGGTAAGGCGAAATCGGGATCTTTGATAAGCTTCCCGAGGATTCTCTCATAGAAATAGAGGTACCAGCGGTGGAATGGGAAGAAAAGCCATGAGTTGTGAATCTGGATATCGATGTCCGGGAAACCGCTATCGACCTGCGTGTAACCTCCGTTGCAGTAGGCACAGTGGATCTTAGCTTGGCTCACGAAGCTGTGTGGGTGGTCATCCGGGAGATCTCGCATCGCTTGGATCGCGGCTCGGTATTTGTCCACCTGCTCTTTCGTCCCGGTGTGAGCGGGCCATCGCATCCTCACCTTATTGTCAGTCGGGAAGACGAAGTCTTTGATCGTCTTCCCGACGCTCGGTGGACAGCATTTTAGCGTCCGGACTGCGTTTTCTTTGTCGCTGGACAAGACAAAATGTATTCGTTAGTTATGTACATTGGTTTAATGATAATGATACAACGCATTTAGTGATACTGTATGATACAATAATAATAAAAAAAGTCATAATTTTAAAATAAACTAATTTTAAATACATTTATTTTGAATATTATATTATAGTAGGGATGCGATCGATATCATACCGTTATCCAAATTACAGAAAAGTAGGTACCGATACGGTTGCCGAAACCATACGTACTATACCGATTCGATATGGGTACCGGTATTTTGCTAGTATTGTACCGTTTTTTAAACATTTTTGTTGGGATAAATATTAAGAATATTTTCTTTCAAATTATTGATGATAAAATATCATAATTATAAGAAAAATCAAAGAATATAAATGAATCATAAGAATACATCATACGAAAAATCAAGTTTACAAAACTACAGATTGCAAACAGAAGATTACGAATGCATCGTCCTTTTGATTTTCGTACTACTTTTTATGTATAATAATTAAAATAATAATTAGGTTCAAACGTATTAGGTCAATATTTTTTTATACCATACAAGATTAGTAAATAATATTTAAACCAAAAGCAATATGTATCTGGTACCGGTTACTACTGATATCGAAATATGAGAAAATCAAGTACCGATACCGGTAGGGTACCGGTATTCGGCGCCAAAATTTCATCTTTATATTAAAGGGCTTCTCGCCTAGTAGTTAAGTCGTGACTTCCTTATGGGAGGTTTTGGGTTCGAATCCGGGTCAAGACAAATTTGTTGAGACAAGGTCATATGTTTTATCTAGTTGTGGGGTTCCTTCTAGGTGGGCTCCAACGTATGCCTTAAAAAAATATTTTTCCAAATCTGCTTTTTAAAAATTTAAGAAACACGACTTATGATATAATCATATTAGTTACAAAATTAAAAAAAAATGTATGTGCAAATGTAAGATTTAATTTATTTATAACTATTTTTTCATATATGACATGATATATATTACTTATCTAATAAATCAAGGTTTTCTAGGGACACATGGCGTATTTATAGAGCACATTCCTCTTCTTTTCCCGCCTAAAACATCTTATCTTATCTTACTTTTCACTTAACTAATAAATAAATGTTTTAAAAGATACTTGACATATTCTTAAAGCACCTTAATGTTCTTTTTCTCGTCTCTCTCTCCTATAAATATATTATATATTAAATATACTTTTAACACATTTTAAAATTAAAAATAAAACTTTTTTCAAAACAATAAAAATATTTTAATATTAAAAACACACACTTTTTTTAATAAAAAATTATTATGAAATATAGAATTTTTAAAAATAGTTTTGCAAAATGAAATATTTAAAAAAACAAACTTTGAAAAAATTAATGTTTAAAAAATAATAAAATTATTTTATTATCTAATCTATGAAATTATATTTAGTTATATTTTATATTAAAAAATCATCTGTTTAAATTTTTATTAGTAACTATTAATTAATAATATTTTTTATTTATATCGTGTAATACACGGGATACTAACCTAGTATATATATATATATATATATATATGTTTTTTATATTTATCATAAATTTTTACATAAATACAATTATTTTTATAATTATATGCTTATACAGTTAAAAAATATATATAAATAAAAAGATCGTGTAGGCTCATAAGAAGGGTCGAGCTTTATATGTGAAACTCAAGCTTGTGCTGAATAATTAAATGAATCATATTTCAAAGCTACAAACGTGACCCCATTTATGCTTTAGCATGTCCAATTTTTTTCGTTATAAGATTTCAAGTATCTCATTAATGAATTTGATTTGTTTACATCTCTACTTGTAGCGAGTTCTTTGTGTCCATAAATAAAAAATATTGATTGATTGGACTTCCAATATACTTTTTTATATAATTGCTTATAGTACTCAAAATAATTGACAAATAATAGCAAATACTTCACGTGTTTTTAGTTGGAAAAATCCCAAAATACCCATTTAACCAAAGTTATTTTCCGTAATACCCATTTGACTTTCACATGTCCACCCTTTGTACAGGCTCTGGCGCCTGTACACATACGGACACTTGTACACATAAATTTTTGCCAAAGGCGATGGTCTTACTTGACACCAGCACCAGCGTCTTTACAAATGGACGTAATATCTGGAGTTGTGATCGGAGCAGCCAGTGCCGATGGCATGGAGGTGAGATTCGTAGCGGTGTAGAGACCACCGAGACCCACGAGCAAGTTCCTTCGGTCTACATTGGGTATAACGAGCTTTTGGTTGCATGAGACTCTGAACCCTTGGGCTTGGTTGGTTTGAGTCTTGATGGCTCGATTGGTATTGGTGGATGGAAGGCTAGTGAATGAGGAGACTAGTGGAAGCAGTGAGGAAGATGACATGATTTAGTTAAAAAAGTAAGATAGTGTGTTTGAAAAGTGAGCCTTTTAGGTAGTATTTATAAGAAATTAAAACGTGAGAATCAATTAGAAAATAAAAAGGTTAATGCATTTTTGCCGACGACATCACCGTGATAGATTTTGTGAGGTGTATATTTAAGTATTGTTGATCGAGTGGACCAGCTTGTGGTAACTTCGGACCTACTAATAAAAGACAACATACCAAATAACAGCTAAATACACCCAAAACCAAATGATACCATATCAATATGATAACTATTTTTTAATGACGTGGTGAAAAAAATATTACTTGTATAGTTGCAAAAGTCGGGCTCTAACGCCGAGTACTACCTGAGTATACCAGAGTATTCTCTGTCTAGGCCAAGTACTCCCCGATTACTCGTTCCAAGGAACTGTTCCGACCTGGAAGCGCCTAGTGACTTTCGCAACCTTGTATATAATTAAGATATGTGTCGTATAATATATAACTCATTGTTATTATGATGTTTAACCCTCTCATGTTTGTTAATTTAATATAAGTAATATTGATTTGCATCTCAATAGTTTAGATGAGATTAAGGGTATTTTGATAACGGTGTTTTATGTACTATTGTTTGATCAATCTCTCTTTCCCTTTTTCTCTCTCTCATTTTTACAAAATTCACCATCACAAATTCAAGTTTAGACATCACCACCACTAAGATCAGGCACAACCACCACCACCACAACAAACATCAACACCATTGATCACTATAAAATCATTGGTGCTTGCTTCTCCCCTCTATTTCCCTCAACGATGGTGAACTCAAGCAGCATTGGTGCATGGCTGACTAGATGACAACATGCGACATGTGATGACAACTAGCTAAATCGATCACCAAAATTAGACACCACCACCACCAAGTTTTAGTAGTGGGTCGATGACGTCTTATTGTGATGAGTCCAAAATATCTAAAATCTTTCAGATTTCTTCGTGGTACGCTAAGCCCCTTTCAGGTCCTCTTGGTGGTACGGTTAGATAGGTCGGCAGAAATAAATCAGCTAGAATCATCAGATTTGCATGCAAAGTTACCATAACTTTCTTTCTCTCCAACTTTCACTCCAAATGACGAACTAATCGAATTTTAAACCTCAAAATCTTGCTGTGAAGCAGTAGAATCATCAATTTTGAGCTGGGGATTGTTTCTACAACACCTGATCGTCAATTTTCAACCGAAAATCCGTCAGAACGGGTAACTATTCGATTTATCCTATTAGTTTGATAATGTATGGATTAAATCTAGTTTTTGAACGTAATGCAATGGTTATTGTTGTTGATTATTTCCTAGATGATTTCTAGGAATAGATTGAGATATAGAAATCGATATGTTAACAGTGAAATCATTGTTTCGATCCGTTGTGATGTTCGGTTATCATGAAACCCTACTATAGATTATAATGGTTTTAACCATTTGATTATAACAATGGTTATGATTGTATTGATCGTTCCTTCAAATGCTAGATCAAAGCCAAGTGTTTCAAGCTAATCAGAAGAATTAAGATAATCATTGGAATAAGGATCTGGTTTTCCTATTAACAGTCAGATTAGTATATTGAATATAGTTATTAAACCTATTCTAATATGATATTCCTATGTTTCATGATATCTTAATGATCAATAACAAGGATTGACTATCCTTAGACAAGAAATCCATTGTGAAAATGTTCCGGTGATATAATCAACAACAATACCAATTTGGTTAATTTGAGGACATTCTTATTAATCCAATGAGTCATCAACTTCTTAATACGAACATAAATCGTTATAGGTTCCCATTTTATCATACATTGTGTGATATTCAATTAAGACAACTGATTAAGGATTTAATATCAGTTTGATGACTTGAGCTGCAATGTCCTTGACATTGAACATTAAGGAAGACTTAATAAGCAAATTAAAACACAAATAACATATAAAACCTTAACTAATGTATAACTGAACTACAAACACAAGTCAGCGCACTAACTATTGACTTCAACACTTCATGTGAGTTTCATGCAACCCCTTTTCTTTTCAATGTTTTCTAAATATCAGGGTATCTCTATGAAATCTTTCTTAAACTTATGATACGCTTATATAACTATGTGTCAGCTTTGGGATATCATGGGATAATCGTGAGTATCGAAGTCACATGTCAAAAAGTCCTCATTCTTAAGAATTGTATCTTGTGAACCCATATGGGGCCGAACAAGTAAACAATAGTAGTACTATCGAACTGACAACCCATTTGCTGGAAGGATTGCATCTCCCCTAGTGTGAATTTTTCTTGTCGTTTCCAATATTAACATCAACGTGTATACGTTCCAATGAGGCACATATGATTACCGTTGGGTATTGTCATATCTTTCAGGCGGAAAGGAACTAGATATGGGTCATATGATTATTCCAATTGTGTCAACGTGTTTCATTGACTACACGGAATATATCATATTGTATCGAGTCATGTGTATGAACTCATCAGCTTTGTGCTAACTTTTCAAACTTACAATAACTAGTGGTTTGTAATATCAACATTATCATTGTAATGTATTGTCTTTAAGTTAATCTTGTGTGTTGTGATACCGGTTCAAGTAAGTGGCACCCCATCTCTAAGACATCACCACTATGCTTCCGCAACATTCAAAGACTTATCAGTGACATCATCATCAGGTGACAAGATGTGGGGGTGTGACAGAAAAAATCAAATTTGTTTTTATAAATCTATGTTAATTTTGTTAAACTTATAAGTGTAATGTTTTAAAAATATTTTGTAAATGTTTAAAATTAGTCCTTTAAAATAATCATTAGATTAATTGTTGGATAATATTTTACTAATAACTACTTTTCTTAAGTTTATATCAAGTTCCTAAATATTCTTTAAATGTTCTTAACTTTTACATACGACATTGTTTTTTGAAAAAAATATATCATAAAAGCGAGCAATTTTTTATTTTATAAATAGTATAGTGTTGCTATATACAAAAAAAAATTATTTTGTTAATTGTGTCTTTTGTACAGGTCATTGTCTCCTTTGTGTTTCCTGCTCAATGTCATGTTTTTCTGAACAATTTAAGACACAATGATGTTACAGAATACATATGTCAAGCAAGGATGACATAATGACGAGTATGAATGACACAATTATATTTAAAAAAGACACAATGAACTGTAAGAAATACACAATTGCTAGTAAGAGAAACTTTAAAAAGATGATTATGCACATACGTTCAAGAAAGACACAATGACGATAAGTATACAAAGTGAACTAATTTTTTTTTATAATATCACTATAATCATATTAAAGATAAAATATGATTGCTTTTATGATATATTTAAAAAATAATAATATCGTATGCAAACGTAATGAACGTTTAAATAATATCGTATGCAAACTACGTTACCCTTCAACAGCTTTCCTCTCTAAAGTTTTGAATTTTCACTCTCAATTTTGATCTTATATATTAAATGGTCAATAATTATTCTTAAACTTATTCGAATAAGAAACATATTTACTTAAACTTATCCCTACAAATGTATATATCATTCAAGTTAACTTTTTGCAATGTATGAATACTTACTAAAGTAGTTAGGATATAACTCCGTTCCAAGACCCATTCGATTTTTAGAGTTCACGTTTTAATCCTCTACTTTTAATAAAAAAGTGCTATTTTACATATGGCTTATTATTAGAGTATCTACCTATGATTTCTGACACTTGTCATCACTACAATAATTATCAAATATTAAAATTTTAAAACTTAATGACCACTTATTTTTAGACATAAAAGATGACTAATTGATTTAGTTTATTAAAGGAAACAAATCAAATTTTTAAAAATGATAATTTCAAAAACAAAATCAATAAACTTTCTAATGACAGTAAAAATTAAAATTAGCACTTATGTTGTACTTTTTTATGTTTATATAAAGGTTTTTTTATTTTGATTTATATTATTCTTATATTTTCATGTTATAATTTATATAAAAATGGATAATGTAATTGCAATTCAATAAACAAAATAAGAATATCATAATTATGGTAAATAAATATATATTTGAGATAGCACCTAGTTTTTTTTCCCGCCTATATTTTTACTCCATGATTATTTTTATAATAATATCTAACTATGTCTTTTTTTATTTTTCATAATAGTAAATAAACCTTATTCTCTAATTTCAATTTCTTCTTTATTTCAAACCTACTTTCTATTTCAATTTCTTCTTTAATAAAATAAACATGTGTTACACACAGGTTGAATCATTAAATTAATAAAATAAATAATTCGCTTATATATAAGCGAATTATTTATTTTATTAATTTAATGATTCAGCCTGTGTAATACACATGTTTATAACCTAATTATTAATATGTCGTTACTGTTAGTAATTGTGTTAGGTAGTTGAGTGTGAACTAGGAGACGTTGAAAAACTACTCCTCACAAACACATGCATATTAATCAAATATACATTAAGTCATCGGAGGCCTTAGGGAGGGGCAAACCTGACTTCCGTCAAGGGTTAATTTTTTCAAGGGCAAAAAAATTTTAAAAATCTTTTATATATTATGTATATTTATTTATATTTAAAAATATAAAATAAAAAAATATAAATATAAAATTCAAAAGGGGTCTTTTTATCCCAACTCGTCCAAGACACTAAAAATCTCAGGACCGCCTCTGCATCAAGTCGTCCCCAAGTTTAAATTTAGCTTATGGCGAACGAAAAGTGAGTAGGGTTTAAATTCTGCTACATAAAGACGGGAAAAAAAATAGTAAATATAAGAGTACGTGGTTTAGATAGATGTATTTATTTTAAAATAACAAAAAAACAAAACAAATAATTTAGAATTTAAACCCAATGTTTAGATAGATGTACCCGATGTTTTCTTCTATGTAAAACACATGTGATAAAATAATTCAGTTTAGACTATGTATAACCCTAAAACAATTCATGTATAAAACAAACGTAATTCATGTTTTAGACTGTGTAAAATACACCTAATATAAATGTCATTTCAAAATGCAAGAGAAGAATAAAAATACGAGACTCCTTATTTGCACACCCAACTTTTATACTTTTACACCTCACCGACCCTATATGCATCATATAGATCACTACAACGCGTACGATAACCGATTAAACCTAGTTTTCATGTAAAATATATGCCTCGTACAATGTTTTAATTTGACATATGCAACCTTAAATTGGCTGATATGATTGTTAATATTTCATGATGAGTCTGTACGAGGCATATATGTTTGCAATTAAAATGGACTTCTGATTTCATACACTTTGTAAAACATATACGTGTAGTATAGTATTATACTACACATACAACTAAAAATAATAATATGTTAGTTATCTTTTTTCTTATAAAAAATGATAATATTAAAAAAATAGTGAACACCACCATTAGGCGCCCTCACCGAAAATGAAAATGGCGGTATTCGAACTCAGGTTTCCTCTCCATGGCCCGAGTGTCTTAACCACAGGGCTGGGTGAGGAACTCATAAAAAAAACGATAATATTGCTTTATAAAAAAGTGATAATTTTTTATATAGATTATTATTTTTAAAAAAATTTAGTTACCATTTTAAAAATTTTAACAAAAATTTTATTACTATTATTATAATATATTAATAATTAATAAAAATTATTATATAATGATAATAATATTTGTTTGTTATTAATATCATTAGTCATTTATTATTATTTTCTTTTATTAATTAATACAATAATATAATCACACTCATCATAAATACGAAATGATACGATACATATTACAAGTGTTAACAACCAAACCATGCAAATACAATAATATATATATATATATATTATATAGGGAAGGGTATAAAAAATAACCCTCATCTTTTGCTACAACTACATAACTCATTTCAACCAATCATAAATTTATACATAAGCTTTTTATTAAAATATTAAAAAGGGCATCCTAGTCATTTTACCTTTATAAGTTTTTCCCCCCATCTTTTTTAAACATTAATAACTTTTTTATAATATATTATTTTTTTAAAAAAATTGCACCATTATATTCGTCTCATTTTTCTCTTTAATTCCGTTATAGTCTCGACTAATTTTTTTTACTTTTTTTAGATGTCCTATATTTACATCATTGTAACGAGCTTAAATATAACAAATTTAATTGAAACTTTTTTAAAAATGATAAATTACAGTAATGTAATTTACATTGACGTAATTTATCGTGATGTAATTTACATTGACGTAAAATTTGGTTTCAGTTTTTTCGGTTAATTTGGTTCCGGTTCGGTTTTTTCGGTTAATTCGGTTTCGGTTCGGTTTTTTTTTTTTGCTTTTTGCTCATCCCTAATTTGTAACGAGCCTAAATACAACAAATTAGTTTGAATTGTTTTCGAACAATGATAAATTACATCACTATAATTATCATTGTTAGAGAAAAAAAATCAAAATAATGTGTTATATTACATCACTGTAATTTATCATTGTAATTATCATTGTTAGAGAAAAAGTAAAATAATGTGTTATATTAATTACATCACTGTAATTTATCATTGTTAGAAAAAAATTTAAAATAATGTTTTATATTTATGCTCGTTATATCGATGTTAATAATGGGCAATGAGAAAAAAAATTAAAAAAAACTAGTCAACATTATAACAGGAATTAAAGAGAAAATTACATCACTGTAAATAATGTGTTACGTCACCGTTAATTATGTCATTGTAAATTACTTCATTTTGTGTTACATTACTTCATTTTGTGTTACATTACTGTAATTTACCATTGTTAGAAAAAATTTCTAATTAATTTGCTATCGTTAAGCTCGTTACAATGATGTAAATACATGACATCAAAAAATATAAAAAAAACTAGTTGAGACTATAACGAAATTAAAGAGAAAAATGAGACGAGTATAATGGTGCAATTTTTTTAAAAAAATAATATAGTATAAAAAACTTATGAATGTTTAAAAAAAAGGGGTAAACTTAATATAAATAACAAATGTCCTAAATGTCCTTCATACTAAAGACAAAAAAACTGACACGTGGCACGATCCTATACATTTACCTTTTTCAAGTAACCATTGGATGATGGTTAATGGGTTGTAACAAAAGATGAGGGTTATCAAAAATTCCATGCCCTATATATATATATATATATAGGGCAAGGTATAAAAAATAACCCTCATCTTTTGCTACAACTACATAACTCATTTCATCCAATCATAAACTTACACATAAGCATTTCATTAAAATATTAAAAAGGGCATCATAGTCATTTTACCTTTATAAGTTTTCCACCCTCTTTTTTAAACATTAATAACTTTTTTATAATATATTGTTTTTTTAAAAAAATTGCACCATTATATTCGTCTCATTTTTCTCTTTAATTCCGTTATAGTCTCGACTAATTTTTTTTACTTTTTTTAGATGTCCTATATTTACATCATTGTAACGAGCTTAAATGTAACAAATTTATTTGAAATTTTTTAAAAATGATAAATTACAGTGATGTAATTTACATTGACGTAATTTATCGTGATGTAATTTACATTGACGTAAAATTCGGTTTCGGTTTTTTCGGTTAATTTGGTTCCGGTTCGGTTTTTTCGGTTAATTCGGTTTCGGTTCGGTTTTTTTTTCTTTTTGCTCATCTCTAATTTGTAACGAGCCTAAATACAACAAATTAGTTTGAATTTTTTACAAACAATGATAAATGACATCATTATAATCATCATTGTTAGAGAAAAAAATCAAAATAATGTGTTATATTACATCATTGTAATTTATCATTATAATTATCATTGTTAGAGAAAAAATAAAATAATGTATTATATGACATCACTGTAATTTATCATTGTTAGAAAAAAATTCAAAATAATGTGTTATATTTATGCTCGTTATATCGATGTTAATAATGGAAAATGAGAAAAAAAAATTAAAAAAACTAGTCAACATTATAACTATAATTAAAGAGAAAATTACATCACTGTAAATAATGTGTTACGTTACCGTTAATTATGTCATTGTAAATTACTTCATTTTGTGTTACATTAATTCATTTTGAGTTACATTACTGTAATTTACCATTGTTAGAAAAAATTTCAAATTAATTTGCTATCGTTAAGCTCGTTACAATGATGTAAATACATGACATCAAAAAAATTAAAAAAAAATAGTCGAGACTATAACGAAATTAAAGAGAAAAATGAGACGAGTATAATGGTGCAATTTTTTTTAAAAATAATATAGTATAAAAAATTATGAATGTTTAAAAAAAGGGGTAAACTTTACATAAATGACAAATGTCCTAAATGCCCTTCATACTAAAGACAAAGGAATTGACACGTGACACGATCCTACACACTTACCTTTTTCAAGTAACTATTGGATGATGTTAATGGGTTGTAGCAAAAGATGAAGGTTATAAAAAATTTCATCCCCTATATATATATATATATATAGGGAAAGGTTTCAATGGTAACCCACTCCAAGTGTGTTAACCTATTAACTCATTTTCATTGGTTGTTAAAATGAAGCCTTTTGAAATGTGTGGTCCATATTTATTCTGGAAAAAAGTCAAAAAACATGTGGATGAGATTTGTTTAAGGGTATTTTAGAGATTTGGTGGGGTGTACCTGATTACATTTTAAAAAAAAAGTTTACCTCTCAATTTTTTAAACCTTCATAACTTTTATATACATTATTATTTTTTTATAAAAATTGCACCATTAAACTTGTCACTTTTTTATCTTTAATTCAAGTATAATTTTGTCAATTTTTTTTTTAAATTTTCGTAATTTGCACTGATGCAGCGACGTTTTACACTGATGCAACGACGTTTTACACTGACGTAACGAAATGCATTTTTTTACACTGATTTCAACTTTGGTGGGGTGTACTTGATTCCTTTTTTAAAAAAAGTTTACCCCCTAATTTTTTAAACACTCATAACTTTTATATACATTATTATTTTTTTATAAAAACTTCACCGTTAAATTTGTCACTTTTTTATCTTTAATTCAAGTATAATTTTGTCAATTTTTTTTAAAATTTTCGTAATTTGCACTGATGCAACTACGTTTTACACTGATGTAACGACGTTTTACACTGATGTAAGAAGTTGGATTTTTTCAAAGTGTTCTTAAATTTTTAAAATATTAATGAACTAATTTTTGTAATAAAAAATAATTTGTAACAAGATGGAAAGATTTTACGTTGGTGTAATTGCAAACGCTCAAAAAAATGAGAGAAAATTACGAACGTTCAAAATAATTTGTAAAACATTTTAAAAATGGAAAGATTTTGAAAAAAACGAGAGAAAATTATTGTATTTATTTTTCGTAATAGTCATGCCAATTTTTTTTTGAATTTTTTGAAAAAACGAGAGAAAACTAATTTTTGTAATAAAAAATAATTTGTAACAAGATGTAAAGATTTTATGTTGGTGTAATAGCAAACGCTCGAAAAAATGAGAGAAAATTACAAACGCTGAAAATAATTTGTAAAATATTTTAAAGATGGAAAAATTTTGAAAAAACGAGAGAAAATTATTATATTTATTGTTCGTTACGTTGGTGTAATTACGAACGCTCGAAAAAAATTCAAAAAAAAATTGGCATGACTATTATGAAATTAACGAGAAAATTATAACGAGTTTAATGATGTAATTTTATAAAAAAATAACATAATATAAAAAATTTATAAGTGTATAAAAATCAAGGGGGAAACTTTGATTAAAAAAAAAAGAAAATGGATATATTTTTATGATGTGGGTGAATCTAATTGGCTTAAATAGGTTAATAAAAAGTCCATAATGCCCTTATTAAAGCAAAAGAGAATCTATGATGTGAGTGAATCTGATTGGCTTAAATGGGTTAATAGGTTACCACAAATATGGTGGGTTCTTATTTGAACCAAATCCTATATATATATATATAGGATGTAATTTTTAATAACACTTATCTTTTGTTACAACCAAATAACTATCATCTAATGGTTACTTTTAAAAGTAAATGCATAGGATCATGTCACGTGTCAATATTTTTTTTTTTAATATGGAGGGCATTTATGACATTTTGTTACCACTAAAAATGATAGAATTAATATGGTGGTGACAAATGTCACCATCTAACATATTTTAAAAAATCTAATTTTTTATATAAAGTTTACCCCCTCTTTTTTTAAACATTCATAACTTTTTTATACTATATTATTTTTTTAAAAAAATTGCACCATTATACTCGTCTTATTTTTCTATTTAATTTCGTTATAGTCTCGACTATTTTTTTTTTGATGTCATGTATTTACATTATTATAACGAGCTTAAAAATAACAAATTAATTTGAAGTTTTTTTCTAACAATGGTAAATTACAGTAATGTAATTAACGGTGACGTAACACATTATTTACGGTAAATTAAAGTAATGTAACACAAAATGAAGTAATTTACAATGACATAATTAACGGTGACGTAACACATTATTTACAGTGATGTAATTTTCTCATTAATTCTGTTATAATCTTGACTATTTTTTTATTTTTTTTCCCATTGTCCATTATTTGCATCAACGTAACGAGGATAAATATAACACAGTATTTTAAATTTTTTTCTAACAATAATAAATTACATTGATGTAATATAACACATTATTTTATTTTTTTCTTTAACAATGATAAATAAAGTGATGTAATTTACCATTGTTAGAAAAAATTCAAATTAAATTTTTGTATTTAAGCTCGTTACAATTAGGGATGAGCAAAAAACAAAAAAAAACGAACCGAAACCGAATTAACCGAACCGGAACTGAATTAACCAAAGAAAACCGAAACCGAATTTTACGGTTCGGACATAATTAACGGTGACGTAACACATTATTTACAGTGATGTAATTTTTTCTTTGATTCCGTTATAATCTTGAGTAGTTTTTTTTAATTTGTTTCCAATTGTCCATTATTTACATCGATGTAACGAGCATAAATATAACACATTATTTTGAATTTTTTTTAACAATGATAAATTACAGTGATGTAATATAACACATTTTTTTCATTTTTTTTCTCTAACAATGATAATTACATTGGTGTAATTTACTATTATTAGAAAATTTCAAATTAATTTGTTGTATTTAGGCTCGTTACGATTAGGGATGAGCAAAAAGCAAAAAAAACCGAACCGGAACCAAATTAGCCGAAAAAACCGAATTAACTGAAAAAAATCGAAACAGAATTTTACGGTTCGGACATAATTAACGGTGACGTAACACAGTATTTACAGTGATGTAATTTTTCTCTTTGTATCTGTTATAATCTTGACTAGTTTTTTTAAATTTTTTTCCCATTGTCCATTATTTACATACGGAGCATCTAAAAAAATTAAAAAATACTAGTCGAGACTATAACGGAATTAAAGATAAAAATGAGACGAGTATAATGGTGCAATTTTTTTTAAAAATAATATAGTATAAAAAAGTTATTAATGTTTAAAAAGGAGGGGTAAACTTTATATAAAAAATTAGATTTATTAAAATATATTAGATGGTGACACTTGTCACCAACATATTAATTCTAGCTTTTTGAGTGGTTACAAAATGTCCTAAATGCCCTACATATTAAAAAAAAATGACACGTGACACGATCCTAGACACTTACTTTTTAAAGTAACCATTGGATGATAGTTATTTGGTTGTAGCAAAAGATAAGGGTTATTTTTTAAATCTTTCCCTATATATATACAAACATAATGTACGTTTATACATAACAGAATAAAAGACTACAAGCATAATACAAACTAAGGATCATGTCAAGGTGATGGTGGCGGCGGGGGAGGAGGCTCGAAGCCTGCATGCTTCAACATTCCAAGCTTACGCTCAACCAACCAGCGTAGAAAATCCTCAACATAATCAAGTCGACAATCATGATGGATGCTAGCCTGCGTAAACTGAAGTGTGGTCTCTGCAACATCCTGAAGTAAGGCATCAACACATGTTAGATTCTCACCGCACAATATACGTAATATAGATGCTGCAGCGGATCTTGTTGACCACCAAACTACCCCTCATCTCCTCCGCCCCATCCCTACCCCCTTCGCCCATGACCTCAACTCCGCCAGCCACACCCTTATCAACAGGGTGGTCTAGATGCCCTCCCGCCATCATCTGAAGCGTGGAGGGACCCAAATCTCCCATGGTCGTACCGAGAATCACAGACTGACCCTAAGAAAGTCTCTTGCAATTCTCATAACGAAGGACGTGTGGCACTTAAGCCTCCACAGGTATATAGGGGAAGCCAACTCCTCATGTAGCTCCGGATGTAGAAGCCCTAACGACTGACTGATCACTAACAGGTACGCCCTGCCATATATCGCTTTTTGTTGCTGCATGTGATAGTAGCTTGCAAAATACTCAGCTAAGAAACGCGCGAGCAGGCAGGGTGTGTCTATAATCAAACAATACCGGTAAGATAAATCTTGCATCGTACGCTACTCTCAACTTTTGCCAACTCTAGTGATGGGCATGGTAATAAGCCGGTGCATATATTGGACGAGAGGGTCACGAATGCGACTAACTCTTGCCTTAGTGCCCAAAAAGTCACCATCACGTATCTGATGCCACCATAAATGTAAGGTGATATAATCTAACTCTGTAATCCCTGCCATATAGAGCAGGATAACAGTCTTTGGCTCGTAATCAAGCTGAAGGAAACTTCAAACGTAGCCAACAACATCTACTATCGTTGTCCAAACAAATGAAATGATACCTCCGGTTGCGCATTGAGACAATATTTAAACGTAGAAAGGAACTCCATGGTAATCTCTTAGTATTATGGGAGGATGGAGAGCTTTAAGAGTCGCCTCCTAGGCGTATCCTTCCGTGCGCACTCAAGTTTTAGGAAACTTCAAACTTAGCCAACATAAATGTAAGGTGGTATCATCTAACTCTATAATCCCTGCCATATATAGCAGGATAACAGTCTTTGCCTCGTAATCAAGCTGAAGGAAACTTCAAACTTAGCCAACAACATCTACTATCGTTGTCCAAACAAATGAAATGATACCTCCGGTTGCGCATTGAGACAATATTTAAACGTAGAAAGGAACTCCGTGGTAATCTCTTATTATTACGGGAAGATGGAGAGCTTTAAGAGTCGCCTCCAAGGCGTATCCTTCCGTGCGCACTCAAACCAGCGGGAAACTGTAGAATCGGGTGATGCTGAAGATCATCACCCTCGATTTCTGAATTGAAAGACATATCTGCGTAAATTATGAAAAAATTAGTATGTTAAAAAATTTGACCTGTACGCCAAGTACAGGGTTGTATGTGGCATATGATGGTGCAGCATAGCAGTGCAATAAAGTTATACTCTACACCTATACGCCACAAGACGTCCTCTTGATGTATACTTTTACATTTGAATGAAATATGCATGAAATTTTGAATAAAGTCTTTAAATCGATTAATATTCCATATGTTTTCATTATTAACGACTCATGAAAATGAACAAGAATTTTGTGGTAACCCATTAAGGTCATATTTACTTTTCCTTTCTCTCTTAAAGATGTTGAACAAATGCACTACATTGCAATCTTATGAAATTTTAAGTTTGAATTTGTGAAAGAACTATGCATGGGTTAATTGAGTAATTCCTGTGATTTTCGTTTATTTTTTTAATTGTAATAATGTCGAATTTCAAAATTCATAAAATTTGTGGGATCTAACGATATTGTTCGTGTATACGTATTTATGAAGAAGGATATTATATATATATATATATATATATATATATATATATATATATATATATATATATATATTTAAATACAATACAACATAATGAATATTTTTAAAAGATATATTAGGCACGTATGGGTAATATTTTGTTACAAGTTTAAATAATAGAAATCAACAAATATTGAAGATAATAATGACACCTGAGACTGTAACGAACACCATTATACTAGATCCCACATATATGCGTTGAAGAGTAATTAATATCTTTCATCTATAAACTCAATTAAACTATTTGACGAGTTAATATATACTAACAATAAATATCAAAATTTGACATTTAAAATTTTATATGCACATTTTAAGACCCTAGTCGATTAAATAAATAATTTAGTAGTAAAGGATAAACATCATTGAACTAGAAGTTACATATGTAAACCAAAGTCTTTGACTAATCAAATTTAACACGTGTGAGGAGGCATTAGGCTACGTACGATAGTGCGTCAAATAGACACATAAAACAAGAATATTGGTTATTGATATACAGTTGATCTATAAACAGGACACTATAATTGATTCGATTGGGAAAGGCTAGATTAAATCAAACACACAGAGTTGACTAGCACTTACATGCTGATTATGGTTATTCTGAATCTGGTTATACAAAATCATGGACATGAGTTCCATTGCTATACACACAGTGAGTGTTCGTAGCGCCTTTTTCATTTTACATATTTAGGGGAAATGCATGCTACAATACTTGATTTTTATTATGATACAAGAATTCTTTTACTATATCCATGCACATACTTCTTGAGGTATGTTGCATGAGACAAGAAATGAATATTGCATGAGACAAGAGTTTATCACATTAAATCCCTAGTTTCCTACACAACCATTTAACTCATGGTGTTGAGTTGATGGATTAATATAAGTTAATTAGTACTAACGGGGTTTGACAAACCTCCATGCATGGTTTGGTAGTGCCAACCACAAATCCATTGTTATATGAATGATATATTCCCACCAAGAACTAATATTTCTTGATAAGACATTGGCATCAAGGGTGATTCAAGAAGTCGATAGGTATGGTTGTGGACTCATGTAGATTGCAACAAATTACACTTATGATTTACATATTATCCTAACAACATAACATTTTAGGATTACGATCCTACAAAATTTTGATTGAAACATTTTGCTTGCTCTTTGAATGGCAATCACTATTATTTCAACTGTTTGTTCAAAACATAAAACCTACAAACTTACCAACTTTTTAGTTGTCACTTGTTCTTTGTATGTATTTCAGGTACTAACCTAAGGTTTGATATGGACTTTACACTTAAGCAAAATGATTAGCATTCTCACATAATCAATGAGATCTTGATATACAGTTTCGTCGCATCTCCCGTGTTTACGCCGACGGTGGGGATTTGAAAGAAAACCATCCTAGGTGGGTGGTCAATCCAATGGAACCATTATTTCTATCAATAGATAAGTGTGATCAATGCAAGTTAAATAGATAATTCAAAAGATAAGTTCAAAACAACTAAGGCCATTTAAGCTAAGTTCACATGGTTTATGTAACATCAGTGCCGGAACCAGTACCGGAACAGCGATCTCAACAGTAACATGAACAGTAATCAGGTACAAACTATACGTATTTCATTGTATGCCATGTTCATATCATATATCATTATCATTTCGTGTTATCAAACAGCAAATTCAGAATCATTTCAGAGAAACAGAACTCAGAAAACATGGTTCATCAGTCAGATAATTATCTGGCAATACAGAACCATCATGTGATTATTTGTTAGGATTTTATTATGTATAAACGTATGTGAGGCTTTACAGAACAAAACAACACGGATGTCGTTACGTGAATGCTAAATCGACAGATTATTCGTATAGGTGACGATCTGTACGAATAAATCTGAAAGTTTAACGTTCTGAATGACATCCGATAATTAGAAAACAATATTGAAAAGTATAGTTATCTTCGTGTTCGTACGGGTGACGATTCGAACGAATATGCGCGACGACCGTACGATTCGATTTTAAACAGTTAATTAAATATTTCTGAAAATTTAAAATAAATAGAAGATATTTAGTTAATATACTAGGAATAACCACCTAAAATAATTTTATAAATCTTATTTTAGAACCGAGTCGTTTCGTTACGAAAACTACGAAAAACCGACGTTTTACGCGTAACCGAGCAAAACCGAAAGAACCCGAACGAAGCCGGGTATTTCTAACCCATTTAATGTGGTCATTAATACCCCAACCACCACCACCTACAAGCATTTCATTCACAATTTCGTTCCTCTCTCTCTAGAATCTCTCTCTAACTTCTCTCTAAGATTTCTTGATCGTTTCTCATCGGTTTCGCAAGATCTTGGAGCCTAATCGTTCGTGTGATCAAGGAGAACAAGAACCCACGAAGAAATACCACATTTGGCCGACATTTCGAGGTAAATCTCGAGTTTCTTTTCATTTTTCTACTTAGACACAACCGGATTAGATGCTTATGTTTTTAAACGACTTGTACACCTTGGAAACCCTAAACCGAATGTGTGTAAGCTTTAAGAAACTCGGGATAGGTCTGTAACAACCTAGGACATGAAGATGATGAGGGGGCATAGAGTAGAACAACACGTTCGTGAAGGCTAGAGCTGGTCGAAGTTGCAGGTTCGTGAGGGCTGCCATGGCCGAACCTCCTACCAGCCGCAACTTCTGCTAGCCGAACCCTTCTTAGGCCAAACCTGCATGAGACACGAACCAGGGGCAGTGGCGAACCTGAGGGAACCGAACCCTATGCCACGAACCTATGATACCCACGAACTAGTTGGCCACGAACCTTACCCTGGCCGAAGCTAGGATGGGCGAACCTCGAGGTGGTGCGAACCCTCCAAGGCCGAACCTTACCTTGCAAACCTTGCATGTGTCCGAATCCATCGTCGCGAACCTATCTAGGACGAACCTGTGTTGACCGAACCTTAAGCTAAACGAACCCTAGGAGCCACGAACCCTACATACGGCTGAACACATTGGACGATTGAACTGATTTGCTACGAACCTAGGATTGTTGAATTATGTTGGCTGATTCTAGGGTGCTACGAACCTAGAGTAGTTGAACCTTGGGGGTAGCCGAACTAACACTTAGCCAAACCCTAGACTCCTTAAACTCTTTGGATAGCAGCGAACCTAAGAGTTGTGGGCTGCGAACCTTGATCTAGTTGGACCAACATGCTCCCTTTACGGTTGAAGGTCGATATAGGTTCGGAAATCTAGAGTATGGGGGCTGCATCATGTGTGTGCATGGGGAGCTAGTAGGGTTTCATGTCATGCACACACATGAGTGTTATCTAATGACCAAACAGTGAGTAACATGAACGCATGGATTAAAGTTCTAAAGACATAGGGTTCTTTAAATATACTAACATCTTTTGGGGTTCAAAACAATGGGGGAATTTGAAGATGAATAAAAACTCTAGCCTAAGTATACGGATGTTGATTCGTTATTAACATCCAATACTTAGAATTTTTATACGCAATATAATTACATTAGATAGTTATATGAACTATCTAGAATGGGTTATACAAAGAATTAAGCAAGAAATCAATTGTTAAGCAAGTTCTAGTAATGGGTCCGAGATTGGCCCAATGGGCTTAACTCAAGCCCATCATGAGTAAACTTTACATTTCTTAAATTAATTATATTTTAATAAAAGAAGACGATTTATAAACTTTAATTGATTAAAATATATGATTTTGATTTAATATTTAACTTAAAGTGAATTAAATTAAAAAGGTTTAATTAAAGACTTGTTATGATTAATCGTGGGATACGGGTTACAAATGAGTAATAAGTTAGACTAGTTAGATGAAATCTTAGAAGCTCATTAGTAACATAGGACACTTATTTGCACATCGAGACCGAACCCTAGATACGACGACTATTATAAATACTTATTGAATTCTAATTCTTTTAAAACAACTCAGGAACCGAAGAAACATAGGCTACAACAACGAGTGCGCATTTTGTGGTAATTCAATACAGAGCAACACATGTGAGTTCATTGCCCCTTTTCTAAACATTTTGTTTTCAAACGTGGGGCTGAGAAGCATGCGTAAACCTTTTTATTTAAATTGTTTTATGTAAATGCTTTTACTTATTATTTGCTTTATATATGCTTGTTTATATTCCTAGACTCCTGTTTAGGAAATTGCTATGCAGAATTAACTAACAAGTTAATTAATTACTCCTATGAGTAATACCTAAACTCTAAAACTCTAAACAAACCCTTAGTCCATCAAGTTCAAATTCAAGAATCTAAACTCAAAGTGAAATCAAAAGAACTAAAGCTAAAGATCAACTGCAATGGCATCTAATCTAGTATGTGATCAGTAAACTAAGGATCCTAATCAATAATCTATAATCAAGAATCTATAATCATTGTGGAATCATGGAATTCAAAAGATCAGAACCAAGAGAATCAAGGGAATCATAACCATGTGTGATTCATGAAATAATGAAATCATTAAGATCTAATGAAATCATTAATTGCTTAAGTTAAGGTCTAATGAAATCATTAATTGCTTAAGTTAAGGTGGATGTCAGTTGTATGTAAATCAAGACCACGTGTAACACACGGAAAGTCCCGGCATAAATAGTAGACTCTCGTAGTCAAGCTATATGGGCATAACTTAAACTATCAAACGAAATCAAGAGAATCAAAGAAGATTAAGAATCAAAGGATATCCTTAAAGTCCCGGCGTGTACAGTACACCAATGGGTCAAGCTGATATGGGCATCATTAAAGACCCGACACAAACAGGTAGACTTCTTGTGGGTCATGCCTGATATGGGCCATGTGTGCGATGGTACAACTTGGACAACCACCAACAAATAAGTCTAATTGATGGAGTTAAATAAGGCCCAATCATCATGTCTTAGTTGTATTTAAATGCTTAGTTATTAATTTAATTAACCATTTAATATTATATTTCTACAAGTGCTTTGGGTAATCATAAAAGCATGGTGAACTCAAGAGATCAGAGTTGAATCAATTTGTGGAAATCAAAATCTAAGACGAAGGTGAATGGAGTGAAACGCTTAATTATCATTAACAACAATATGCTAAGCAGTCCAGTATGTGGTGGGACGGTGGATGGGGCTTGTCCCCTACATAAGCCCTATATATAAGCATACTTGATTGGATAGCATAGGTGGTTGTTGATGAGGTTAAGGTTGTCATTTCGGGGGATCAAGGTAAACATTTTCAAGGTAATCAAATGCTATGAATCAGAGGTATGAGATGAAATGCTTAATTATCACCAGGAACAATATATCATGTGGTTTGGTATGTGGTGGGAAAGTGGCTGGGCAGGCGGTAAGTTCGACCCTACATATGCCCTATATATAAGCATACTGAACTGGATGGTATAGGTGGTTAATGGTGAGGTTAAGGTTGTCATTCAGAAGGTTAATCAAATTCATTTTTATAAAACTACATGAACTCACCAACCATGTGTTGACTTTATCTTTTTGCATGACTTCTCAGGTGACGAACAGGTCAACTAAGAGGTTATTTCTTTTGGACTAGGACATCAGATAGAAGGCCTAGTGTTTTTGGACTTGCATATTTTTGAAGCATCATTTTACAGACTTATTTTGTATATCTTGTGCAGATACAAGATAGAAGAATTATGATGTTGATAGTAGATTTACATTGTTAACTTATGAACTAAACGGATGTAATTTAACTTTAAAATTCTATATTCATTTAGCAGTTTCTCATTTATATATCATGTGCAATGTAAACAATCTGATCATTTCGATTATCATTCCCGATATCGCGCCCTGGGAACCTTCCGTCCGACGGGAAAGTCGATCCAACCCGCCGGCTCGGGGTGTGACAGTTTAAAGGTAAGTTAAGTTCAAAGATAACATGTTTCCCCCAAAAGTTCAAAACAATTAAAAAATGGGCTATGAAGTCTCACCTTTTGATGAGTTTGATAGCTTTGCGATAGATAAACAAATAGTAGCTCAAATTGTCCTAACAATTTCAATACCAACCTAGAGAGTTCATCATGCATAAGTGTATGTTCTTATGTAGCTATGACTTCTATGTAACACCTAAAATCTAGACAAGTCATATAGTTTGGTTTTGTTTTGAGACATTGTTAAATGTTTAGCAATTGCTTTGTTTAAAGTAAATTTGGTTTTATTGTAAAATTTTAAATGAAATTTTTAAAAAAATTTTCCAAAGATGAAATATTTAAAATGTAAACCATTTAAATGTTTCTAAGATTAAAAGAAATGTAAGTTATTAAATAAGTTGAAAATAGTTTATAAAGTTATAAATTAAACAACTAATATTAAAAGATTTATTTTGTATAATCATTTGTAAATAAGTTTTGATAATATCGTATTTAAAATAAAATAAAAGTTTAAATATTTGTAAGTTATATAAGTTGAAACAAAGTTTTTGTTAGCTATAATACTTTTTTTTTTAAATATAAATATCATTTCTAAGTTAAGTTGTAAAAACAAACTATGATTTTTATTGATTTTTATAATTGAATATTATTTGTAACAATAATTATTCATAGATATAAGTTATCATAAGTTGTCACTATCGTATGCGCTGCCAGGTCAGTTTAATAGGGAGTTGCGAGTACTCGGTCTAGGCGGGGAGTTCTCGGATATGATAATTTCTAAACAAAATAATTTTTATAAAATTATATGTATGCCAAATATCATAAGTTTACTAGTATTTATAACAGATAAAATAAATATCAATAAAATTAAAAAAGTTTGCTTGTTAAAATCGGTAAAAAAAAAAGTAAAAATCCCGTCTTCCAAGGCATCTTCATGAAAAAAAGTGAAAGTCAAACAATAATTGGTAAAAAAAACATTGAAAATCAGTGAAAACAGTGAAATTTGGTCAAAAATAGCGAAAATCGGTCAAAAACAGCGAAAATCCGTGTTGCTCGAGTTGGACCGAGATGCTCTGAGTTGGTCCGAGTAGACCGAGTGCATCCGAGTTGGACCATGTCCGAGTACAAGGGGGTGACTTGCAAGAAATCATATCGGAAGGTGATTGATTCCCGAGTACTTGCCGAGTAGGTTGAGTTTTACAACGCTTGTCAATATATATATATAGGGAAAGTATAAAATGAAAACCACTTCTTATTGAGAAAACTGTGAAAACTCCTTTATGTGGTCCATATTTTGCCACATCATCGTCCTATTAAAATTAATCCCAAGGTCAATTTCGTCATTTTACAATATATGTACTTTTTTATTATTTTCATTCCCCCCACCATAGATTCTTTTGTCATATAGTGTTTATTGTATACACCGTACAAATCAATTATTGTTGTTACATACGTTTTACATCGTCTCTGATCATATAAATTTTTTAAGATTTGTTTTTTTTACCTATACCAAAAAGTAAATCTTGTATATTGTTACTAGTGTCTTACCCTTTTATTTTCAAACCCTTAATTTTCGATCGTGTTTTCCGTTTTTTCGCCACCGTCACCTACTAAACGTGTTTTTTATTACCAATATAAAAAGTGGGTAATTATTATAACCAGATACTGATGTTTTTTTATTATCTGTAACATGTAATTTACGTTGCAGTAACCGTGTTGTTACATATTGGAACTGCATTTTGAAATACCTTTTTTTTCCCGCGCGTTTGAAATTACCTTTTGTTTTTATAAATTATTTTAATATTTTATTTGATAGTTGCAGAGATTTGGTGTACTTTTGTGGTAAGGTTGTCTAACACACATCATGTCACTCATTAATGAAAAGTTTTTATTGTAAAGCATGCATCATGTCATTTTGTACTCTTTGTTTTTGATAATAACTCATACGTTTCACACCACCATTCAAAGTTTTCTGAATCATCAAGACCACCTCTCTTTAAACCTCCATAAACCTCTATTCAATTAAATGAAACCTTCTTAGTACCAAACTTTTTGCATGCATTAATGGATTCTATCCTTGAAGTTAACACGTTTGATTCTTTGATTGAAAGATACGAGGAACAATCTTTTATGTTATGAGACATTGAAGGTTTATTTTTATTTATGTTTATTTTTTATGTAGTGTTATTCTTTTACATTGTTCTTATTTTTTTTTGCCACGCATAACGTACAACAATTCCCTTAAACGATGGTCCAAGGGTTGATGATGATGATGTATATGTTCCAATGCCGTTGATCTACGAAAATTGCAATGAACAGCCATTAAACAGTGGTAATTTTTCAAATTTTTTCTATGATTTTTAACTTATCATGCCAACTTTAACAACACTTGAGCTAATATAAAAATCCCATTTAGATGTTGCCGATGTTGTTTATACTGAAGAGCACCCACTTTCGAATGATGTAACAACAACCGAAGAACCCACTGGACTGACCCGTGTACTTGGTGAGTTTTTTTTTAATTTTTCATTGCATTTACGCGTATATTACGTATATTTTACATAACAGTCGTAATGTTTTTAAAATCTTCTTTTGTTTAAAAAGGAGAAGATGTTCAAGGATGTCACACGTTTCTAACACCAAATGGCACGAAGGTGTGGTGTCCTAATCAAGACTGACATACCAAACCCACTGTTGGCGCTACCTATAGGTCTTGGAGTGATGTTATTAAAATGTACAAGAATTATGCTGAATGTTCTGGTTTTTCTGTTCGTGTTGGACAAACGAAAAAAATAAAAACGAGCATGTGACACACAAATACCTAAGATGTAACAAAGTTGGCAGACCTCAGAGTAAGCGACGATTTGATACGTTACATGAATCTTCTATGTATGTTCGGAAAAGTTCATTCAAAGTCACTGATTGTAAGGCTCATATATCTGTTCAAGTTTCAGAAGGCGAAACAAGTTTTGTTTTATATAAGTTTGTTGAGTGTCACAACCATCCGTTGGTGGAGCCATATAATCGGGATTTAACGAAAGCAGGTCGTAAACTATCTTTTTCAACAAAACAATTTATCCATCACATGACATTGAATCGTACAGGTCCAACCATAGCTCACAGGCTTCAAGTGTCAATGAAGGGTGGTCATCATAATGTGAATGGTACCCCCACTGATTTTAAAAATTTCAGCCAAGCCATCCGTCTTTTTATAGGCAATCGGGACTCCCAATTACTTCTGGATCGATTGCGTGATCGTGTGAAAAGTCTTCCCGATTTTTACTTTGATTTTTCTGTGGTAAAAGGCGAGCTGAGGCATGTGTTTTGGGCTATGAGATATCAAAGAAAAATTATGAGTTTTTTGGAGACGTGCTTGCATTTGACGCGACATACTACACCAACAAGTAATTAAATAAAATATATTTTCACCAAACATATACATTACATATTGTTTACGTGTTGTTTACAGAATTGATACGTAAAAACAACATGATTTTCCCATTTTTTTTATGTAACATTTGTTGTATCCAACACTTTCGATTATTAAAGATTATCAGGTTTATGTAAATAAGATGGTTATTTAGTATACATAGTTTACGTATTCTTTACCATAAGATATTTATTTTACAAGATGTTTAAGTAACTAAATAAAATTTTTTCTGTAAACATGTATATTACAACTAGTTTACATAAGCATTACTTGATTTTTACGTAGATACAACATAATTTTTCCCAATTTTTTGTGTAACATTTATTGTATTAAACACTTTCGATTATTAAAGATTTTCATGTAATTTTAGTTTAACATGATGTCTACGTAAGCCTTATAAGACTTTTAGTTTAACATTAATTTTTTTAATACTTAGGTACAACATGATATTTGTCCCTTTTACCGGTGTTGATCATCACAAAAATTGCGTAACATTTGGTGCTGGATTGCTGCATAGTGAAACGATAGAGTCATACAAGTGGTTGCTAAATGCCTTTATCAAAGCACATGGGAAACATAATAATAAAATAGATGTAACATATCTGGATTGCTAACATTTGAACGTAACCTATTAGTTTTATTATTGTAACAAAATAGTAAAATAGATGTAACATATCTGTACCATATCTTTTTTTTAAGTTACGTCATGCATTATTTTGTTGTTTAACCTACAAGTTATATTATTTTAACAGAATAATAACATAGTTTTATTATTGTAACAGAATAGTAAAATAGATGTAACATAGTTTTATCAATGCATTGTTTTATTGTTTAACAACTTTGTAATATAGATGTAACATATATGTATAAGAGGCACAAACACATGGTAAAATTTTAAAGAAATGTTACCTTTTGCTCTTTTAAGATCCTCTTGGTCGCTGCCGGCTAGTTTTTGTTTACCTAAAATACGTAACCAAATACAATAAACACAATTAACAAAGAGAACAACAACCCTATTTTAATCTAAATCCTTAGTTACGTGATATAATTTAAAGTAAGATTAACAAAATTGTAATACACACGTAACATATAGGTATAATATGCACAAACACATGGTAAAATTCTAATAAAATGGTACCTTTTGCCCTTTTGATATCCTCATGGTCGCGACCGGTCAGTTTCTCTTTACCTAAAATACGCAAGTAACATATTAATTTGAAAAACTTCACAGGTAAGAAACACTTTTAATACAACTATTTTTAATCTAAATCCTTTTTTACGTGATATAATTGTAATACACACCTAACATATATGTATAATATGCACAAAGACATGGTAAAATTTTTATCTGAAATACCTGACTAACATATTAATTTAAAAAACTTCACCACTAACAAATACATTAAACACAACTAACAGACTGAACAACAAACCTATTTTTATGTAAATCCTTTCTTACGTGATATAATTTAAACTAACATTCCCACAACAGTAATAGACACGTAACACGTATGATATACCGAAGTAACATATATGTATAATATGGACAACACCAGTAACAAAATACACAAATTACAATAAACATATTTTTTAGTGGTGATATAATTTACAGAAAAATTACCTTTCGACTTTTTAGTATTTTCAGGCGAGATACTATCAACATTTTCCTTATCTGAAAAAAATCAACAACATTAAATGTGCTGTAAACAATACATTTTTGTATTTGGACGTAGACATTTCACCTTTTTTACTCTTTGTCATAGGCTTTTGCTTATCCGCTCTTACCATATCTTCAACTGTTGAATTTAAAAAAAAAATTTGTTTGTAGACATTTCACCTTATAATATTGGATTTACCAAACAATGTAATCCAATAATATAGAATAAATCAAGATACAAAAACAAATCAATGTACGTAAATTACATGATTATTAATTACCAGGTTTCTTCAAACGAATAACATCTGGTTTTCTTGAACCATCAACTTTTCTTCTCAAATTTAAGAGAGGTTGTTCATCATCACTGTCACTGTCAAACAGTGTGGACTTCCCTACATCTTATTCAAATAAACATTTCACAAATTTGCCAATACCATGTAATAGAAACTAATTTATTATGTATTTGTTTGTTGTTACCTTGTTGGTCTTGTTTTTTTTGTTTCTTCGTTTGATGTTCATCAATGTCATCTATAAGAGAAACAATAATGAAAATTGTAACACAAACTGTCACATGCAACCAAAAAGGCAGAATTTATTTGTCACATGAAAATTGTAACACAAACTGTCACACGCAACAACATAAAACTAACCATCAAATATAACCATTTTATTGTAACAGTTCAGTAATTTTTACGTAACATGTATGTAAACAACTAGATAACAGTTTGAGAATACCATTTGCCCCCCTTTGAAAGTAACACGGTCCCTCTTTTTAATCATCTTTACACGGATTCGCTCGTCTTCTATTTCGTTGTCACTTTCCGAAACTGTTCAATCGGAAAAAAAAACAACAAACATATCAAACTATATAGACATCCGTTTTATCACCTAAACAATAAGAATAATTCGTTCTATAACACGAAATTACGGCATAGATTAATACCTTTTTTCGAAATGTTCTTCTTCATAATACCCTTCCCTTTTTCAGTCGAATATAACTTAATTGGGTTATCCTTCGAGTTCCTCTTCACAACACCCTTGCCCCTTTCACTTGAATCTAAGTCAATGGGATTATCCTCAGTGTTTGTAAACCTACCCAAAGAGTTTTTTGCAATGCGTTCACTCTTCCTTCTTCTAGATGACATCACTTTTACGTAATATAGTACACGTTTTGAATAAGCAACATTTAAACAAGATGATAGTTAATAACCGAATAAAACCGTAAATTGTTATAGAAGATTCTAAAACCCTTTTGCTTATACAAATGTTAATCGTAACATTACCGTTAATGAAGAAAACTCCAACTTAATCGTCGGTTTTTTAGATGTCGAACTCCGGCGAGGGGTTGGATTTTAAAGCGAAAACCCTTGATCTTCAAACCCTTGAGTTTCGATCGTGTGTTTCGGTCGTTGCGCCGTTGCTAGTGGTCGAACTCCACCGAGTGGTTGAAATTTCTTCTTCGCCGTCGAGTTCCACCGAGGGGTTGAGATTTCTTCTTCCGCCGTCGAAGCCTGCTGTCGCCGTCCGTCGAGTGGTGTTCGCTTTTTGGAAATGACGGTAGGTTTTTGGAAACGTGCGTGTGTAGAGTGTGTTTGTAAACTTTCATTAAAAAATAATCTTAAAGTACAAAATTGGAAAAAGACATTTTTGCCATTTTTGTACTATTATAACCATTTTATAATCAAACTAATAAATCAAAAATATCCTTTTATTCTCATCCACCCATCTAAAGATCTAATGGTTACAATTGAGTTTTCACACTTTTCTCATTGAGAAAAGGTTTTCAATATATCCTAACCCTATATATATATTTATATAGGTGTATATAATTTTTATAAAAATAAAATGTTCATGTAAAAGATAGTTATTTGAAAATAATAACATAAACATTATATATATGTTTTTGTTGTTATTATTATTAAAATTTTATTCCATTTTATTGTTATATATATATATATATTCATAAAAATTATTTGCCTTAATCAAACTTATAGATTTTAATTTATAATAATTTGTTGTGAAAACAAAAGTTAAAAACGAGCTTTAAATTAAAAGATATAAAAAATAGAACAACACCAGTTAACTTGGCCCAGGCCAGATTCGAACCCACGACCTTAGGCTTAAACACGAGTGACATTTTCGGGCTGAACTAGGGCCTTGGCCGCGAAATAGAACCTTTGCAATTAGTTTTAACATAAACCTGAATTCTCTTCCCCAAATCATATTCCAAAATGAAAAACCCAAATTCAAGAGGAGGTAAGAATCACATAGATATGAATCCGATCGTTCTGTGGTCCATAAAGATGAAAAATAGATCAAGAGGAGGTAAGAATCATGTACCTTTGTTTACGTTAGAATGGGTTTCGAGTTGGAATTAACAAACGAGCCGGTCGACGATTTGTGAGCTTGAATCGCGTTGTTCTTCTTTTGTAAGTTGATTTTGTTTGCCCAAAAAGGTTCATAGGTGTCAAAGGGTTATGTGCGTTCGATTAATTGAACTTTTATACTCATTAATGCTGGATTCCATTAACGCGTTTTGTTTGTATTTTCGATAATGATTTTTGAAATGATACGAGTTTAATTCGTATAATTGATGATATGGGATGATTTTCATAGTAAATACCTTGCCAAATTTGATCTTATTACCCTGGAATCACGCATAATCAAGCTGGAATGGATGTCGGGTCATAAACGGGGAACCGGGTCAAGAGAAAGTAACCATAGGTGAAGAAGGAAATGAGAATAGGAACTTGGCAGTTTTGGCCCTTTATACTGTGTATTGTTTAGACAGTTTCATTTTTTGGCAAATCTAACACCTCAACTTTATATTTCAGTGCTTACATTTGTAAAGTTTATTTGAATTTTATAAAAATTCATATAACAAAAATATTTATATTTTGATGAATGTTTTAATATTGTTTTTTTTAATTATATAAAAACTAAATTATTTGTATAATTTATTTATACATTTTATCTTTTTATAAACAAGTTCTAAAATTTATTATTATTTTTTTATTAATTTTATTATAAACTTTTTTTATAAATAATCTTTTAAAATAAAAAAAAAACTTCTTTTAATTTATTTATTTATCTTGTATAATTCTAAATAATTATCCACACACACATAAAAAATTACATACATTTATATGTTTAAATTGTTTTCTCATATATATATATTTATGTGTGTGTGTAAAACTCGTAGATGAAATGTCCAATATATTGACGTCATACATTTTTGTTAAATATTAAAATTTATTCCAAATTTCAGAAATATTACAAAGCTAGGTTATTGTTATTAATAACACATATTAAGGAAGACATAAACATTACAAAAATTTGATTATATGTCAATGTTTGAGAATGTTTTTTAAACATTTTCGGTTGCAAATTTGAGTTTAGAAACACTATGCTGTTCGTTTTGGATCAAACCAATGCATGCGAGGGGTTGAACCTGGAATCGATTTCAAGGAATAGAAGTTTTAGTTTTTAACAGAAATGGTCCTCCATATTTTGAGTTCTTACGCCTTTGTTCTAAGTTTTCTTCACCCAGAACCAATGTTTCAAACTTTACACTTATAGTCTCTCTATATGCCAACCTTATTATTTTATGCTTACAACCTTTATAAAAAAATTTATTAAAATAATATTTGTTAAGATTTTAGAACTTAACATATTTTATAGAACTTTTATAAATTTAAATGAAGCTTATAGTATTTTATTTAAAGTGTATTATAAAATTTTATATTTATATTATTATTATTATCATCATATCTTTTTTTACATGTATTTAGAACTTATTGGTATACATACATATATATACATATATATACACACATACACACATACTCGCACGCACACATACACATATATGAATGTAAGACCAATTTCTTCAAAATGTATTAAGATTTAATTTAATTATTTTTAAATTAAATCCTAATAACAATTTAGATGGTAAGATGTCTATATAATTAGATGTTGATCTAATTACAAAAACCCAAAGGTTACAAAGTTAATATCCCAAAATGACATTATGCGGATTGTTATGCAAAGAATTGATGAATATTGTAAATATGTTATACATATTGCTTGGATGAAAACCGATTAATCATTTGTTCGTTTTATATACAGTTTGAAGAATCATATGTCGTTTCGTTCAGTGTACGAGTATGAAATTTTGAATTCCTATACGTGTCGTAGCACTAAACGCTACGTATAACACTATTATACATAGAGTATATCACTACATGCTATGTACCACTTTTTCAATCTATCAGAGCCCAAATTCTGTCTCATTTAATTGTCCTCTATATGCTATGTACAACCATGTACATGGCGTACAATTTTATATGTAACATTAATGTGCTGAGTCATTATCGCTTAGCAAACATAAATATGTACAGTCATCATAAGGACATTATGATTATTTATTTGATATGGCATACATGAAAAACATCGGTGAAAAATTTAAGTTATAGTATTGAATTGAATGCCATAGAATAGTTATTTCATTATTTTAGAACATCATAAACACTTAGACAATCTGAATTATGATATAACTAGATATGTTCGATGACTTACTTGGATTAACACATACAAAACATTTAAAACATCATATTGTTTAGTGGTAATAGAGTAGGATTCTATCTCTAGATATAGCAAGGGCATAGGTCATGATGTATCGAAAAGCTGGTGTGCTGGCGACTGAGGAGACTGAGGTCAAATCTACATATTCCATATACATAAATTTTCTTCGGTATGTCATGAGTATGTCAGTGTGAGGACCTAGAGAGGAAAATCTTCAAGGGAATGACAATACAGAAAACATCATACAATTTTTAAGTTAAAAATGTCGAACATTAAATGGATATCATAATTGTAATATTAAACTAACAGTGTATACACATTGGTGAGGATTCACACGAATATATCTGTTAGGTTTGGTATTCTAAGTGATATCTATTACTAAATAATCAAGCCAAAATGTTATGACAAAACATTTAATTTAAACGTTTTATAAACTTTAAAAATAACATAAAATGATTTAAAATGTTTATTAGGAATTAAAACATAATATTTTATAAATAAAATTGTTTCACAAAGAAATATTACATTTGATAATCTGTTTACAAAACGACGCTTTTACGCAAATGAAGACACATGACCTCACGAACGTTTAAAACGTTATGTAAAGCCATAACCCACCATCTCGTTTCATTTCATTAGCTATCTCACTCTCTCTAGAAAATTTCTCCACCTTCTCACTATAGTTTCCTTCTCTACTCTCTCTATAAACTCTAGAGAGAACTCTCTCATCTCTTCACCATTTGAGCCATTTTTGACACCATAACGTTCACAATAACTTCAGGAAGCTAGAAGTACAAGAAACACGAGCTCAAACCCCACGAAAACGAGGTAGATCTAGAAACCCATTTTCGGGTTTTGAATCTTTTACAAACCAACACTTGTTCTTCATTTTAAACCCATTTTTGTACATCTTGGTACACAAAACGGCTTGTACTAGCCTCTAGAACTAACCTGCAAAAGATGGGAAGATCAGAGGTTGAAGATGATGAATATGGATCTCGACCATAGTACTATCGATGGGTGGTGAGCATCGAACATAGCAAGATCGGTCACATTGGAATTTTGCCAATTCCATATCGACACTATTAGTAGTATCGATGGGCTTAGGATCAGCCAAGTCTCGATGGGATTTGAAAGTGACTAAGTTCCATGTGATACTACTAGTATCGATCCTTAAATGTAACATAGATTCTACATCTAAGGTTGACAACTTATATCATTTTCAACACAGGCACATTTTGAAATAACGAAACATTGTATCACATCGAATGCATTCGAGGTACATAAACAAGCCAACACGTATAACATATAACTAATAGTATTGATTAACAAAATTCATAGGATTCGATTAAGAATACACGTTCACATCAGTGAAAAAAATTAGGCTAACTGCTGAGCCAGGTGAGTTCCCATAGCCCCATTTATTTAAACGTTTTACTTTTAAACTTCAGGGTGGAACATGCTCAACATATTTTATATCATTTTAAACATCATGTGAGCTCAGCGTTATGACTATAGTTGTAAAAGGCCTTAGTCATGATTGTTCATCGAGTTCAGAACATCATCATAGTGACAGTGATATAATCTATTGGGCAGATCGTTTCGACTAGTTTGATTTACCCTTCCAGGGAAGCCCGTGGCACAATATCGTCCCGCCTGGTTTATTTTAACCTTCGGGGGAAGCCTGAGGCGCATTGCTTACTACATCAAATATTGATATAGTAACGGTGATACAACTATTGGACCAACCATCCCGCCTAGTTTAATTTACTCTTCGGGGGAAGCCCGTGGCGCATTGTTTACTACTTCAGCATTGTTAGTAATGCTACACATGGTCAGAACATGAAGGTTGAGAACATTATTTGAAGGCATTATCAGTGAATATATTTGAATGTGTGGTTGAGAACGTACTTGAGAAGATATTTGAGAACGTATTTGAGAACATACTTGTGAATATTGATTGCGTTACATTTGAACATTGATTGACTTACAAGCTTCGTTTACTATGCTTAGTTCATCTGCTTTAGTCTTCACATGAGTTATATTCTTTTAATTCATTAAATCCTTTTAGTTCGTGCGAACATAAACATGTAATAACTCACCAACTACTTTTGTAGTTAACACTTTTTTTGACATGTTTTAGGTGGCGAACCCAATTTAGATGGGAACTAGCGAACCATGCTTTTGGATTCATTTTTGGACATTCATCATATATGAACTTGGGCCTAAATAAAATAATTGGATCTTGAGGAGAATAGGATTTAGTTATTGTAGATATATCCTTTGTGATTGTTGTAATTAATTAATGATAAACATGATGTACCCTCTATGGTTTTCTGTTCTGAATTTAAATTGTAATTAAATACAATTCATTGAAATCTCATTCTGTATTCATAAACAAGTACATATTATAAGGGAAGGGTTCTAATGCTAACCCACTCTTAGAGCGATAACCCATTAACTTTGCCAAAACGAAGCCGAATCTTGAATTTTTTTTTAAACATCATTGTAACACAATTTGAACACCATGTTCTTTTATGAGTTTGGGCTAATTCATCACCGTTTGGGCTCTTACAGTACTGTAAGTGTTTAAATATTTAAAACTTACAGTACTGTAGCACAAAATTTACAACGATGATATTTTTTAAACGGTGATGAATTAGCCCAAACTCATAAAAGAACATAATGTTATAATTGTGTTACAATGATGTTCAAAAAAAAATTCAAGATTCGGCTTCGTTTTGGCAAAGTTAATGGGTTATCGCTCTAAGAGAGGGTTAGCATTTGATCCCAATCCCATATTATAAAATGCATACATATATACAAACAGAAATGCTACACAATATTTAATACATAAATTAGATTTTCATAAAATAAATCCAACTAAAAATCATTTAGAACTTATTAGGTATATATACGTACCTTATGTATGTATACGCACCAATGAGACATTGTCTCAATGGTACCCCAAGATTCTTCCTAATGGGAGGTCTTGTGTTCAAATCCTTCCCGCAGCAAAATAAGGGTCCGAGGGGGGTCAGGGGTTTTCCCAGTGGGGTTTCCTCCTGGGGTGGTTGTGGTGGCTCATGGGAGGTCCAGGTAACTAGACTTTGGTGACATAGTCTGGAAACAGTGGGTTCACACGATTGAGACATTCGCCGTTCAAAAAAATGTATGCATACGCAATATTATAAATTATAATTATTTATAATATAAACTTTTATAATATATAGGCAATATTATAAATTATAATTATTTATAATATAAACTTTTATAATATATATAATTTATAATATATATATATATATTATAAATTATATATACGCAATATTATAAATTATATATATATATATGGCTGCAATATAATAGTTATTCGAATTATAGTTATTTTATAAAAAAATAATAATAACAATACCAACGTTTGATTATATATATATATATAGATGATCAAAAATTAACACTTTCTTATTTCGTTAACCGAATAACTACATCTTATTACTTTGAGACTCGCATTAAAGTAAATATAAAGGTTTATGTTTTTCTTTTTATTTTTAATTAATGTAATTAATGTAGGGTCCACTTACATTAATAAAAAAATTTAGAAAAAACTTAAACTTTTATATTTACTTTAATGTGGACCCTAAAGTAATAAGATGTAGTTATTTGGTTATAGCAATAAACATGTGTTAACAAAGCAACTACACCCTATATTTACCTATACTAATAAATAAAAGTTTTTAGCGGCACATGGCATATTTATAAAGCATCTCAACCTTTTTTTCTCGCTTCTCTCTCATATTAATACATTTAATATTAAATAATAATATTAAATATACTTTTTATACATTTTTGAAATAAAAAGATTGTTTTAATCCATTAAAATATAACAATATTCAAAACACATTTTTATAAAAAAATATATAAATTATAAAATGTTCAAAAACAATTATTTGGAACACAATGTTTAAAGAAAAACAAACTATAAAAAAAGTTAGTGTTCACAGTATTAATATTATTATTTTAATACTTAAAATATTAAATCATATGAAATTGTAATCGTATTTTATATTAAAAATCATCTTATATTTTCTAAATTTTCATTGATAATTAATCGTCATATTTCTTTATTTAATCCGTGTATACACGAGGTACTAACCTAGTATATGTATATATGTAAAGGTTTAAAAATAACAATAATTATTTATAAGTATCAAATAATAATTCTTCCTAGATGCTTTTCATAGAAAGAGAGGGACCACTATGGTACATTTCGAAATTTTGATTCTGAACGATTTAGTTTGAGATCAAAAGGGATAAATAAATAGAACTCTAAGGGTAAAAGCTGTTAATTTCTGGTTCCTTCCTTCCTCCAAAAAATAGGCCCAAGATTGATCCCGACCGAAGCTGGTTTTTGTTCAAATCCATTACAAGTGCGTTTTAAAAATCGAAAAAAGGATGATTGCTTGTTCGATCTGCACATAATCAAGATGCTAAACATGCACAGAATTTCAAAAATAGTGTACCAGAAACGCGTACACAGCTTGCCATTAAGAAATCAAAGTGAATAGATACTAAATGTGTAAATTAATTAACAAACAATCAAATTGACCCTTCACGCATACTGAAGACTTGATTCTAAAGAGAACAAACATACAAAATCCATCTAACACACTTCGGAACTTCCAATCGATTTCGGTGCTCCGCTCGAATGGTTCATCCCTCGAAATCATCCAATCCGAACATAAACCAGGTAATATTTGATATCAGACTAATCATTATTCCCTAAGGATCAAATGCCCTATGATGGCAGGGAATCAGAAAGACTGAACCCCTCGAATTTGATCGGCCCAGAATTAGGGTTCTTCAAGTTAGGGGAAACATGGGAAATCTGTATATCATTAATCAGATTTGATAACCCCCAACGAACCCTGACGTTGAGCAATGGTAAAACCGTTTTGCGTGGGCGTGGCGACGCCGGTTCGAATCCTACTGGAGCCCCTTATCCTGTTTTTGTGATCCATAAGCCTATCCATCCATTTCTTTATCGTAAAATTTTAGAAAAAAACTCCAAAAATCTCAAAAAAAAAAAATTTATAATTAATTTGTTAAAAAATATATATTAATTTCAAAAAATTCTATATATTTATTTGAATACTTTTATTCTTGAAACAATGATTTACAAATCACATTACAAGTAAAAAAACACATTATTTATTTAAAAATTTAAGGATTGTAAAACATTTTTAGATATTTAAATATTATATTATCTTATTTATATATTTTTATCATATTTAGATATTTTAATATTTAAATAATTTACAATATTGTGTATTCATATTCTTATTTATATATTTAAATATTCGAAATCTTATTTTCACATTTCTATTTAAATATTTAAATATTTTATCATAAAATTTTATTTAAATATTGTGTATCTTATTTATATTTTTTTTCATATATTTATATTTAACTATTGTAAAACTTCATGTAATTCGTTAATCATTCATGAATTTTGATTATAAAACAAAGTTTTTACAAACAAAACACATAATCATTTTAAATGCTATTTTAAAAAAAAAATAATTATAATATTCATTAAATACGGCATTTATTAAAGTAAAAATATATTTTAAACAATTAAGGTTTACATAGAATACAAAGGATTATTGTAAAACAAATATTCATTTTCTATAACAAATATTTAAATGAATCAAAATTCATAAATCTCTCACAAACAATAATATAAAACTATAAAACTTGTTAGAAAAAAATGGATAGAAATAGCATATTTAAGTATTATTCAAATGATCCATCCAAACTTAGACATACCATTTTAGGACTTTCATAGTATGAATTAGTTTAAGACTTCAAAACTTCAACTCTATGCAATATTAAGACTACTATGCCTTTGAACATTAGGATGAAGCACCATCGTAGATTCAATCAAACATCACTTGACTAGCTAAGTAATCATTGTGAGTTCATTCATACTCCCTTTTTTGCGTATTTTACTTTTGAGATGTTACATATGCCATTAGTCAATCAAGGTTATTCTAGAGTCAAAATCAAATAGTTGCAAATTTGTTTGACTTGAATGTCATTGTATACCTACTTGTTTACATGTTATGCATTATATTGTTATGCCAATTATATCTAGTAAATAGTAGCCCTTGCAATATAACTTCAGTTATTATATATATTGCAAAGGTGAAAGAGCCAAAAATCAACGTAACTAGTAGCTTTTGCACAATGACTTTGGTTATTGTAAAATACAAAGGTGAAAGAGCTGATATTCAATTGTTTTAACTAGTAGCCTTTCTTTAATGGATTATGTCTTCAAGTTAGTAAAGGTGAAAGAGCCAAAGAATTTATGTTAAACTTGCAGTTATACTTGCTTTAGGTCTTATCGATTTGGGCGTTGTTTGCATTTAAGTTTTCAAACATATTATTATATATATCAAACTATATTGGTAACTCACCAACTATTCAGTTATTTGACTCAAATTTATTTTACATATGTAACAGGATAAGGTGAAAACTATAGTAAAGACATAGGATAGCTTAGTGGACCTAGTTTAATTTTAAAACAATGTTAGACTTTCAATTGTAATATTTGATTATTCATTGTAATCTTTTGATGATTTGTAATGATGTATGATAATGAATGAATCTTGGTTTATTGTTAATAATGAATGTCTTAATTATTCAAACGCATTAATAGCATCATGAGCTAATGAACAGTCTCAATTCACACCCCGACGTATTCCACCGTTGTTCGGGGTGTGACACATGATTTTTATGTAATTACCTTTGATGCTGAATGATATAATATATGATGACTTGACTTAGATATCCATGAGCTTATGAATAATCTGCACACCGCTTGTGGCATCCTGATGTTTCCGTCATCGGTCGGTTGCTACCGTTCAGCCTATCAGAACCAAGATTGCGCCTCATATACTTGTCCTATATACGTTACGTATAGTAATATACGCATACTGTCACACCCCGAGCCGGCGGGATAGGATCGGTTGTCCCGTCGGGCGGAAAGTTCTCGGGGCGCGATATCGTGAGTGATAATCGGATTGATCAGATTGTTATATTGCACATGATACATAATTGAGAAATGCTAAACATGATAGAATTACAAAGTTAAATTACATCAGTATTGTTTATAATTTAACAATGTAAATCTACTATTAACATCATAAGTTTTCTATCTTGTATGTACACAAGATATACAAAATGGTATGTGTATGATGTCTTCAAAAGTATGCAGGTCCAAAAATACTAAGTCTTCTAACTGAAGTCCTAGTCCAGAAGTAATGACTTCCTAATTGACCTGTTCGTCACCTGAGAAGTCATGCAAAAAGATCAAGTCAACACATGGTTGGTGAGTTCATCTAGTTTTATGATTTGTAAATGTTTTGAAAATCCTCTTTGGTAAAGACCCTAACCTCATTAACACCACATGTAATATCCACATCGGTATGCTTATATATAGGGCATATGTAAGGGACAAGCCCTAGCCAACATCCCACCACATACTAATATGTATATGACACTGCTGGTAATGATAATTAGACATTTTTACCCTTAACACCATTCCATAAGTTCTTCTGCTATTGTCCCTGTGTTTACAATCATTTGAAATCCATGTTGATTTCACAAGTTCATCACACAAGATGATCAACCACAGTAATTGTATAGACAGTTATATATGTTTAAGTAAATAAATAAATAAACATTTAATAAAATCTAAGACCTAATGATTGGGGCCTATGGTCAACTCGAGTAGACTAGTCTGTCAATCAAGGTACTTAGTAGTGAAGGAGAGCTGTAAATCTCATCAAACATGTGACCTATAATCAATCAGTCTAGCTAGGACATCTTTTGATATATAGGCTTTCATAGTTCTTTAGACCGTCCATAGTTCTTTAGTTCTTTAGTTCTTTGGCACATGTTATCTTTGAGCATTTCCCAGATTTCCCCTTAAAGTAGTTCTTTGTACTTAGTTCTTCCAAATAGACCGTTAGTTCTTTGACATCCACTCTTGAAATAGTTCTTTGAAAATAGATCGTTAGTTCTTTGAGAATAGACCGTTAATTCTTTGAAATAGACCTTTGAAAATAGTTCTTTGTTGAGATCTTTAGTTCTTTGAAAATAGTTCTTTGAAACTAGTTCTTTGATTTGAAACAGTTTACCTAAACATGAGTCTAGGATACCATTTATACATGTAAACATAATAAAGCATTCAAGTAAACAATTTACATAAAGCAGTTTACGCATGCTTCTCAGCCCCGCGTTTTAAAACAAAATGTTAGAAAAGGGGCAATGAACTCACCTTGTTGCTGTTGAGTTGACTTAGCTTAAACAAAAGACTGCACGCGCTCTGTATGGTAATTTGGTTTATTTTCACGTTCTTGTATTGATTTCACGTTGTTAAGACTTGCAAGCATAAGTTTCGTAGGGAATTGTATGTAAATATGTGTGTTAGCCCTAAAGTTGGCTAACACGCGTAAGACTTGGTCATGATCCCTGTTCGGTCCCATATGTTTGATTCAAGTTAATGACCTTATAAGTTATCATCTTGTCATTAATTATATGCCATTTGCTTTGATGAAAGACTTAGTGCTTAGTTTCCAACTCGTCTTTGTTGATTTTGTACGTTTTGAACATTTATCGCATAATTATTGATTAATTAAGCAAACATTCTTTTGACATATCTTATTTTGATCTTATGAAATGTAATGAACTCATGTGGGCCTAATCATGGCATATGGACCGAACATAGTGACCAAGTTACTTATTGGGCCATTTGTGTAACAAGTTGGGCCTTGGGCCCAAATACATGGGCCTTGGAATAGTTCTTGAACATTTGAGGATAGTGAGGCTTATTTGAAAGTGTGGAATACCGATTTGGACTAATGGAATACAAAGGCCTTGCCAAAAGTTACAAGGACTAGAGTTCAAGTAGCCTTGTGGGCCTTGTTTTGGGCCTCTAAGGAATTTATCGGGCCAGAGGTGGGCCTTGGCAATATTTGTTGGGCCTAGTATCATAGAAGACTGTAGGAATTGAGATTGGGCCAAGAACGGGCTGTCGGCCAAAGGATTAGCATGGTGGCCTCAAATTGAGGACATGGGCCTCAAAATAGGCCTTAAATTGGTTTTCTGTGGGCCTCGGGCTGATTTTGTTGGGCCCATTGAGATTTGTCTCAGGCCTTCACTAATATATCTCATAAGCCAAGTTGGGCCTGGCTAAATGGGGCTGAAACAATGATGGGCCTAAAGATTGGACTGTTGGCCTTAAATGGTGGCCTTGGGCCAAAATCTGTGGGCCAAAGGTTGATTTTACTGGGCCCCTTGAATCCTATCAAGGCCTGCAGTAAAATAGAGTATGGGCCAACCTGGGCCTGGTTCATTTGGGCTAAATTAGATCGTGGGCCTATTTTGTCCAATAAACGTGGGCCAAATGAGGTTTTTGAGGTTAATTATTGGGCCTACTATAGGTTCTGGGCTGGAATAGTAAAGTTGGGCCAAGATATCATTGGGCCTAGGTAATGGGAGGTTGGGCCCATCCTGGGCCAACCAGAACAGCTTTGGGCCTGATGTTGGGCTTGATGGAAACCACTTGGGCCCCTTAGGGTTTGTAGTTTAGTCTTTTGAAACTAAATGGCTATGTCACTGAATTTGGGCCTTGCTAATGGTTGTTGGGCTAAGAAATCACAGTGGAACAAGTATGGGCCAAACGAAACTGAACTGGGCCTAGACCGCTTCTAGTGGCCTGTTGTAAACGGCTTGGGCCCATTGGGGTTTACGTTTGATGCTTCTTGGCCGACTAGGGTTCCAGCCGTGTGGTTATCCATCCAAACAAAGTGGGTCTCGGTCACATGATGGATCTAGGCTCATGTGTAGTGGTGACCGAATGTGGCTCGAATGAGGAGGTGGCTCGAATGACTTGGGCGAATGGGGCTAGCTCCGAAGGAAGTATGGCCGAATGAGGTGGATTTGGCGCATGAGAGGTGGCCGAATGAAGTGGGGTGGTCGAATGAGCTGCTGGGCGAATGAGAGAGACTGGCGAAAGAGAGGGATGGCGAATGGGTGTTGGCCGATTGAGGCTTGGCGAAGGAAGCTGCCGAATAAGGAGAGTGGCCGGCGAATGGAGCCATGCGGCCAAGTGTCATTCGGCCAGCTGAACTCCTTCGGCCATGGCTAGTTCGGGACTCTCAAATCCAAGGCCCCTGCTGTCTTTCGGTTATGGTGTTGGTTAAGGGTGGTTCTCATGGTCCTATGGTTCAAAGATGAAGGTTTTAGAACCGGTTTTAAGCAAGGGTCGACTAGGTGAGTGAAAACCCTAGTTTTCGTGACTTTCTCATGCTAATACCTCGAGATCTAGTGAGTAACAGCTCCGATCTGTTGTACTTTCTTGTAGAGCTCGTCGAGGGCTTCGCGTGGACACAAGAATCACCAAATTTCGTTAAGAAATGAGAGAGATATGATGAGAAGAAGATTGGTGGAGGCTAGGGTTTTCAAAACCGGAAATGGGGTTTTTGGTGGAAGAGATGAAGTGGGAAATGAGGAAATTAAGCTCATTCATGTGTATTTATACCCCGAGGGTGTTCGGGTTCGTTTTCGTTGCTCGGTTCGAAATTTCGTTACGTTTCCGGAAAATTACGCGTAATTCAAATGGTTTTAAATAAAAAAAAAGTTTAATTTAATTATTTTGATGAGTTTCAAAATTGTAAAATGTTATTTATTTTATTTTATTAAATTACTTTGTTCGTGTCGTGTTTTCGTTTACGTTTCGTCAGATCGCGTCACCTTCGCGCGTAATTCGTTCGAATCGTCACCCGAACGAATACGACGATGGTTTTGCTTTCTGACTTTTGTTTTCTACTTTTCAGTCATTATTTCAGAATTCTAAACTCACAGATATGTTTGTGTGAATCGTCACCCACGCAACCACACTGTCAGTTCGTTATTCTGAAATAACACTGTAATTGTGTTTAGATTGTGTTTCCTCACTGTCGGACTCAACTAAACATCCTGTTTTCACATTGTTTTTGTACTGACTTGTCGGTCATCTGATTCCTGTCAATTGTGGACCTCAGATCGCAACCGATATGTTTCTGAGTATTGTTTAAGCATCGTTGTTTCTCGTGATTTGTTGTGTTAACTATAATTAAGTTTTCACTTAATAAATGTAACAAATGTTCCAAATGTACGTTGTACTTAATGTATTTAAGTTTATACGAAAATACGTACAACGATTTCTTGTATTTAAGATCTTGTTAATTCAAGTACTGTTTAAAATCGTATAAGTACACATAGTTACTGTAGAAAGTACACGTACCGTACGGACTTGCCGGACGTTCTGGTACTTGCTGTTACACATACAACATCCCATCATTACTCAGAATGATTATACTGGTTGTTCAGGTGACCTGTACATTGCATACGGTTCTATACGACGTGTACAACATCCAATCTTTACTAGAATGATTTTACTTGCTGTAATTATACGTTGCATTGGGTATTATACATGGCGTATATCAAGCTATACAAGGCGTAGGGTGATAAATGTGTCGTATAACTGGGTGTGAGAATATAAGGACCTAAATATGTGTGTACGCGCGCGAGCGCACATATGAATATGTGGTAGATGTGACGACTGAAGTATAAAAATGTAAAATTACTAATATAACCTTATAAATATATGTATTATTCAAAATATATTAATGTGGTGTAAAAATCTCAGCCACACAAAACATATTAATAGGATCGTATTCATAACGGTTAGAAAATACGTATGAAATCGTAAACATGGGTGAAAAGTGTGCTAAAAATGGAGTTCGTGTTCTCCGGAATCGTAAGAGCTAGAAAAATTGAAAGATATCTTACTCCAAAATCCTTCGCGGTACGCCAAGACCATCTTGGGTACTCTTGGCGGTACGCGATGAGTACAAAATATCTAAAATTCTCCGGATTTCTTCGCGGTACGCCAAGCCCTTTTAGGCCTCTTAGCGGTACGCTACGATAGGTCGGTACAAATAAATCTGCTAGAACAATCAGATTTGCATTTAGAAGTTATATTACTTCTTCCTTCGAACTACCAACTCCAAAACTCGATCAAATTAAATTTTTACCATCAAAACTCTATGTAAAAGCTGTAGAATCATCATGTTTGAGCTAGGAAACAATCCTACAACATCGGATCATCGTTTTGCAATTGAAAATCCGTCCGAACGGGTAACGATTCAATCTCTCTTACTAGTTTGATAATGTATGGATTAAATCTAGAATTTGAATGTGATGCAATGGTTATTATTGTTGATTATTGCCAAGATGAAGGCTAGGAATAGATTGGAATAAAGAAATCGATATGTTAACAGTGAAATCTTTGTTTTGATCCGTTATGATGTCCGGTTATCATAAAACCATTCTATAGATCATTATGGTTTTAACCTATTTGATCATAACAATGGTTATGTTTAACTTGATCATTCCTTGAAATGCTAGATCAAATTTAAGTGTTTCAAGCCAATGACAAGAGTTCGGACAATCGTTGGAATAACAATCTAATGTTCATGTTAACAGTCAAATTAGAATATTGATTATGGTTATCAAACTTATTTCAATATGATATATCTATATTTCATGATACCCAAGTGATTCATAACAAGGATTTACTATTCCTAGAACAAAATCAATCGAAAACTATTCTGATGATATAATCAACAACAATACATACTTGGTTAATCTGATAATGTTCTGATTAATCCAATGGGTCATAAACTCCTTAATAGGAACCTAAACCATTATAGATTCCCAGTTTATCACACTTGGGGGTTGTTTGTTTGCATCTGAATGACATTAAGAGGTTATCTCTGAATGGTTCATAACCTCTTAATCATTCAGACTTAGGGTTACCTCTTAACCATTCAAAGGCTATGAACCATTACCAATCTCTTAACCATTCAGACTTAAGGATACATTTTAACTATTCACATGCTATGAACCATTAAGAGGTAGCCTCTGAATGGGATTAAGAGGCTACCAAACAGGGCCTTGGTGTGATATTTAGTTAAGGAAGCTGATTAAGTATCTTAGATCAGTTTGCTGACTTGAGTTGCAATGTCATTGACATTGAACGTTAAGGAAGTTCTAATAAGCAAATTAAATCCTAAATAACTTATCAAACTGTAAATTAATGCAGAACTAAATTACAAGAACCCTAACACAAGTGTATGTGCTAACTACTGAATTCAACACTTCAGGTGAGTTTCGTACAACCCTTTTTCTTTTTAATGTTTTACAAACATTGGGGTATTGTTATGAAATTTTTCTTAAACATATGATATGGTTCACTATTATCTGTGTGATTTCATATGACTTCTTGGGATTTCATTGGATTTCATGTATATCTTTCTATCACAATATCAAAAATTCGTCATATATCAAATCGTATCTAGTGAACACATGTGGGGCTGAACAGGGAACGATGGTAGTATAATCGGCTGAAAACCCATACACTAAGAGGATTGCATCTCCCCTGCAGTGAATGTTTGTTACACATTTCCAATTTCAGCTTAATGTATGTGAAAGACATTAAGAGTGAGGCACAAGGATATTTACCGGCGGGTAATATCTTATCAGATCAATAAGTCCGAAATAAACTAGATATGTGTCCCATGGTTATCTGTGACACCCCGTAAATTCCAGGTCAGCACTAACTTTATTTATATTATTATTTCACACGTGGCACTAGAATAATTACTATTTAGTGTGACACGTGGCACGACAGACCAAACGCACCCATAATTCATGGAATTATCGCAAAACACAACGCACGTGTCTTGAATAACGAACGTTGGTGAAACCACAGTACACTCTCACTACACCTAGGTTCTAGGGAACCTAAAATATTGGGAACAATGTTCATATGTCGAGAAACGATAAGCGTAATCGAGAAATACGCGAAAATCGGTTCGAAACAACAAAACTAGGATTATTGGGCTCTTCAGGGGCCCATCGCGGTACGCGATGACCCAACAGGAGACCCTGTAGTGGTACGCGACAGGCGACGCGGAGGTTTGAACCCCGAATTCCTTCGCGTATCGCGAGCCATCTTTTTGGCTTCTCGTCGCGGTACGCGACGAGTGTCAGTCGACAATATCTTTATAAAACCAAGACCAAATCATTACCAGCCACTCTACTATCACACTTCTCGATTCCCAGACCTCTAGACTTCGTCTTCTCCATCTGAAACTCTCCTAGAAGCCATTGGAGACCTGCTAGAAGCTTGGAACTTGGAGGATTAAAGCTTGTGACCCTCCTAGAAGCTCGAAGAACCATCACCACCACCTTAGGAGTCGAAGAACCTGCTGTCCAGGAGCATCTAGTAGTTTTCCAGCTCGATTCAACCATAATCTCAGTCATTTGGAAGCATTCAAAGGTAGTCTTGTACTCAAAACACTCTTTCCACACACCTACACCCACATGCAATAGGTAAAACCCACATACAAGCATCTATAATGCACACACACGAAATTTCGATCTGGGTTTGTTCATATCTATGAGTTTTATGATGATCTATGATGATTAGGTGAAGTTTTACGATGATCCATGATGATGTGTTTCTATGAAATATGGGTTTTGGTCATGAAATGATGAAATCTTGACATGCATGTATGATCTAAGGCATTCTAGATGATTTTGAATGATGTTATATGATTATTAATGTTAGTGGTGATGATCTTCATGGTTGGATGTTGTTAATATGGTTAAAACTATGATTTTTGATGAACTTTCTATTAATAGTAACTTTTTAGTTAGAAAAATGGTGAAATGGATAGTATTGTGAACATGCATGTATACGGATTTGCTATTAGAACGATTTTAGAGTGATATTGATGCTTAGAATGTAATTTTGAAGTTGATTTTAGTCATATTTAGCCAAGTTACTATATTTAGTAACTTTTGGGGGCCTAAATATTGATAAATGGTAATTTTGACTATATGAGCATGATTAGATAATGTTAAAAGGCATAATATGATGTTATGTGTTATAAAAATGGTCTAGGATTGATTAGAATGATCATTTGTATGATAATAGCCATGGTTACTATATTTAGTAACTTTTAAAAATTGAAATGTAGCTAGATGATGAATTGGTTTAGGTTAACACGTTTAAATGATGTTAAATGACTTACTATGATGATATGTAATATGAGAAGGAACTAGAAATGTTTAGGATGATCATTTGTGGTGTTTATGCCATGATTACTATTTTTAGTAACTTTATGTTACGATATACCAATTTAGAAATGTTATGATCAAGCTGATCAAGCTGAGCATGCTAAGTGGTTTACTATGTTTTAATATGATTATTGCATTCTCAGTTAGATGGTTCCCGATAACGAGCATGCTAGAACTTTAAAATAGATATCTTTTTGTGAACTTGCCATAAATGGAAACTTACTATAAATAGTAAGTTGTCCATAGACGCGACTTGCACATTTTGCACACGACAAGCACCTACATGAATGTTTCACGATTCACAACTAACACACGGTTCACCAGCGGGTCGTTAGGTCAAACACGGTCAACACGACCAACACAGTCAACAACGGTCAACGCGACCCACATAACAACCAGGAGTTGTTTAGACACGAATACGGTCCTGTGAGACCAACACAAATATGATCACAAACTTATAATACCTATGTGATATAGGTAACTACTAGCCGGCGAGCTCACTGTTCTCGTAAGAACACACGCTACTCAAACTCAGGTGAGTTTACAGCCCCACTTTTACTCTTAACTGTTTTACTAATCTTTTGGGGTGAGAATGCTATGCAACTATTTTAGATATATGACTGGTATGTCGTAAAACTACTTTGAGTGTACTATTATCGCAATAAGTCCTCTCCACCCTTACCGTTAGTTGTGTACAAACGAGTCGTTATTACGTAGTACTACTGGGTTTGACTAGCCCCACTCGGCAACAAACATTGACTGGCGGTCATAACGAGTGTAATATCGATGTTGATTTCGGGTTTAGCGATGACCCGCAGAGGCAAATGGAAACAGTCGAGTTTCGGTAAGATGACATGACACACTCCACGGATCGTAGATCCAACAAAACTATTTAACATACCCAGTATATAACTGTTTTCTTACTGTTTCCCAATACTCAAACCTGTGAACTCACCAACTTTATGTTGACACATTTTAGCATGTATTCTCAGGTAATTGATGGAGCACACGCTAGGACGCTCACAAGGACACCTTAAGGAGTCAAGCTTACATATAGAATCATGTCCTAGGCTTGTGTGCATTTGTTGATTTAAAAACGATTTGAACTATGTAGTACAAATACTTTCCGCTGCAAACTTAATTACTTTTGATGTTTAATATTTCCGCTACCTACTCATAAAAACTTGTTCAATTTATGAAATTGTGTGAATGTGAAACTCATATAGAGTCGTTCTATATGACCATGAGCTATGATCCTGGCCACGTCACACCCATGTGGACTGACGCCACGAGTGGGAATTTGGGGGTGTGACATTATCTTTGTCAATATGTATCAATGATTGTATTATCATATCATATTGTATTGGATCATTCATTACAAGCTCACCAAATTTATGCTGACTTTTCAAACTTAAATTATTTTACAGGTAAACAGTGATACATGTGAGAAACTGCACGACCAGACACTTATAAATAAGCAACTCAGAATGTTTAGTATGTTTTAAGTTGTCAACAATACTTATGGTTTGTATTGGCAACATTATCCTCGCAATATATTTTCTTTAAGTAATCTTGTGTGTTGTGATACCGGTTCAAGTAAAGTTGCATCTCATCTCTGAGACATCACCATTATGCTTCCGCAACCTTCAAAGAATTATCAATGACATCATCAAGTGACGAAAGGTGAGGGTGTGACAATTTTGCACATCTAAACATAACTTCAATAAACACACACACATACATATATATATATATATAATGGAATTAAAGTCAATACTATAACGGAATTAAATATTTGTTTAATTACGGCGATGTAGTTTTACCTTTTTCAGAAAAATATTCAAAATTATGGTATTTAGAAAAAAAAAATTTAAAATAGATGAGATTATAATGGAATTAAAGTGATAAATGAGAGAGTTTAATAATGCATTTTTTATAAAAATATAATATAAAAAAGATATGAATACCACCATATTAAATCTAGCTTTATGATACGTATAAAATATCTTAAATGCTCTTTTATATTAAAAAAAAAGAATAATGACATTTGTTACGATTTTATGCAGTTAACCTTTTAGATTAATCATTACATGATAGTTAATGAGTTACTTGATTTTGTATATGTTAGCAATCATTTCATTATATATATATATATAGACACACACACACACAGAGGAATGATCAATTGTTAACATTTCTTATTGCGTTAACCGAATAAATACATCTTATTATTTTGGGGTCCATATTAAAGTAAATATAAAAGTGTACGTTTTTTCTTATTTTTTAATTAATGCAATTAATGTATGACTCACTTACATTAATAAAAACAATAAGAAAAAAACTGCACTTTTAGATTTACTTTAATGTGGGTTCCAAAGTAATAAGGTGTGGTTATTTGGTTAACGTAATAAACATGGGTTAACAAAGGAACTACACCCTATATATACACACAGTGGCGGAGCTTGGCGGAACTAAGAGGGGGGCGGAAATTTTTGAAACCTAAAATACATGTTAATTTTTTGAAGCGAGGGGGCGAAACCACTATTTTTAACTAAAAATAACATTTCGCCCGAAAAATTACCACTACGGACGAAAAAAGATGGGAGGCGACCGACCCTCAAAGAGCTTCGCCAATGTATACACACATATATCAAATTGATATTTGTTAATTGCCATAAAAATTATATCTTCCCTAACTGTATTTCTTGTCCATATGTCAATGACTTAACAATGGCGATGCTTCCCAGCACCCACGATTTCACAGAAGATAATGGGCAGTAATAATTTTTTTAATAAATGATACTTGTTACCATAAATAATTCATGTTATATTTGCATATAAAAGTCAACAATCCAACTAAAATCATCGGTATGGCATCTCTTATGTATGACAGTATGAGTGATCAAATGCATGATACAATTAATTAATATGGATAAAATACATTTAAAATTGATAAGAAATATTAGTTTTCCATGTTATCGTATCTTCTTTGTGATTTTAATATCAATTAACTAAATATGTTTTAAGTTGTATCAATTATTGAAACTACCACAGCCCATAGTGTCACACCCCCACCTCTCGTCACCTGAGAATGATATCATCAAAAGGGTAGCGGAAGCATAGTGGTGATGTCTCAGAGCATGAGGGGTGACTTACTTGATCCGGTATCATCATAGCACACAGATTACGAAAAGTAAAACTTACATTACAAGGTTCGTGGTTACAATATTATTACAATTTATTTAATTACTGTTATTGCTAGTGCTGTGAGTGCATCCTCACCGTTGTCCTTGATTGCCTGCAAAAGTTTTAGTTTCGAAAACATCAGCACAAAGCTGGTGAGTTCATACAGTTTAGTTAAATCATATGATATGACAGTTAAGTTCAAATACATGTTCACAGTTCCGGATAACCATGGGACCCGTATCTAGTTCCTTTCGGACGATATGTTCAGTTCTCGATATTACCCGTCGGTAAATATCTTATTGCCTCATTATCTTAATGTCTATCACACCATTAAGAAGTTCAGGAAACAGATAACAAACATTCACACCAGGGGAGATGCAGTCCTCCCAGTGAATGGGGTGTCAACCGATAGTACTATCAATGTTTTCTGCTCGGCCACACATGGGTTCACTAGATACAGTTCAAGAATGAGGACTTTGATATCATGATAGAGATACTAACGGCAACAATCCCATGAAATCCACAAATTCAGTTAATCACATGAAATCACGCAGATAACAGTGACACATATCATATGATCAAGAAAAGTTTAGCAGTTATACCCCGATGTTTATACAACATTAAAAGAACAGGGGTGGTACGAAACTCACCTGATAGTATAGGTGTAGCAGAGTATCACCAAACTGATAGTACAGAGATGATTCTGCATTTATTAATATTCAATGAGTTATTTCTGTTCTAGTTTGTTGATTAAATCTTCCTGAACGTTCAATGTCAAAGACATTGCTTACTAAATCATCAACTCGATATTAATTATGTATTTAATTAATTTAAGATTATATCATACAATGTATGATAATGTAGGAACCTACATTGCATTAGATTCCTAATACAAAGTTGATGACACTCTTGATTAATCAGAATAATCTCTGATTAACCAGATAGTTAATGTTGTTGATTATGATACTGTAACAGTTTCTAGATAATTTAATGGCTTAGGAATGATAAATCCTTGTTATTGATTACCCAAATATCATGAAATATCACAATGTAGCATCAGAATAGGTGTAATAACCATGTTTAACATACTAATCTGACTGTTATCATAAACATCAGATAATCGTTCCAATGAGTATGTTAATGGTTGTGATTAGTTTGAAACACTTGGATTTAATCTTGCATTTCAAGGATTAACCCAACTAATCACCTACATTGTTATAATCAAATGGATTAAACCATTATAATCATGGGTATGGTTTCATGCAAACCGGGCATCACAACGGATCAAAACAAGGATTTAACCGTTAGAACTTCGTGTTCTTCATTTATAATCAATCCTAGCCATCATCTAGGCAATAATCAACAATCCTAACTATGCCATTACGTTCAAAATAAAGATCTAATCAATCAAAATCAAACTAGAAGGTTTAAACGGATCATTACCTAATCTGACGGATTTCTGGCTTCAAAACTACGATCAGAACTTGAAAACAAGTTCCCTGGGATGATTCGTGGCTTCTAATGGCTTCAGAAGATTGTTTGAAGGCTTCAAAATCTTGGTTTTTCGTCTGCAGGGTCGAAGAAGTTCGAGAAGTGTAATAAAATTATAATCTGCATGAAAATCTGATAAAAGGATCAACTTGTTCCACCGCCTCATCCGTCGCGTACCGCGACGGAGAGTCTATTTTGGCTTCGCGTACCGCGAAGTTTTTCGGGAATCTGAGATATTTAACAACCATTGCGTACCGCGGAGGACTCTCAAGCCCACCTCCGCGTACCGCGATAAGCCCTTTCGACCAATACTTAGAGATTTTTCTTCGTTTTTCGATTCCGGACAATCCGTAACTCCGTTTCGCGATCCGTTTTTTCCTATGTTCTCGATTTCTCGCATACTTTAAACCTGCAATAGTTACAATCATCAATTTCGCGCGGATTTCTAGAACAACCAAACGTGTGAACGTCATTGATGACGTAATCTTTACCTGCAATTGTCACAGTCTCCTCCTGTTACAGAAATTTCGTCCCGAAATTTAGTGAAGACTTATCTGTCGACAATTGTCTATGAGAACAAGTGAGGATATTTTGCTTTCATCTGATCTTCACGTTCCCAGGTATATTCAGGTCCTCGTTGAGAGCTCCAGCGAACTTTAACGATTGGTATGCGACTGCGTTTGAGTACCTTAACTTCTCGATCCATTACTTCTACCGGTTCTTCGGTAAACTGAAGTTTATCATTGATCTGAAGTTCTTCGAGAGGTACGATCAAAGATTCATCGTTTAAACACTTTTTCAGATTTGATACGTGAAAAACGTCATGTATGTTACTGAGTTCAAGAGGTAATTCGAGTCTGTAGGCTACAGATCCAATTCGTTCAAGAATTTTAAATGGCCCTATAAATCTCGGTGAGAGTTTACCTCGTTTACTAAATCTGAAAATGCCCTTCCAGGGTGATACTTTTAACATTACACGATCACCAACTTGGAATTCTAGTGGTCTACGACGGTTATCAGCATAACTCTTTTGACGATCGCGAGCAGCTTTAATTCGTTCTTGAATCAGTGCGATCTTGTCAGTGGTTTCTTGGATGAATTCTGGGCCAATGATTTGATTTTCTCCTATTTCCGACCAGCAAATAGGAGATCTGCACTTGCGCCCATACAGTGCCTCGAATGGAGCGCATTGTATGCTGGTATGGTAGCTGTTATTGTACGAGAATTCCACAAGTGGAAGATGAATATCCCAGCTACCTCCAAAATCAATCACACAGCTTCTGAGCATGTCTTCTAACGTTTGATTTGTTCGCTCCGTTTGCCCATCCGTTTGTGGATGATAGGATGTACTCATATTGATTTGCGTGCCCAGAGCATTCTGAAGAGTTTGCCAAAATCGCGACATAAATCGACTATCTCTGTCAGAAATGATAGAGATCGGTACTCCATGTCGAGATACAATCTCATTAACATAGAGTTTAGCCAGTCGATCCATAGAGTAATCTTCTCGGATGGGTAAGAAATGCGCAGATTTAGTAAGGCGATCAACGATAACCCATATCGAGTCATGGTTACGTGACGTTTTGGGTAGTTTTGTAATGAAATCCATAGAGATCTGATCCCATTTCCAGATGGGAATCTCAGGTTGTTGGAGTAACCCAGAAGGTCGTTGGTGTTCAGCCTTCACTTTAAGACACGTTAAGCATCGGTCCACGTATTCTGATACGTTTCTCTTCATCCCAGGCCACCAGTAAAAATCTCTAAGATCTTTATACATTTTATCGGCACCTGGATGAATAGAATACCTGGATTTGTGCGCCTCATCCAAGATAATTGTTCGAGAGTTACCGAATAGAGGAATCCACATTCGGTCTTTGAAATACAACAGTCCATCATCCTTAGTATCGAGTTTCTTATCTAATCCTCTTAGTCCCTCAGCAGAATAATTCGTTGTTTGTAAAGCTTGTTGCTGAGCATTTCTAATCTGAGGAATTAGACTAGTTTGGATAGTCAAACCTAACGCTCTCACACGTAGGGGTTTGACCCGTTCCTTGCGACTCAAGGCATCGGCCACAATATTTGCCTTGCCTGGGTGATAACGGATTTCACAATCATAGTCGTTCAAGAGTTCAACCCATCGCCTTTGTCGCATGTTCAACATTTTCTGATCTAGAATATGTTGGAGACTTTTGTGATCCGTGTACACAATACACTTGGTTCCGTACAGATAATGTCTCCAAATCTTGAGTGCAAACACAACTGCACCAAGTTCTAGATCATGAGTGGTATAGTTCTTCTCGTGTACTTTCAACTGCCGAGAAGCGTAAGCAATCACCTTATCGTTCTGCATTAAAACACACCCAAGTCCCTGACGGGAAGCATCACAATAAACCGTGAAGTTATCTGTACCTTCCGGTAGTGCTAAGATAGGTGCATTGCAGAGTTTATGTTTCAACAGTTGGAAAGCCTCCTCCTGTTGGGAACCCCATATAAACGGTTGGTTCTTCTGAGTCAAAGTGGTAAGTGGCAGAGCGATTTTTGAAAAGTTCCTGATAAATCGACGATAATAACCTGCCAACCCCAAGAATTGACGTATCTCTGTCGGGGTTCGGGGTGTCTCCCATTGTTCTACCGCTTTGATCTTACTGGGATCCACTTGAATACCATTCTCATTCACAACATGCCCCAGAAACTGAACTTCTCGTAACCAAAATTCACACTTGGAAAATTTGGCATATAGCTGTTCACGTGCTAGAAGTTCTAAGATGAGTTTCAGATGTTGGGCATGTTCCTGCTGGTTCCGGGAATAAATGAGAATATCATCAATAAATACAATCACAAACTTATCCAGATAAGGTCTACATACTCGGTTCATCAGATCCATAAAAACTGCAGGTGCATTGGTTAAACCAAACGGCATTACTAAAAACTCGTAATGTCCGTACCGGGTTCGGAAAGCAGTTTTTGGAACATCATTGTCATGGATTCGCAACTGATGATATCCGGACCTCAAATCAATTTTTGAGAAATATGTAGCACCTTGCAACTGATCAAACAGATCATCAATACGAGGTAATGGATAACGGTTCTTGATTGTCAGTTTATTGAGTTCCCTGTAGTCGATACACATCCTGAATGATCCATCTTTCTTTTTCACAAAAAGAATTGGTGCTCCCCAGGGTGAAAAACTGGGTCGAATGAAACCTTTATCAAGAAGTTCCTGTAATTGACCTGAAAGTTCTTGCATTTCAGATGGCGCAAGCCGATACGGGGCTTTAGCAACAGGTGCAGCGCCAGGAATCAAGTCAATACGAAATTCAACCTGTCTTGTTGGGGGTAATCCTGATATATCTTCAGGAAAAACTTCAGGAAAATCTTTGACTACTGGGATATCAGTGATACGTGTAGGTGAAGAATTGTGCTCGGTCACGTGTGCCAGAAAAGCATAACAGCCTTTCCTTAAAAATTTCTGAGCCCGCATACAAGATATGAGACCAAGTTTTCTACCGGCTCGTTCTCCTTGAACTACCAGTGTATTACCGTTAGGTAATGGAATACGGATCACCTTAGTTTGACATACAACTTCCGCTTGGTTATCAGAAAGCCAATTCATGCCTACCACGACATCAAAGCTACCAAGCTCAATAGGAAGTAAGTCGATACAGAAAAGGTGATCATTCAGATTCAAGGAACATCCTTGAATAACACTGCTAGTTTTGATCATCTTGCCGTTTGCAAGTTCAATGACATAAGGAGTTTCTAGTTCTACCGTAGGCAATGAAAGTAATGATGCAAATTCAGGAGAAATAAAACTCTTATCTGCTCCTGTGTCAAATAAAACTGATGCATAAAGATTATTGAGAAGGAACGTACCAGTGACAATGTTTGCATCATGTCTTGCCTCGGCTGCACCAATCTGAAAAGCTCTGCCCCTAGCTTGATTCCCTGGATTGGTGTTATTGGTTGGACAATTGCGCATGAGGTGATCAGGGCTTCCACAAGTGTAACATGACCGGTTCGTTTGAGCAGTGGGTCGTGGAGCTTGGTTTGGTTGACGAGCAGGAAAGTTGCAGTATTTAGCATAGTGTCCTACCCGATTACATTTTGCACAAACAGGACATGGTCCTGTGTGATGGTAGGGACACCTATCACATTTGGGCGCCGGCCCAGTGTAAACTTTCCTCTCCGGTACCGCCGCTCCATAGTTTTTCACGGTTGGTTTGTTCTGACTGGTTTCAGCTGGAGCTTTGGTCTTGGACTTGCCAAACCATTTACGTTTGGTACCTTTAGAAACGTTCGAGGTACCAGCTTCACTACGGCCCACGGCCGTCTGAGATTTTGAGATCAACGTACCACTTCTTACCGCCTCATCGGTAAGCTTGGTGGTCAACAGAATGGTTCTTTTAAGGGTTGTGGGTTCAGCAGCAGTTACATTTCCCCGAATCTGGGGAACCAACCCTTTGATATACTTCTCAATCAATGTTGCCTCAGTTGGAAACATATTGGGAAGTAGACAAGTAAGTTCATGAAAACGATCGGTGTAGGCTAAAGAATCGGCACCGACCATTGAGTGACTCCAGAATTCCTCCTGAAGTTTTTGGATTTCAGTGATTGGGCAGTACTCTGACATAATCAGAGTTTTGAATTCATTCCAGCCCATAGAATCAACTGTAACAGAACCCAAAGTTTTTGCCTGGGTATTCCACCAGGTAAGAGCTGATTCTTTCAAAGAGCAGGCAGCATAAGACACCTTATGCTCCTCCAGACACTGGCTGATTTTCAGTTTTGTTTCCATCTCCTCGATCCACCTAAGGAGTCCAGCCGCTCCTTCCCTACCTGTGAAAGTAGGTGGGTTACAGGAAGCAAAGTATTTATACGTACATCCCTGTCGTGGTGGATCAGGAGCAGTAGTAGTTGTGCCTGTGGTATGAACAGTTTCAACATGTCCACCTGTGGCATTATGTTCCACATGACCAGACCCAGAAGTGACATGTGGCTGTGGTGGTATTACAATGCCAGCAGCCGATAGCTGTTCCTTTACGATTCGGGCTATAGCTGCTTCATTCAATACCGACCCACTAGGAGCTGTCGTTGGTGTCGGGTTTGGGTCCTGGTTCACCAGAGGAACGGTATTTGTTTCAGAAACAGGTGGTGGAACTGGATTCGGTTCAGGGGAAGTAATATTCTCAGTAGCTTTCTTAGCTGGACGACCTCTTTTCGGAGCCATAGTTCTGCTCACATGCAGACAAACTCAGGTCAGTTCAAGAATATTAAAGATATAACCCTTTTTTTTTTAATCACATAACTCAACCATGTTCAGACATGCTGATAATTTCATGTTGAAATGTGATCATTTAAGTATTCAAGTATAACTACATTGAAAAGATCCAGATACGTTCTCAGTTCACACTAGTCATTCAGATATTCGTAGTTATACTTAGTCCTGTTATTTCAAAACATGTGTAGAGTATAACCCAACTCATTGCCTCGCAATACATGTTTTTAGAGATATGTTCATACAGGACTAGGATATGTTCTCACACAACAACAAATATGTTCACATGTTCTCGTACAGTATGGCTCTCGTACTGTACTTTAGTTACAGATATGTTCTCATTAGATATGTTCTTGTTCACATTACAGATACGTTCTCGTTCAGATATGTTCTCGTTCACATTACAGATACGTTCTCGTTTAGATATGTTCTCGTACAGTATGGCTCTCGTACTGTACTTTTAGTAACTGATATGTTCTCGTATAGTATGGCTCTCGTACTATACTTTAGTTACTGATATGTTCTCGTTCACATTACAGATACGTTCTCGTTTAGATATGTTCTCGTTCACATTACAGATACGTTCTCGTTTAGATATGTTCTCGTACAGTATGGCTCTCGTACTGTACTTTAGTTAATATATCCGCATACAGTATGGCTCTCGTACTGTATTTTCGCGCAATATATGTTTTTAGTTAAATATATTCGCATACAGTATGGCTCTCGTACTGTATATCAGCGCAATATATTTTCAGTTAGATATATTTGCATACAGTATTGCTCTCGTACTGTATTTTCGCACAATATATATATTTTTAGTTTGACATATTCGCATACAGTATGGCTCTCGTACTGTATATCAGCGCAATATGTTTTCAGTTAGATACGTTCTCATACTGATATGTTCATAGATACGTTCTCATACTGATATGTTCATAGATATGTTCTCATACTGATATGTTCATAGATATGTTCTCATACTGATATGTTCATAGATATGTTCTCATACTGATATGTTCTTAGATACGTTCTCATACTGATTTGGATATAGTGTTCACATAACATACAACAGATATACAGAAACAAACGTTTGATTAAAACAACACTGTTATTATAAAACCATAAAGTTTATGATACAAAGAGTGCCCTCATAATACATCCATACAAACAACCTATCCGTCTATGAGATGTACAATGAAAATCCCAAAAATGTGGGTCAACTGATCTGACTTACCGTAAGAAATACGGTAAACAGGCTAACACTATAGCTATAGTAGCGAGTACTATAGCTAACCAGATAAGTCTAGCCTCGGTGCTCAGCGTACCGAGCGTCCAGATCAGTCCCTGCAGCCTTTCCCCAAAGGCTGCCACCTGCTGCTTACATGCAGCAATCATTTCCCTCCACCAAGTCCTCCGAAGGCGATCCTCAATGGTCGCCCTCCAGGCTAGGGTGTCCGCACCCTGAGTAGTCACATGGTCCATAAGAGCCAGGTGAGACGCGAGAATCTCCAACACCGTATTACGGGTGTCCTCCATCGTGGCATGGTGCTGCTGCAAATCCTGTCGGAGGCCCAGCAGGTCCTGAGATACCTGCTGTACCTGAGCCCGAAGCTCAGCCTGGTGGGAGGATTCTCCCACCTCGTGTACTGGTGCTGGCTCGTCACGTGGAGCCATGGGGCGTCGTGGAGGTAGTCCCGTAGTCTTGCGGGCCTGGCCCCGCATACGCCTGAGCCCGTCCCATGCCGGGGCTCTGTGTGGTGAGGAGCTCTGCCTCCTCATGGCCGAAGCGTCGGCCAGCGGTGAGTGGGGTGGACTGTGCACCGGTGGGGATCCCGGTGGTGGTGGTGGTATGAACGGAGATCCGGGCGGTAGTGGTGGTACAAAAGGAGATCCGGGTGGTGTAGCTGATAGCTGTGGTCCCACCTGAGATGATACAGAAGACGCATGAGATGGTACTGCACCCGAGCTCGATCCCGAGCTATCACTGGGTGTGTCGTCAAGGATGATGTAAGGGAATCTCTGGTAAATATAGTTTTCTCCCGGGTTCGCCATTGCTGAATAAACAAAGTTCTAGATCAGTATCATGAAATAAACATTGAATAATAATATTCAATACAAACATGATATGATATCTCTTCCTATCTCAAAGCAACTATTAGTCTTTAGAATTGTTAGTGTTCAGCTTGGATTAACTTAAACTAGAATGCACAAGTATTACAAATTTCAGTTATGCTGGCCACTCATAACTGAAACCTGAATCACTCGATTATCCTAACTTAAATCAACACAAGTTTTGTTCGTTCGTTGTATTCAGTGCTCTCTGTGTCATTATACGAACCTATGGTTATAGTCTAGGTCTCTAAGTCAACCTAATTCTCTATAACCTGTGGCTCTGATACCACCCTGTCACACCCCCACCTCTCGTCACCTGAGAATGATATCATCAAAAGGGTAGCGGAAGCATAGTGGTGATGTCTCAGAGCATGAGGGGTGACTTACTTGATCCGGTATCATCATAGCACACAGATTACGAAAAGTAAAACTTACATTACAAGGTTCGTGGTTACAATATTATTACAATTTATTTAATTACTGTTATTGCTAGTGCTGTGAGTGCATCCTCACCGTTGTCCTTGATTGCCTGCAAAAGTTTTAGTTTCGAAAACATCAGCACAAAGCTGGTGAGTTCATACAGTTTAGTTAAATCATATGATATGACAGTTAAGTTCAAATACATGTTCACAGTTCCGGATAACCATGGGACCCGTATCTAGTTCCTTTCGGACGATATGTTCAGTTCTCGATATTACCCGTCGGTAAATATCTTATTGCCTCATTATCTTAATGTCTATCACACCATTAAGAAGTTCAGGAAACAGATAACAAACATTCACACCAGGGGAGATGCAGTCCTCCCAGTGAATGGGGTGTCAACCGATAGTACTATCAATGTTTTCTGCTCGGCCACACATGGGTTCACTAGATACAGTTCAAGAATGAGGACTTTGATATCATGATAGAGATACTAACGGCAACAATCCCATGAAATCCACAAATTCAGTTAATCACATGAAATCACGCAGATAACAGTGACACATATCATATGATCAAGAAAAGTTTAGCAGTTATACCCCGATGTTTATACAACATTAAAAGAACAGGGGTGGTACGAAACTCACCTGATAGTATAGGTGTAGCAGAGTATCACCAAACTGATAGTACAGAGATGATTCTGCATTTATTAATATTCAATGAGTTATTTCTGTTCTAGTTTGTTGATTAAATCTTCCTGAACGTTCAATGTCAAAGACATTGCTTACTAAATCATCAACTCGATATTAATTATGTATTTAATTAATTTAAGATTATATCATACAATGTATGATAATGTAGGAACCTACATTGCATTAGATTCCTAATACAAAGTTGATGACACTCTTGATTAATCAGAATAATCTCTGATTAACCAGATAGTTAATGTTGTTGATTATGATACTGTAACAGTTTCTAGATAATTTAATGGCTTAGGAATGATAAATCCTTGTTATTGATTACCCAAATATCATGAAATATCACAATGTAGCATCAGAATAGGTGTAATAACCATGTTTAACATACTAATCTGACTGTTATCATAAACATCAGATAATCGTTCCAATGAGTATGTTAATGGTTGTGATTAGTTTGAAACACTTGGATTTAATCTTGCATTTCAAGGATTAACCCAACTAATCACCTACATTGTTATAATCAAATGGATTAAACCATTATAATCATGGGTATGGTTTCATGCAAACCGGGCATCACAACGGATCAAAACAAGGATTTAACCGTTAGAACTTCGTGTTCTTCATTTATAATCAATCCTAGCCATCATCTAGGCAATAATCAACAATCCTAACTATGCCATTACGTTCAAAATAAAGATCTAATCAATCAAAATCAAACTAGAAGGTTTAAACGGATCATTACCTAATCTGACGGATTTCTGGCTTCAAAACTACGATCAGAACTTGAAAACAAGTTCCCTGGGATGATTCGTGGCTTCTAATGGCTTCAGAAGATTGTTTGAAGGCTTCAAAATCTTGGTTTTTCGTCTGCAGGGTCGAAGAAGTTCGAGAAGTGTAATAAAATTATAATCTGCATGAAAATCTGATAAAAGGATCAACTTGTTCCACCGCCTCATCCGTCGCGTACCGCGACGGAGAGTCTATTTTGGCTTCGCGTACCGCGAAGTTTTTCGGGAATCTGAGATATTTAACAACCATTGCGTACCGCGGAGGACTCTCAAGCCCACCTCCGCGTACCGCGATAAGCCCTTTCGACCAATACTTAGAGATTTTTCTTCGTTTTTCGATTCCGGACAATCCGTAACTCCGTTTCGCGATCCGTTTTTTCCTATGTTCTCGATTTCTCGCATACTTTAAACCTGCAATAGTTACAATCATCAATTTCGCGCGGATTTCTAGAACAACCAAACGTGTGAACGTCATTGATGACGTAATCTTTACCTGCAATTGTCACACATAGGGTATTTAGTCTAGCTAGTAATTAATATACATCAAATAATGTTTTTGTTTAAAAAGTTAGGATTTCAAGTACCATATTAAACAAGTGTTGTATATTTAAAAATATATTTAAATTGGTATTTCTGAACATATCGACCTATGTTCGTATGTTGTACGAAAATGGAGTTTTGTTTTTTTAGGTTTCATATATGACCCTTTGTATAAGAACCCGACAAAGATGATTACTAGAACATTTTAAGTTTTACCATATGCTGTTTTCAATGATCAGATTTTCACAAAATGATAGAAACGATAATTATTTTTTGTATGCTTATTAATTTGGTTATGTTATTATTTTAAGTAATGTTTGATTAGCTTTTATTTTATATTCTAACTTTAAATTGTTGGTGATATCATAATTATTATTTATATTTTAAGATAGAGGAAAGTGTAAAGAGATTTAATTTCATATTTGAGTTAGAAATTGTGAAGCATGATGGAGTGTGCATGCAAGTGGGAGTCATAGTTTCGCGTATCCACATAGATTTTCTTAGGACCTTTTAAATCAGGGGCGGCCCGGGGAGGGGCAAACCCGACCTCCGTCCCGGGCCCAATTTTTCGAGAGGCACATTTTTATATATGTATTTATATATATACTAGGTTATAAACCCGAGTATTACACAGGTTTGAGTAACAAATAACTCAGTTAAATATATTTATGATGAAAAAGAAACTACTGGTTCATATAACCAAAAAAATTGGGCCCATTTCATTTCTCAAAAGCCCTTTATCCTAACCGGCTCCATGGACGCTCATGTTCAAGAAGAAATTGAAATTCAAAATCCCAAGAAATTGGGCCCATGGATTTACAGTTTACTGATTATTGAATGACTGATTTAGGTAAAATACGGAAGTTAATCCTGAACATATTAACTTATGACATTTCGTTTAGGTTTCGGGGCGTTGCCCCGAACCCCACAAGGGACCGCCACCAAGGGCTCTGCCCCTTGGACCCCGCCAGGGGCGCTGCCCCTAGGACCCCGCAAGGGGGCGCGGCCCCCTTGACCCCCGCTTGGTCAGGAGCTTTGAATGCGTTAGGGGCCTTTTTTCCCCGACTCGTCCTGGGCACCCAATTTCTCAGGGCCGCCCCTGTTTTAAATCCATGAATTTTATTTTTTTTAATATTAGTATATATACGATATGCTCTCAACGGATCTCAATAAATGTTATCATCGACTATTACAATATTTTAAAAATAACCGAGATCACTAAAAATATAGTTATATGTAAGCAAATATAAAATAATAAAACTATTTTAAACCAAAACCGTAGTTTAAATATTAACCAAATCTATACTCTCTAACAAAAGAGTAAGTATTTTGCCACATGTCAATTTATTAGACTATTATTGTCACATGTCATCTTTTTAAAAGAATGATTGCCACATGTCATTTTTTAGTCTTTACACTCATTCTCTCTCATATTAAATGATAATTATAATTATTTAATTTATTAAAGAATTTTAAATCTAATGATCAATGACTTTATATACCTTTTTCATTTTAAAAAAATAGGTCTAACAAATAAAAAATGAAATCTTTTTTTTTATTAAAAAAACACTTAAACAAAGTTTACAAAATATGAAAATTTTCTAAAAATGATTTTTTTAAAAAAAATAAGAATTAATTTTAATTTGTAGTTTTAGGAAAATAAAAGTCCTGTAAAAATAAATTTTTATAAAAAAACAAGTTTTTTAAAACAAGTTTTCTTACAAAGTTTTCAACCCGTGTAATACACGGGATTTTACCTAGTAACATAATATACAACTTGAGTGTTTAATGCTTTAAGGATTCCATAAAGATCGTGATACCTTTGTAACTCGTTTTAATTTATAGTTGCATCAAATGAACGGATCCTTTTACACTACGATATACAAAAGTGTTATGTCTCTATAGCTCCAGTAGTTAAAAAAGAGCCAAGAGTTTTTTTGAAAAAAATGTTTTGTAAAACCATTTAAAACATATGTAACAATATGTAAAAATATTTTGCAACATCTGGGATCAAAATTACATATATTTTACACAGTTTTACAAATTATATTTTTTGAAAAAACATCTCGACGCTTTTTTAATTTTTTTATAAAAACGTGTCAAATATTGCTGAAAAAATTTTCAAAAAAAAAAACTTTTTTTTGCATGGTTTTACCATAGTTTTTACAACTAAAGAGGGTTTTTATTATATTAATTCTCTATATGTGTGTGTGTGTGTCTAGATGGATGTTCAATTGATATGAGAACTAAATTAATCAATTCTAGCCACAAGTTTAAAATGTATAATAGTAATTTCTCATATTTTAAAGGAAATTACTTTTATACTTCTTATATCATGTGATTATAAATATGATTATTTTAAAGATATTTAATTGAGAACTATTGCTACTTAAAAACTAAAAGAACTATTTATAGCCACCGGTTTAAAAGGTATAATAGTAATTTTCATACTTTTAGAAAATCACTTATGTATCCCTTAAATCACTTCTGCTACGTAACTTCGTGATTTAAATATATTTATTAAAATTTTATTTTTGATTATAACGTTTTATCCTTATAATAAAAAATTACGAAAAAGAAAATTATTAATTCGTTGTTAAGTATGAGTTTCTTGATTTCCTGTCAAATGAAAGAATTTTTTTAATGAACATTCCTTTATATATGTGTGTGTATGATATTGTAAAAATAAAATTTTAATTAACTTATAAGTGGAAACTCGATATCGATTAGAGTAGTTTCCATTTATTTTCTCACCATAGAATTGGTGGTCCTATTTATGAGGATTAAATTGCGAAATAACACGTGAAAAGCGCGTAGCAAGATATCAACTTTTCCCTTTCATACTTTCATTTGGTCCCATACTCAACTTCTATTTCCCGTGACTTTGTATCATCCCTTCAATAAATAATACTTTGAAAGATATTTTTATAATGACACAAAGTATACACATCCAATTATATTAAAAGAAAGTAATTTCTTTCTATTTCACCTGTACGGCTATACAACCCAATCTAAGTTAATTTTTTCACACACATTAACAACCCAACCCAACCTAACCTAACTCATGTTTTATTAATATATTTATTACACAAATATGATTTATCATTGTTTTTACAATATTAAAAAATTAATTTATCTCAAACAAAATACTTAATATTTTTCTAAATGGTTATAAACCAATAGGCTTAAAAAAACGTTTTTTGAATCTTTTATTGAAAATAAGTTTGTTTTTAATATAAATTTATATCTGGATGTTCAAAAAAAATAAAAAAAATAAGATTGTGTGATTAAATTTATAAAAAGAGTTCAGTAATATAGGTTGTTATTAAATAAAAATTAAATTGGATTTAAAATTAGTTGAAAAAATTAGCTTGTGACTTGTGTTGATAAGGATTGGGTTAGGGAGTTGGGTTGTGAAAAATGGTTTTATTATTTTTTTACAAATATGACAACTAACAAATGGTTTGAGACACCAATGCACACATCTAACATGGTTTTTCTGCTAATTTAAGGTTGAGTAGGGTTGTTGAAATATTTTATTAATAAAGTTAATATATGTTACATGTTTATTGGCTTGTATATTTTTGTTTTTGATATCAAATTTAATACAAAAAAAATTAAAACTGTGTTGGTTAAAAAATATAAAACTGTTACCAAAATGTGTACATAATATATTGACTTACTTTTTATAAAAGGTTTAACAATATATATGAGAAAAGTGAATATATGACTAGTAAGCACCAAACTTAAGTATGAAACATATCAAAATGACGTAGACGCTTAACAACCGTATATTGTGTCTTGTTATAACAACGAGCAAAAGACACCCGCGCGTTGCGACGGTGCGTTAAGATTACAAAATAACATTAGATGTCACAGTGGACAGTTATGGAAAAATAAAACTCAGGTTTAAATTAATACTATGTCTCATATATTATGATAAAAGAATTGTAAAAATGACCTTTTTTGAAATATTCGATAAAAAATTACATATAATTTTACCTGCGACGCATCGAATGAAAACGTTTTATCGTTTCCAATTAAAATTTACGTAGAAACATAGCCCATCTGAAAACGTACATAAAATAAGCATAAAACATATTTTATTTGACCAAAATTATTTCCAAAGAAAGTTTACATCGAAGCGTCAATCAACTCGAATTTATACCGACACGTGCATAGACAAATCACATAAGAAATAAATGTTTTTTTTATGTTAAGGAACAAAAGGGGGGTTAATTCAAACTTTGGAAATTTGTAAGGATTAAAATGAAATTTTACAAATGTTTTAGAATGTTGTTGAGTGAAAGGGTCAACTCCAAAAATAGTGGCGGAGCAATCAAGAAACAAAAATTGTAAATCCGAAACTTTAGAAACTTGAATGGATAAAAACGATATTTTATAAAGTTTTATAAAAACCCAAGAATTGTAAAATTAAAAGGCCAAGAGAAAATAAAAAGTAAATAAAGCTCACTTTAAAAAATTTTATATCTAATAATTTTTTGATACTTTGAGTTTTACAATCGAAAAGTTAGAAAGTCGAGTGAATAAAAATAACGTTTTAGAAATTGTAAAATTGAAAGGCTAAGCCGCTAGGGTAACAAAATTGAAAGTGACGAATATAAAATTAAGCATGTAAGAAATTATGATTTTCTTAGTTTAAGGTAACAAAATTAATAAATTCGAAACTATAGAAACTTGTGGAGGCCACAGTGACATTTTACAAATATTTTAGAAAGTTGATGTGCAAAAATATCATCCCTAAAAGTAGAGGCAGAACAATCAAGAAACGAAAAATATAAATACAAAACTTTAGAAACTCAATCAGTAAAAAATGACATTCTACTAAGTTTTGTAATAAAATTAAAAGACAAGAAGTATAAACTTGAAGCAATCAAAGAAAGAAAAAAGAAAAAAAATAAACTCAAAACATTATTATATTTATTAATAATAATATTATTGTAATAAAAAACATATTATGAAAAAGAGGGCGGCTAAAGGAATAGAACCCTTGACCTTTAGTAGTTATCACTGATATCTACTGCTTGGCTATAGTCAAATTTGGTGCCATTTGTTGATTTATTTCATATATATATACATAGATCTAAATATCTAATATACAGAAGTAACAGTCACGACTTGATCACCGACATTCGTATTTAAGAGATATATAATATCTAGATGATGTTAGTCTAAACATTTATTTAGTATTACAAAAATATATGTATATAATATTTAACAGCATGACGAGGCTTGCATTTCCATGGATTTTGTTAGTTCTTCGTTTAGACCATGGGGTGTGCCAAGGGATTGGGCGTGGGAGTGGGCGTGAGTGGACGTGGCACACCGCCCCCTCCTGGGCGTGGGCCGGCCGGCGTGAGTGGGGCAACGGCGTGGTTCTTCCTATCCCAGTGTTTAGCTTTTGGTGGTGTGTGAGAGAGATGAAGTAGAGTGGTTGGACAAAGGGGCATTTCCACCACTTTTGATGGAGTGGGTGGTTGTGGTGGGTGCCTACGTGACGCATATGTGGAGTAGATGAACCATGGGGCATACCCATGGTCTTACTAGAGTCAAATTGGTTCTAGAATCTTGTACGGATTGTTTTTTTTTTTTTTTGCTTAATATTATTAACATCTTTCTTAATATTTGAAATAATATAAAAATGCCATGAAATTTTTGTCGCAGCGATGAAGACATGTTTTAAAAATTCATCCGAAGTATTTACGGGAAATTAACAAATACCGTAACTAATTAAAACAAATATTTTGAAAGACAATGGTCTCTTAAATGTAATAGCAAAAACTTAATGCAATATGAAGCATATTTTAAAAATAAAATATACAACGCTTATGGGAAATTTGGTTCAAATCCAACTTAGGCAAGATTAGGTGTTTTTTTTTAACAGTTAATAAAAGCTTAGCGGCATGCGGCATGCCTCTTCATAGCCTAATGGATCCTCGGATCTAACAAACCACACACTGCGACCATAGTCCGCTACCAACTCCCCGGTATCTTTTCAAAGACTTTTCAAGATTTATGTATTTTTTTTCCAGTACGTTTTGTGTAGGGCGACTTTTTGAGTGGTAATATTTATACTATGAATACACAAATTAAAACCAAAACATGAGTATTATATCTTTATATAGATGTTGAAAGATAATTTTTGCATCTTAAGATTTATTCAACTTAAATAATTTAATCCCGAAAAAATTAGAAATTAATAGTTTTAATTTTTTATAGCAACATGGTATATCGAGTTAAAAGCTGAAGTTCATTACTGAAATCTTAACAAAAGAAATAATAATATATATGTTTTGGGGTAAAATATATTATTTTTTTAACGGCATCAGGCTAAACGGCTAATTTAAGCCCAAACGGGCACACATCCAAGTGCAAACTCAGTCATCACCCCTCCACCCACCAGATAAACAGGAACCGGAAAAATCCGTAAATCTTCTTCCCTGCTTATGTTTGAACCCGTAACTAAATCAGATGAAACTTCTCCCTTCATCACAATATCACTCCGTTGGAACCCTTTGGTGGGTAAAATATATTATAACACTTATTTCACCTCTCTCTATTAATTGCATATCTCTCCAATTAAGTAACAATGTTAAAAACTAATTATATTATCAATAATATTTCAAATTAAAAAAAAACATATTTCTTATAATATTAAAAAAAAATTATCAAAAACTACACATAAAGAAAAGGTTGCTTTATTAAAAGACAAATTTTCAGAAAATATGGAATTTTTCTAAAATAACACACGTTTTAAAATACAAAGTATTTTAAAAATGGTCATTTTAAAAACTAAAAGTTTTGTAAAATCTATTTTGAAAAAATTAAAAACAAAAATAAAATGATGTTTTTACAAAAAGTAATTTTTATACAACTGTTTAGAAAAACAAACATTTTAAAACTCGGAAGTTGAAAGAAAAAGTTACACTGTTTTATTACTTAAATTATTAATTATGTGTATTTCCACTCGTGAGATTTATTAGCATTTTATATAATCATATAATACATGAGGTATTAGCCTATTAATTCAATATTTTTTATTATTTTAATCAATGATTGTCTCTTGTTCTAATGTCATGTTTATACAATTATACTTGGTTATTTTAATCTCACAAATAAATTGTTGGTGAAGGTTGAAATTAGAGAACTTTAAATGCTGTGCTTGTGTTTTTTACCATTGAGCAAATAATACTTTTAGCTTAGACGATGTGGTATGCCGGGTGAGAGGGGCAAGGGTGGGCGTGAACAGAGGGTGAAACACCGGCCCTCTAGGGCGTTGCTGGCTTGGGCATGGCCACAGCCACGCCTCTCCCGTCCTTCTCGACCGTTGGCATTTTCGACCGTTGGAGAGTTTTCGACCGTTGGCCACGTCCAAGCACACGGGTTTGCTCAACTATCTCAGGATGAAGTTGTACCCGAGACTCAACCCTCTACCGATGACGGTCCAAGCACTCAACCAACACAAAGGCGTAAACACAAAAAAAAAACAAGTTGGGGATACCGAACCCGTTGTGGTAGCTCCAACCCGTCCCGAAAAATGGACACCGGAGGAGGAGTTTGCACTTTCAAAAGTTTGGGTCGATGTGTCGGAAGACCCAATTGTTGGTAATTACTTTCGTTTTATTATTTTAAATATTGTTAATTTGTTTGTTTAAAATTGTTAATATTTTTTTTATTTATATATTGTTTATAGGTCGTAACCAAAAAGGACCGGAGTTCTGGAGTAAAGTCCGAAGTCATTTTTTCCAAGCCATGGGTCGTGGGAAGTATCGTACAAACGATATGATCTCTAGCAAATTGCGGGACATTAACCGAAAGGTTAAAAGGTTTAACGAGATTTATTCCCAAAAATGGCAAACTCGCCGAAGCAGCCAAAGCGACGCAATGATCGAGAGTGAAACGATCGATCAATTTAGGCAAGAGTTTAACACTGCCTTCACGCTTAAACGGAGTTGGGAGATTATGAGGAAATGTCCTAACTGGGTTAGAATCCCGACTGTTCAACCCTCGACCTCAAAGCGATCAAAAGCATCGTCTACCGATAGCCCAGACTCGTTGGATGCCCGAGTTCAAATAAATCAAAACGAGCTCGATGAAGAAGAAGAAGAAGACGAGATAGAGGATTTGACCTGTCCGATTGGGAGAGATCGTGCAAAGGCCGACCGAGCAAGGGCGAGACGGGGCTCTTCATCTCAACCGATCCCAGATTATACCCAAGGAATGGAAAACTTATCTCAACGAATCGGTGACTTTAACGAATTAAAACGGGAACGTCAACGATTGGTAGAACTACAACTTCTATTCACCAACACCGACCACTTAACCGGGATCGACCGTGAAATTGCTGAGCGGGAGAAGTAAAAAATTCGAAATAAATATAAAGATAATTAGCTATTTTTTTTATTAATTTGTAATGTTTATTTATAATTTAATGTAATTTTTTAATTTATGATTAATTATATTTAGTTATTCTAATTTTTAAAAAAATGACATCATCAACCAACCAAGGGGTATTTCCACCAAAAATAGTGGAGTGGTGGTTGTGGTGGGTGCCTACGTGGCGCCTACGTGGAGTGGTTGGGACCAAGGGGCATACCCCATGGTCTTAGACTACCCGCAATGCAAGCGGATCCATTTAACACATGCATCATGATCATCACTGTCACATTAGTTTTTTAACCATTATTCTCACATGCATTTTCTCTCCTCTTTTTAACCTCAACCCATCCTTCCCACATGCATCATCTCTCTTTTACATTATCATTTCTTTTTCTATTTTTTCTTAAACAAATATAATTTTTTTAAATAGTTGGTATGAAAAAAAAAACTTTTTTTTTAAAACAGACTTTTTTTTATTATTTTGCCAAAGAGCCTAGTTTTTTTTTAAAAAAATTTTGATTTTTATTGTTTGGGCTCATCATTTAAGTTGCATGTTGATACACTTTTTCAAGTACAAAAACAAAATGCACCATCTCCTCAACTCTCTCTCAATTGAGCACTCCCAAATGCACCATCCATGTCATCAAGTGCATCTTCAAATGCACCCCATTGTGGGTAGTGTTATAGATATGTTCAAGAATTGCATGTGATTATCGTTAATTTTATTTGATATTTTTAGTTATGTGTTTAGTGGATGAATTTAAACGAATATCATATTGGAAATATTTTCATTTGACGTTATACATATTACTTAATAAATATAATTTTAAGTTTAATTGTATTATATACATTACACCTTGTATTTAAAAACATGTATAAGATTTAACTTGGTCAAATCTAAAACCATATAACCCAAAATTTATTAACCCGAATATATTTGAGACGGTAAAAGGTTATAATTCCTATAACAAAAAACTCAAATAATATAAAACAACTATATATTGAGTGTGAAGATTCTTAAGATCGAAATAAAAAAAAAAAATTACATAAATAGACAAGATTTCTAAAAGAGAGATTCTATTACAGATATTTTTCAATGCAAGAAAAACGTAAATGAAACTACGAAATTCCTACTTAAAATATCGTATTTTCTGTCGTTCAATAAATAAATAAATAAATAAAATATCGTATTTTCTTTCTCATGTGTTTTTTATCCATTAAGGGTTAATTAGAGTACAAATTCCGTAAATATTATAGATCCTGTAGTTGAATAATATCAATAAATTTAGTATAGTGGACCGTTAAACAAGAGAAAAAGAAACCGGACCGGACCAGACCGGCCAAAACCGGAACTAGAACATGCCAACAACCAATCGAAACCGGTCAAAACCGGAACTTAACCATAACTGGTTCTTGAATTTTTTTGATTAGAAATGAAACCGGTTCCAAAAAAACATGTTTCTGCACCTCTAATTAAACAATTTATTTTATTCCATCGTTCATTTTATAACCTATTACCAAACATGCCCTAGGGGTGTTTAACAGCGGTTTTGGTTTATAACCCTTATTCATTTTTTAATCGTATAATTTTCTCGATTGATTGATGCGACATTGCTTAGCTTTTATCGTTAGGTTAGGTTAGCACGGGTCATATTTGTCAATACCGTATTAAAAGCATGTAAATACCTACTTTGACGTCTGTTTAAGAGGCCTCTTTTTTATATCTCAGTTTCTTTTCTGCAATCATGGATCTTCGAAATAAAAGAAATTTGGTAAAGAAAGAAATTTCATGAAATATCACCTTTTTTTAGTATTCAAGCTGTTTTTTGGAACTTAGTTCAATAGTATGTGTGCATTTAAGGCTATTTGTTTTCATCTAAACAGGTCTGAATTTGTATCCTAAGATCCAGACAGTTTGCTTCAATAAGAAAAAATATCTGAATGAAAGAAAAAGATCTGAATGGAGGCCTAAATAATTGAGGCTTGGGGACAAGTCGATCTGAATGAAAGAAAAGAGGGCGACCGAAGGCGATGGAAACCGAAAAGTTCCTCTCCGACGAAGATGACGGCGAAGACGAGCCTGATGAAGACTGCCTCCTCTCCTCTGGGATGAACGAAGAAAACCGAGGGTGAATACGAGACCGAAGGCAAAAGTGACGACCTCTTCTCCTCTGCGAAGACGACGACCTCCTCTCCTCTGCAATGAACGACGAAAACCGAGGGCAAATACGAGACCGAAGGCGAAAACGACGACCTCCTCTCCTCTGCGAAGACGACGACCTTGTCTGCAAAGAATGGCGAAGACCGAGAATGAAGACTAGACCGATGACGAAGACGAAGACCGACGGCGAAGGCGAGGGCAAAGATCGACGGGAGGCTGGCTCGAATTTGGGGTTTTGTAAAGAATGACAGATATTTTGTATTTTGATTCAAACGATCAACCAAACAGTTTTAGCTGATTCAGTACTTAATGGTTTAGAATCACTTAACCATTTAGACATTTTATTGATTCAGCACTTAATGGTTCGAATGTTAACAAACGACTCTCAATGATTTTAGTGTTTTTGCTGTTGTTTACTTACGTGCATACAATATGGAATTATAATTGTTTGTAGAATAAAAATATATTTTTCTATAATTAGTTGTTGCATTTATATTTTTGAACGGATAACAAATACATTCAAGTTCGGTCACCCGGGTAGAGCCGGCCCAAAAAGTGAGCGTAGGTGTGACTGCATCGAGCCCGAATTTTTGAGTGGCCTGGAATTTTTAATTTTTAACACATACACACACAAATATATATATGTGTGTGTGTGTGTGATTCGATTACAATAATTTTGTTTATTTTATTATTTTATTAATTTTTATCTCAATTATCATTTATTTAGGAATTTTTCTTTATATGAATATGAATCCTTTTAGTATTCACATATGGTATTTAAAATCTTGGAGATGATCCTGCCTCAGGGTAAACCCAATGGCAAAAAGTCACTAACACTGACGAAACGTAGACAGCGCTGGTGATTTGCTTCGCCAACCATTTCAAAGGAAACCCACCATCCGAACACTCATTATGGTAAAACTTCTAGCCTACATGAAACATATTGTTACAAGTGAAACTTGAACCTATAAGACTATTCACAGTGGTCACAATGGCTCTTCCTCACTGAAATTTTCTTCCACACCATCTTCTCACTGAAAACCTTAAAAGATCACAATGATCAGTCAACTGAAAAACTTTCCACAGTGTGTTATATCATTCAGTAAAAAACCTTACTTGGGCAACCACGAAAAGATGCCAACCGCTAGGAGAGCGGCTCACCCATTACGCACGGTCTAACACTTACATTGAAAAGCCATAAGTTTGTCTTCTTATAAATCAATTGATCTCAGGATTATTGGATAGACAATATATATCAAAATAATTGGCATTCTTGCAGTTATATTTACTTTTTAAACTCTATATCCTTTATTCTCGTATTTTCGCCCTCCAACACAACTATCAAAGCCTTTCGTCCGGCAACACTGAAACGGCAACACTGAAACATCAACATGTTGCGTGTTGCATATAAAAATGCAAAATGTACTTACGAGGGTGAATCATTTAAAAAAGATAATTCACCTCCTAATTTTCCTTTTGTATATTGCATCTTTATGAACTATAGGAGAATATCTTGACATTTTAATTTTTAATGGTATTTATGTTTTGAAAAAGAAAGAAAGAAATGATATAATAAAAGTTTTTTTTTTTTACATTTTTTAAAATTTCCCTATTTTTTTAAATGTTCATAGTATCTTTCACACAACAATATATATTTTCTAAATAATCAAGCATAAAATCAAGCATTTTTCCTTCTTAATTTGTTATTTATTATAAATAAATACTATAATTATATTAAAGATTAAAAATGTTTGATTTTGTTGTGCAATTTTTATTAAAACTAATATCACATGAAAACTATTTTTTCTTAAACCAAACTTTCACTATTCGACAAAAATAAAAACTTAAAAATTAATTGAATACTCGAATGAAACCGCATATGCTTATTATGACCAAATTCATATATAATTTTTTTTTTTTTGAACAGCAAATTCATATATTATTTACTCTGGTAACGAGAGTCTATATCAAACTAAACATTGATATCTTAATATTTGTAGAAACTCCATTTTAGATACATTTTAAGTTGTTACCAAATTCTTGTAAAAATAAATGCAAATAAGATTTTGACTATAAACATATATTTTTTGTATATGATCATGTTTTTTGGCTAAATTTATTTTCTGTACTGTATATATAAATATAATAAATATAAAAGACATTTTTATGTTTATAAAAAACTTGTTTTTAGCATATCAAGCCATGATATTGTGACATATCTCAAATATAGAATATAGATGTAATTGGTTGTATATAAAGCTAATTAAAAATAATTCAACTAAAATATGCTTACGGTGGTCATGAATGTGTGACGTGGCACTATTTATGATGATATCGTGAATTATATTTTTTTGAACAGCAATTTGGATCACTAAGACACTGACGGATCATAGACCCACCCGATCATATCCACATCCAATAGGAGGAAACCCATCATAGGTGTGAGAAAACTCTCTAGCACAACATGAAACCCCTATTTTGTCTATACCAAGACTTAAACCCGTGACCTTTTCAATATTAAAGTCACAGAGTACCTTTTCTTAACTAATTGAGCTGAGGATAATTGGTATCATGAATTATATATGTCATTTTATTAATTATATGTTCTAGAAGTTCAGTATTAAGATAATCAAATGGTGTAATTTGGATAACCACATAAACAAATCAGACTGATTGCATATTCGTTGGAAGAAAAAAAAAGAAAGAAGAAAAACAACACAACACTCCAAGCAGAAAATAAATAAATAAATAAAAAGGAAACAACAACCTCAAACATAGGAGACTCAACATTCAATAATATTGAAACTGCTATATATTTATTTATTAAAATAGAAAATATCTAATTAACTTTTATTTTAAAAAAATATGTTGATGTCGTATTATGTAGTCTTTGATGCATGCCTCCTGCCCCTATAATTACTGTTTTGAAAACCTCAGATCAGGAACGGGGAGTTGGGTGACCCAAAATTAACATTTGAATTACCCTTAAGAGACCGACCGGTTGAGCCGGTTTACCGGTCGGAGCAGGAAGCAGTTCAATGGTCAGACCGTATTTTAAGGTTTTTATTTATTTTTTATTTTTTAACAAAAATCCAAAAAATGAAACATTTAAAATCAAAACTTCTATTTTTTTAATATGCTTATGTTTGTTTAAATAATAATTATGTTTGTTTAAATGTGTTTATAATTTCATAATTTTTAGGAATTTTTTGTATATTTATCATGACATCTAGTTCTTGAATTCGGTCTAAACTGTACAACCAGTAAGACATACGGTTCAACGTCGGGTCCGGTTGAAAACATTGCCTATAATAAATCTTCAAGTTCCAAATAATAATAATAATAATAATAATAATAATAATAATAATAATAATAATATTAATATTAATATTAATAATAACAATAACAATTGTAAAATATGCATATCATTGGTAGTTTATTGATTTTTTATTATTATATTGATAAAGCAAATGATATTAATCATGGTGAAAGGTGCTAGAATATCACGTGTTCATTCGTAGAAAGAGCATATCCAGATATCTCTTTTTTGCCGTTCAAAAAAAAATCGCTTTTATTATTTTTTATATTATATATAAAGGCTCCCTTTTGGTCTTTAGGTCAGCCACCTAACCACTAGATGATTGTTATGTTTTTTAATGGTTTACTCATTTACTTATTAAAAGTTTTTATTTTAATATACGTATAAACTTATATAAAACGTATAATCACTTCAGAAATATAATGATATAACAATCTTATACGAGACATATAATAATATATTTATTTACACTGAAAAATTTGAAAAAACAATGATTGTCCTATGTACTACTTGTATACACCTATACAAGGCATAAGAGAGTGTGAAAGATGTGAGGTGAGTGTGAAAATAATATAACATTTTTTAATATCTCAATTTCTTTATATCCGCAAGAATTTTCGAAACAAAGGAAAATTTGGAAAAGGAACGAAATTTCATGAAATATCAAGAATTATTTATTTATTTATTTTTGTTTTTTCGATATTACACCAACTCATTTTTATACACCATACTTAAGTCAAATCGATCATATCATACTCCAATAATTTTTATTCACATATCTTTTAAATATTTTTTGATATTAAAAAATACAAAAAATTATTATTAAATAATACACCGGTGTACCAATATACATACTTTTATGAATATAGTTCAATAGTATGTGCACTTTTTTTAATCCTTTCGATGTTTACTTGCGTGCATACAAATATTAAATAGTAATTGTTTGAAGAAAAAAATATCAAAGGGTCATTTTTATTTTGTTGTTAGACCTTTATATTTAATTTAAAAAAAAAACCATGATCAAGATATATACATGAATCCACAAATGCACATGGAATCATAGGAGAACATGTAGCATTCATTGCATTATTTAGTTTCCTTGGATTTATCTTTGAGAAACTATCAATTAGTTATGCATTACCAAAACTTGTCATTCTTCTTTCTGTTTAATCCTTTCTTTCTTCTTGATAGGTTTTTCGATCTATTGTATATTTTAGTGTAATTGGATGTAAATGAACATTAAAGAGTTAGAGGTGCGGAGTGTACACACTCGTTTAATATTTCTGAGCTCCTGATCAAGCGCGGGAAGATGAAAGGAACAAAAATATTGATTTCGGATAGTGATTCATACACGATCCGATAGTATTCCAAGTGATTTAGATGAATTTCTACAACACGATCTATGTGCATGGAAGATGAAGGGGATACTGCAAAAACATTCAATCTTGCTAGCTGGATTTTGTTAAACAATGGTGGACCTACTAATGAGGTAATGCATGTGAAGGCCACATTTAACTTTGTCTTTGTCAAGCAAATTCAGCCTACTTGGTAGGGTTTTTGAGAGGCCCTCAGTCCCATCAGTTGGCAAACATCAAACCCATACTCTTTAAAACATATTTGCATTACCATAGCAGCGGAATTTAAGGCGATTACATATAATATTATACAAACCTAAACAAACATTAATACATAGCTCATATCTTTATTAGGTTTATAACATAGCCAGTATATGCCAAGGTAGTCTTCAAAGCATGCCATGAGTCCTCCTGGTCTCCTCTCTCAAACTGTTCAACCTAATATGCATGTAAAACAAGTCAGCTTTATGCTGGTGAGTTCTAAGTTCATTTCTTAGAAAAATCCTTATTCATTCATGTCATCATATGGCATAATTCAAATACATAGCATACCTGCTCTCATATCATAATTTCATAACATACATAGCATCATAATATAATTCCATAACATACATATCATCATAACATAATTCATACGGGAAGGAACTTCACCGTCAACTGCTGACTCTGAAGTCAAACAGGCTTGTGCAGCAAAAGGCTCTTAAACTATCAACCCGAAGTCGATAACTTATACATGCATAAGATTTCCTCAACTGGCGACACACAGTCGGCAGGCCCGTATTTCCACAGGACTCTTTAAACATCATAAGCAAAAGCGGCTCCTTTCACCGCTGTGCTTAAGTTTTGCCCAACCGCAGCTGGCAAAACCACATTTCCTCCTCGACCTCGGTCGAGTGTCTTACATTTCATCCTCGACATCAGTCGAGTGTCTTACACAAAAATAATCATTTCTTTCTCAACCGCAGTTGAGACTTTAATAACATTCGTTATATCTCAGCTGAGATTCTTAAAATCATTTACTTCTCAACCATAGTTGAGACTTAAAACATTCTTTACTTTAAAACATTCTTTATCTGAAAACATACTTTTCCTGAAAACATGCTTTACCTGACCATAATCAGGTTAAAATCACTTTCACACAATAAATTTATACATACATACATACAGTCATTTTCATAAAATAACTTATCATGCATACATATCAGCCCAAAAACGTTAAAACAGTAAAAGAGTGCTCATAGAACTCACTTGATATCTTACAGTAGTAAGATTCCTCGTAAACTGGTACTAATGGTGTAATTCTGCATTCGTTTACACTTAATAAATCATTTATGTTTTAACCTACTGATTAGATCTTTCTGAACGTTCAATGTCAAAGGCATTGTCTTGAAAGTCATCAAATAGTTAATGTTGTTGATTATAATGCTAAAACAGTTCCTGAACAGATTAATGGCTTAGAAATGATAAATCCTTATCATTGATTACCCAGATATCATGAAATATCACAATGTAGTCTTAGAATAGGTTTAATAACCATGTTTAACATACTAATCTGACTGTTATCATAAACATCAGATAATCGTTTCAATAAGTATGTTAATGATTGTGATTAGTTTGAAACACTTAGATTTAACCTTTGAATTTCAAAGATTAATTAAACTAATCATCTACATTGTCATAATCAAATGGATTAAACCATTATAACCATAGTTGTGATTTCATGCAAACCGGGCATTACAACGGATCAAAACAAGGATTTAACCGTTAGAACATCGTGTTCTTCATTTCTAATCAATCCTAGCCATCATCTAGGCAATAATCAACAATCCTAACTATGTTATTACGTTCAAAATCAAGATCTAATCAATCAAAATCGAACTAGAAAGTTAAAACGAATCGTTACCTAATCTGACGGAGTTTTGACTGCAAAACAATGATCAGAACTTGTAGATACGATCCCTGGTATGATCGGTGACTTCTGATGGCTTCAGAATAGTGTTTTGATGATGAATTTTCGTCTGATATTCGTCTGGGGGTGTTCTTATTCGAGATGTATAGAAATTAAACTTTCTGCGTGAAACTGATGAAGAAGATCAACTTACTCCACCGCCTCACCCGCCGCGTACCGCGACGAGGAGCCAAAAAGAGATCCGCGTACCGCGAAGAAATCCGGATGATTTCAGATATTTTGGTCCATCGCGTACCGCGAAGGATCCTCAACCTCTTCGTCGCGTACCGCGACGAGTCCAAAAGTTCCATACTTTGAAATTTTTCTTCGTTTCGCGCACGGTTTTCGCCCACGTTCAACGTTTCTCACGTACTATTATCCTGTAATAATTTTGATTGTCAATTCAAAATGGATTTATAGAACGATCAATTGTGCTAAATCTTTGGTTGTTACAAATCTACCCTCCTTACAATAGGTTTCGTCCTCGAAACCTGTTACATTTCAAACAAATGTGAGTAGAGTCGTTTCATTTCATCTTCAGTCTCCCATGTAGCTTCAGATCCTTTTCGGTGTTTCCATTGAACCTTAACTTGTCTAATCATCTTGTTACGTAATTGTTTTTCCTTCGTGTCAACTATTGCAACTGGTTCTTCTATGTAATTCAATCTTTCATCAACTTCAATATCATTTAAAGGCACATATGCTACATCATCCGCTAGACATTTTCTTAAATGTGAAACGTGAAATGTCGGATGAATTCCACTCAGTTCATCTGGTAGATCTAATCGGTAAGCTATCTTACCGACCCGTGCCATTATTCGAAAAGGTCCAATAAATCTCGGACTCAGCTTTCCTCTCTTCCTAAATCGAATAACTCCCTTCCATGGTGAAACTTTTAATAGTACTTGATCACCTACTTCAAACTCTATTGGTCTCCGTCTTTTATCGGCATAGGACTTTTGTCGATCTTGTGCAGCTTTCATTCGCGCTTTAACTAGTTGAAGCTTTTCTGTCAAATCTAACACTGCAGCTTTACTTCCCACTTCTTTCTGTCCTACTCCTCCCCAACACACAGGTGTCCTACAACGCCGTCCATACAATGCCTCGTATGGTGGCATTCCAAAACTAGCATGATAGCTGTTGTTGTATGAGAATTCCACCAATGGTAAATGATCATCCCAACTGCCACCGAAATCAATAATACAGGCTCTGAGCATATCCTCTAAAGTTTGGATAGTCCTTTCAGACTGTCCGTCGGTCTGAGGATGATACGCAGTGCTAATATTGAGTCTTGTGCCCATCGATTCATGAAATTGTTTCCAGAATCTTGAAACAAATCGCGTGTCACGATCTGACACTATAGAAATTGGAACTCCATGTCTTGTAATTATTTCTTTTACAAATAGTTCAGACAGTTTCTCCGACGTATAAGTCTCCCGTATAGGCAAGAAATGAGCACTTTTCGTTAACCGGTCTACAATCACCCAAATAGCATCATGACGTTTTGCTGTAAGAGGCAACTTGGTAATAAAATCCATAGTGATGTGTTCCCATTTCCATTCTGGAACTTCTAAAGGTTGCACATAACCATAGGGTTTCTGATGTTCAGCTTTCACTTGCGCACATGTCAAACATTCGTTTACGTACTGCATTACATTAAACTTCATACCTGGCCACCAATAATCCTTTCGGAGGTCTTGATACATTTTCGTCGCACCAGGATGAATAGAGTAACGTGACTTATGTGCTTCGTCTAGAATCCTTGACCTGATGTTCCCATTTCGTGGAACCCACATTCGACCAAATCGGATCTTAACACCAAACTCATTTTCTTCTAAATTCTTAACTTGACCAAAAATTCTTTCGAACCCAACATTTTCTTCCTTTAGTCCTTCCTTCTACGCATCTTTAAGTTCATTCAGGAAATCTGGTGTTATCACCAAACTAAAGACTTAACTTGTATAGCGGAGTGTTCTGTTTTACGACTTAGAGCATCAGCCACCACATTGGCCTTGCCCGGGTGATACAAGATCTCACAATCATAATCCTTGAGCAGTTCAAGCCATCTTCGTTGTCTCATATTCAAGTCCTTCTGTTCAAAGAAGTATTTTAAACTTTTGTGATCTGTGTAGATTGTACATTTCACTCCATATAGATAATGCCTCCAAATTTTTAAAGCAAATACCATAGCAGCCAATTCCAAATCATGTGTTGGATAATTAGCTTCATGGGTTTTCAATTGTCTTGAGGCATATGCTATTACCTTTCCCCTTTGCATAAGTACACAACCCAAACCCAGATAAGACGCATCTGAGTACACAACCATATCTTCATTACCATCCGGCAGTGTTAAAATAGGAGTTTCGGTTAATCTCTTTTTCAATTCATCAAAAGCTTGGACTTGAGTTGGACCCCAATCATATTTTGTTTCTTTCCTAGTCAATTTCGTCAGTGGTGTAGCAATCCTGGAGAAATCCTGGATGAATCTTCTATAATAACCTGCTAATCCAAGAAAGCTACGAACTTCTGTTGGTGTTTTCGGAGGATTCCATTTTATAACTGCTTCTGCTTTAGCTGGGTCCACCATTATGCCTTCTTGACTAATAACATGACCTAAAAATTGTACTTCCCGTAGCCAAAAGGCACATTTAGAGAACTTAGCATAAAGCTTTTCTCTTCTTAATATTTCAAGAACTTCTCGGATATGACATGCATGATCACCTTCACTCCTTGAGTATATTAAGATGTCGTCAATGAACACAATCACTGATCGGTCTAACATAGGTCTGCACACCCGATTCATCAAATCCATAAACGCCGCAGGAGCGTTCGTTAATCCGAAAGACATCACAAGAAACTCATGGTGTCCATAACGTGTGCGAAACGCTGTCTTCGGAATGTCTTGTTCTCTCACCTTTAGTTGATGATACCCTGATCCGAGATCAATTTTAGAAAACCAACTTGCTCCTTGCAATTGGTCAAACAGATCGTCAATCCTTGGTAACGGATACTTATTCTTTATTGTGAGCTTATTCAATTCCCTATAATCAATACACATTCTCATACTTCCATCCTTTTTCTTTACAAATAACACTGGTGCACCCAAGGTGACACACTTGGGCGTATAAAACCTTTGTCTAGAAGATCTTGTAGTTGGGTCATTAATTCTTTCATTTCCGTTGGAGCCAGACGGTACGGTGCCTTGGCGACAGGTTGAGCTCCTGGCACAACATCAATTTGGAATTCGATTTCCCGATCAGGTGGAATTCCTGGCAAATCCTCAGGAAATACATCAGGAAAGTTACACACCACGGGTACTTCTTCCAATCCTTTTACCTTAATTTCTTTATCAATAACATAAGCCAGATAAGCCCCACACCCTCGCCTCATAAATTCACTTGCCTTAATCATTGAAATGACTTTAGGCGCATTAAACACTTTATCCCCGTAAACCGTTACTGATATCCCATTGAGAGCTGTTAAGAAAATCATGTTTCGTCGACAGATAATGTTAGCCTCATGTTTGGCCAACCAATCTATGCCCAAGACTACATCAAAACCTCCTAACGTAATTACAAACAACTTAACAGGAAATCTATGACCTTCAATATCAATGTAACAATCATCATCAATAGCCTTCGTTACTCTAGTAGATTTACCAAGAGCAGTTTCTATGTTAAAGGCATTTTCTATCTTTTTAACACTAGCACGCAGTTTATCACAAAAAGTAATAGCCACAAAGCTCATACTTGCACCAGAATCAAATAGCACTGAAGCAGGGATATCATTAATCAAGAATGTACCTGTCACCACATCCGGGTCTTTATCTGCCTGATCCTTAGTCATAGTAAAGGCACGAGCTTTTGCCTTTTGCTTATCACCTCCCTTGCTACTTTCAGGTTTGCTGGCTTCAGTAGGCATTATCTTTGGTTTAAAACAATTCCTGCTCACATGACCGATTCCACCACAATTATAACATTTTGGCATACTTGGACAATTATTCGAGAAATGTCCAGTTTTTCCACAACGGTAACACAAAGCAGTCCCCATCCTACATTCTCCCCCATGTTTCCTTCCACACTTAGGGCATGTTTCAAATTCTTCCGTTCTAAACCTTTTCATAGGGGGCCCTGGTTTGTCATTTCGATTTCTTTTAAATTTAGGTGACCACTTTTGCTTCGGTTCCTCCTTTGTTGGTTCAGCTTCAACAACATCATCCCAGAAAATGCCGCTAATTTCTACGGCTGATTCAAAAGTTCTAGGAGCATGCGCCTTCACATGTGTTCGGACTTTAGGCGGTAGTCCTTCCACATATAACTTCAATCTGCGTTCCTCCGTGTTTACCAAATGAGGAACCAGTCTTGACATTTCATTAAATTTTGACGTATATTGCCGATGGTTCATACGTCCAGCTTTCAAAGTCAGAAATTTCCGCTCGATTTTATCAATTTCATTCTTTGGACAAAAGTGTTTCATAACTAATTCTTTCAATTCCTCCCATTTTAAACCCTCCACATCATTAGTGGTCTTTGACTGCTTAATGGTGTTCCACCAATGTAGAGCTTCTTCAGTAAATGAATGAGCTGCAAATTTTACAGCTTGGTCTTCCCGGCATTCACTGATAGCGATGACTGCCTCCATAGCTGTCATACCCCCACCCCTCGTCACCTCGTGTCTGGTCTGACGTCACTGAACCGGTTGCGGAAGCATAGTGGTGATGTCTCCGAGGTGAGGGGTGACTTACTTGAACCAATATCATAAGCACACAGATTAACTTAAAGTAATTACATTACCAGGGTGTCGCAATCACAACCACATTACAACTATATTTGTTTAATTACAATACTAACTATTAAAGTGCAAATAACTCAAAGTGCATCCTCACCGGCTATTCCTGCTTACCTGCAAAAAGGTTTGAGTTTGAAACGTCAGCACAAAGCTGGTGAGATCGACAGTTCAATTTAAAACAATATGATGTGATAAGCACGTTCTCAAAAGTTCAGTTCTGGATAACCATGGGACCTGTATCTAGTTCCTTTCGGACGTCTAGTCTGTCTCAAGATATTACCCGTCGGTACATATCTTAGTGCCTCATTATCTTAATGTCTATCACACCATTAAGAAGTTCAGGAAACAGATAACAAACATTCACACAAGGGGAGATGCAATCCTCCCAGCGAATGGGGTGTCAACCAATAGTACTATCAATGTTTTCTGCTCGGCCACACATGGGTTCACTAGATACAGTTCAAAATGAGGACTTTCAGTGTCATGATAGAGTTCAGTCTACAGGCCAAAATCCCATGAAATCCCACAAAAGTCACAACAATCACATGAAATCACACAGATATCAGTGATACATATCATATGTTCATTAAAAGTTCAACAATGTTCCCCGATGTTTGAAAAAGATTAAAAATAAAAGGGGTTGTACGAAACTCACCTGATGATAATAGGGTAGCAGTGTATCACCAAACTGATAGTACAGAGATGATTCTGCATTTAGTTATCTTTAATAAGTTATTTATGTTCTAGTTTACTGATTAGATCCTTCTGAACGTTCAATGTCAAAGACATTGCTTAGTAAATCATCAACTCGATATTAATTATATAATTAATTAATTTAAGGTTATATCATACAATGTATGATAATGTAGGAACCTACATTGCATTAGATTCCTAACACAAAGTTGATGACACTCTAGATTAATCAGAATAATCTCAGATTAACCAAATAGTTAATGTTGTTGATTATAATGCTAAAACAGTTTCTAAATGATTTAATGGCTTAGGAGTGATTAATCCTTATTATTGATTACCCAAATATCATGAAATATCACAATGTAGCATCGGAATAGGTGAAATAACCAGATTTAACATACTAATCTGACTGTTATCACAAACATCAGATAATCATTCCAATGAGTATGTTAATGATTGTGATTAGTTTGAAACACTTAGATTTAACCTTTGCATTTCAAAGATTAATCAAACTAATCACCTACATTGTCATAATCAAATGGTTTAAACCATTATAATCATGGGTATGATTTCATGAAAATCGGGCATTACAACGGATCAAAACAAGAATTTAACCGTTAGAACTTCGTGTTCTTCGTTTATAATCAATCCTAGCCATCATCTAGGCAATAATCAACAATCCTAACTATCTCATTACGTTCAAAATCAAGATCTAATCAATCAAAATCAAACTAGAAGGTTAAAACGAACCGTTACCTGTTCTGACGAATTTCTGCGGTTAAACAGCGATCAGGACTTGTATATACGATCCCTGGTGCGATCCACACAATCAAGAGGCTTCAAAATGGTGTTTAAAGGATGAAAATATGAACTTGGGTCGTTCAGAAGTCGAGCAGGACGAGTAGAAGAAGAATTATGTTAATCCCCATGCGATCTGATCCTTTTAACCAACTTTTGGCTGACATACCCGCCAGGCGTATCGCCCCAGTTGGAGGGCTGGGCTGGGGCGTAGCGCCCCACGTCATCATCAGTCACCATTTTGATTTTAAACTTCTTTTCGCGATTCCGGGAGCATACGAACTCCGTTTTGCGCGCGGTTTTCGCCCACGTTCATCATTTTTCACATACTATCAATCCCCAATAACAAAAGTTACTAAATCCTCGTGAATTTCAAGCACGACCAAATGTGCTCACGTCATTAATGCCGAATTCTTCGTACGCAACTGTCACAGTCTCCTCCTGTTAGAGGAATTTCGTCCCGAAATTTAACGAAGACTTACATTAAGACAATTGATCATGAAAATAAATGTGGGTATTTCTGTTTCATCTGATCTTCACGTTCCCACGTATATTCGGGTCCACGCTGTGAATTCCACCGAATTTTGACAATAGGTATGCGACTGCGTTTCAGTACCTTCACCTCTCGATCCATTACTTCAACTGGTTCTTCCCTGAATTGAAGTTTCTCATCAATTTGGATTTCTTTCAGAGGTACGATCAAGGATTCATCGGCTAGGCATTTCTTCAAATTTGATACATGGAAGACATCATGAATGTTATCGAGTTCAGGAGGTAATTCAAGTCTGTAAGCCACTGGTCCAATTCGTTCAAGAATTTTAAATGGTCCTACAAATCTTGGTGAAAGTTTACCTCTTTTCCGAAATCTGAATATACCCTTCCACGGTGAAACTTTCAACATTACTAGATCACCGATTTGAAATTCCAACGGTCTACGACGATTGTCAGCATAACTCTTTTGACGATCGCGAGCAGCTTTGATTCGTTCTTGAATGAGTGCGATCTTATCAGTTGTTTCCTGAATGAATTCTGGGCCAATGATTTGGTTTTCACCTACTTCTGACCAACAGATAGGTGATCTACATTTGCGTCCATAAAGTGCTTCGAATGGAGCGCATTGAATACTGGTATGGTAGCTGTTATTATATGAGAATTCAACAAGTGGAAGATGAATATCCCAGCTACCTCCAAAATCAATCACACAGCTTCTGAGCATGTCTTCAAGAGTTTGATTTGTTCGTTCAGTCTGCCCGTCAGTTTGTGGATGATAAGTTGTGCTCATATTGATTTGCGTGCCCAGAGCATTCTGAAGAGTTTGCCAAAATCGTGACATAAATCGACTATCTCTGTCAGAAATGATAGAGATCGGTATTCCATGTCGAGATACAATCTCATTAACATAAAGTTTAGCGAGTCGATCCATAGAATAGTCTTCTCGGATGGGTAAGAAATGCGCAGATTTCGTAAGGCGATCAACGATAACCCATATAGAGTCATGATTACGTGATGTTCTGGGTAATTTAGTAATGAAATCCATAGAAATCTGATCCCATTTCCACATGGGAATCTCAGGTTGTTGTAGTAACCCAGAAGGTTGTTGATGTTCAGCCTTGACTTTGAGACATGTTAGACATCGATCCACGTATTCAGCTATTTGTTTCTTCATTCCAGGCCACCAGTAAAAGTCTTTAAGATCTTTATACATTTTATCAGCACCTGGATGAATAGAATACCTGGATTTATGCGCCTCATCCAAGATAATAGTTCGAGAGTTACCGAATATAGGAATCCACATTCGGTCCTTGAAATACAACAGTCTATCAGCCTTAGTATCGAGTTTCTTATCTAATCCTCTCAGTCCCTCAGCAGAATAGTTCGTTGCTTGTAAAGCTTGTTGCTGAGCTTCTTTGATTTGAGGAATTAGACTGGTTTGAATAGTCATACCTAATGCTTTCACACGTAAAGGCTTGACTCGTTCCTTGCGACTTAAAGCATCAGCTACAACATTTGCTTTGCCTGGGTGATAACGAATCTCACAGTCGTAATCGTTCAACAGTTCAACCCATCGCCTCTGTCGCATGTTCAACATTTTCTGATCTAGAATGTGTTGGAGGCTTTTGTGATCAGTGTATATAATACACCTAGTTCCGTATAGATAATGTCTCCAAATCTTGAGTGCAAATACTACTGCACCAAGTTCTAGATCATGTGTGGTATAATTTTTCTCATGTACTTTCAGTTGTCGAGAAGCATAAGCAATAACCTTATCCTTCTGCATTAGAACACACCCAAGACCTTGACGTGAAGCATCACAATACACTGTGAAGTTATCAGTACCTTCCGGTAGTGTCAAGATAGGTGCATTACAGAGTTTATGTTTCAACAGTTGGAACGCCTCCTCCTGTTGAGAACTCCATATAAACGGTTGATTTTTCTGTGTCAATGTAGTCAGTGGCAAGGCTATCTTTGAAAAGTTCTTGATAAACCGGCGATAATAACCTGCCAACCCCAAGAATTGACGTATTTCAGTTGGGGTTCGTGGTGTCTCCCATTGTTTCACCGCCTGAATCTTACTGGGATCCACTTGAATACCGTTTTGATTTACTACATGACCAAGAAATTGAACTTCTCGTAACCAGAACTCACACTTGGAGAATTTGGCATATAATTTTTCACGTGCCAAAAGTTCTAGAATTAATTTCAAGTGTTGAGCATGTTCTTGTTGATTTCGAGAATAAATAAGAATATCATCAATAAACACAATCACAAATTTATCCAGATAAGGTCTACATACTCGATTCATCAGATCCATGAAAACTGCTGGTGCATTTGTTAAACCAAATGGCATTACTAAAAATTCGTAATGTCCGTATCGAGTTCTGAAAGCAGTTTTAGGAATGTCATCATCATGAATACGTAACTGATGATATCCGGATCTTAAATCGATTTTTGAAAAATAAGTAGCACCTTGTAGTTGATCAAACAGATCATCGATACGAGGTAGTGGATAACGGTTCTTGATTGTCAGTTTATTGAGTTCCCTGTAGTCAATACACATTCTGAATGAACCATCCTTCTTTTTCACAAAAAGAATAGGTGCTCCCCAGGGTGAGAAACTAGGTCTGATAAAACCTTTGTCTAACAGTTCTTGCAATTGACCTGAAAGTTCTTGCATTTCGGATGGTGCAAGCCGATACGGGGCTTTAGCAACAGGTGCTGCACCTGGAATCAAGTCGATTCGAAATTTAACTTGTCTCACTGGGGGTAATCCTGATATGTCCTCAGGAAAAACTTCAGAAAAATCCTTGACTATTGGGATATCTGTGATTTGTTTAGGTGAAGAATTGTGCTCAGTCACATGTGCTAGGAAAGCATAACAGCCTTTCCTTAAGAATTTCTGGGCTCGCATACAAGATATGAGACCAAGTTTTCTACCTGTTCGTTCTCCTTGAACTATCAGTGTATTACCGTTAGGTAATGGAATGCGGATCACCTTGTTTTGACAGACAACTTCCGCTTGGTTATTAGAAAGCCAGTCCATACCAACAACAACATCAAAGCTCCCAAGCTCAATAGGAAGTAAATCAATTTTGAAAAGATGATCATTCAAATTCAAGGAACATCCTTGAATAACACTGTTAGTTTTGATCAACTTGCCGTTAGCAAGTTCAATAACATAAGGAGTTTTTAGATCTACCGTAGGCAATGAAATTAATGATGCAAATTCAGGAGAGATAAAGCTTTTATCCGCTCCTGTGTCAAACAGAACTGATGCGTAAAGATTATTGAGAAGAAACGTACCGGTAACAATATTTGCATCATGTCTCGCCTCGGTCGCACCAATCTGAAAAGCTCTTCCCCTAGCTCCAGTTCCCGGATTGGTGTTATTGTTCGGACAGTTTCGTATGAGATGATCAGGGCTTCCACATTTGTAACATGACCGGTTGGTTTGAGTGGTTTGTCGTGGTGCTTGGTTTGGTGTCTGAGCAGGAAAGTTGCAATATTTAGCATAATGTCCAACTCGGTTACAGTTCAGACAAACAGGACATGGTCCCGTGTGATGTAGTGGACACTTATTGCATTTGGGCGCCTGCCCAGTATAAGTTTTCCTCTCAGGAACATTTGCACCATAGTTTTTCACAGTTGGCTTGCTCTGGGTGATCTCAGCCGGAGCCTTCGCCTTGGTTTTGCCAAACCACTTTCGTTTGGTACCTTTTGACACATTCGAGGTACCGACATCACTACGATTATGAACCGTCTGAGGTTTCAAAGACAGAGTACCACTCCTTACCGCCTCATTGGTAAGCTTAGTGGTCAAAACAATCGTATGTTTCAGGGTTGTAGGTTCAGCAGCAGTCACCATTCCTCGTATCTGAGGAATCAGACCCTTAATGTACTTCTCGATTAAAGCGGCTTCCGTAGGAAACATGTTGGGAAGCAAACAAGTAAGTTCATGAAAACGATCGGTGTAAGCAAGACAGTCAGCACCGATCATCGAGTGATTCCAGAATTCTTCCTGGAGTTTTTGAATTTCAGTGATGGGACAGTACTCTAATCTAATTAGAGTTTTAAAATCATTCCAGCCCATCGAGTCAACTGTGGCTGAACCCAAAGTCTTGGCCTGGGTATTCCACCAGGTCAAAGCCGAGTCTTTCAAAGAACAGGCAGCATAAGACACCTTATGCTCCTCCAAACACTGACTGATTTTGAGCTTAGTTTCCATCTCCTCAATCCACCTTATTAGACCAGCCGCTCCTTCTTTGCCAGTAAAAGTAGGAGGGTTACAGGAAGCAAAATACTTGTAAGTACATCCCTGTCGGGGTGGATCAGGAACAATAGTAGTTGTACCGGTAGTGGTATGAGTTTCAACGTGACCACCAGTAGCATTATGTTCAACATGATCGTTTTCCCCACCAGAACCTGCAGTGATATGTGGTTGGTGTTGTGTCAGAACACCACAAGCAGATAGTTGTTCACGCACAATACGAGCTATCATAGCCTCATTTGTTTCAGATCCGCTTGTACCAGCAGGTGGAACAATGCCTGCTCCAGGGTTCACTGGTGGAGTAGTATGCGTTTCCAAGTTCCCAGGTGGAACTACGTTCGCTTCCGGATTAACATGCAGATCCGGATTTGAGTCAACAGTCAAAGGTGAAATTTGATTCTGTTCAGGGTTTGTAATGTTCTGAGTAGCTCTCTTAGCTGGTCGACCTCGTTTAGGAGCCATTATTCTGCTCACAAGCAGACAAAACTCAGGTCAGTTCAAGAACATTAAAGATATAACCCGTTCTATCACATAAATACAATCCCATTCAGTTACACTGAAAATTTGCATTGACATGTGATATAAGAATACAGTATAACTACATGAATTCAGTCCAGACATGTTCACATTACACACAGATCACACAATTATTCGTAGTTATACTTAGTCCTGTAATTTCAAAAACATGTTAGAGTCTTACCCAGCTCATTGCATTGCAACACATGTTTTTAAAAATATGTTCATACAGGACTAGGATATGTTCTCAGTTCATGCACTAAGTGTGACAACTGCAGTAAAAAGGTACGTCATCAATAACGAGATCACATTTGGTTGTTCTTGAAATACATGGGGATTTGATGATTTTAATTATTACAGGGGGATAGTATGTGAAAAATGATGAACGTGGGCGAAAACCGTGCGCGAAACGGAGTTACGGATTGTCCGGAATCGCGAAACGAAGTTCCGTCGAAAAATGGACGAAAAAGCCCTGGGGCGGTACGCCTCAGGTCGGGTGGATATTCCAGGCGATGCGCGCGGATCACAACAAAAATATCTGGAAGCGTTTACACCCGCGCGGTACGCCTGGCGTGGGACACCGGTATGGGGCGATACGCCTGGTGTCAGGATTACGCAATACTTGCTTAAAAAGTCGTTTTTCATCTAGAAACACTCATTCTTATCCTATTTCGACGATTCAGCCATCAAAAATCGAGAAACCAGCCTTTTATACATCAAATCTCCATTTCAAAGCTTTCCAGACATCTAGATCGCGTCCAGGAACGTTTTTACAAGCCCGGATCATCGTTTTACGCATAGAACTCCGTTTGTAAAGGTAACGGTTCACTCTAACCTTCTTGTTTGATTTTGATTGATCAAATCTTGCATTTTAACGTAAGGATATGGTTATTGTTGTTGATTGTTGCCTAAATGATGATTAGGAATAGTTAGAAATGAAGAACTTGACAGGTTAACGGTGAAATCTTTGTTTTGAGCCGTTATAATGTCCGATTATCATGAAACCATATCACAGATCACAATGGTTTTAACCATTTGATCATAACAATGGTTGTGATGGTTCTGATCATTTTTGGGAATGATCAATGACAAGGATTAACTGTTCCTAAACCTGGAATTCATTGAGGAACTGTTTTGGTGATATAATCAACAACAATACTAATTTGGTTAATCCGGGGAAATGTCCTGATTACGCCAACAGGTCATAAAACTCTTAATGAGTACCTAGATCATTACAGGTTCGTAGTTAACACATGTGATGAGATGTTGAATTAAGGATAGTTCTGAGAGTCAGATTAGGCTCAAGTAACTTATAGAACTTTAATGATATACAGGTTTTGAACGCAAGAACTAGTGGCTCACGTTGTGCTTTGTTAGTGATTTGAATCAACACAGGTGAGTTCACGAATCCCCTTTTCTGTATTTTGGCTTTTGAACTCGGGGAATGAGAAAACATAAAAACGTGTTTGAAACACCCTGATTTCTATAAAGCTTTGAAACATGAAAACAGATTTGAACAAGTGGAACTATGAAACATCTTGTGAACTGTTTTGTGAAACGTGATGCCTGATTTGATCAGGTGGAACTTTGAAACATCTAGTGAACTATTTTGTGAAACATGATGCCTGATTTGAGATCGGGTGGAATTCTGAAACGCTTTCATTATATGTTGTAAAACATTTGGTTGAAACACGAGACAGTGGAGAAAACATATGACCAGGCTTGTCGTTATTTCTCGGGTTGAACATTTGTCGCTAAGTCCCCTATTCTGTAACCGTTAACCGTGGGGGGCGTGATTATTGAGAATAGATTCTATTTGTGATTGACAATCCTCGCCCGTGGTTCGTAGCTAAAACCACGACTGGATGTCGAGCGGGCGCTCAATAAGGCTAAACACACAATATCTTGCGACAAGGACATTGGGAAGGGGCAAACACTGAACTCGTCAGCTCGGTTACGGGAGCCCTGGAGTTATAATTGGACTGCTGGTCAGAGCTGAGAAACACGACATTGTTGAAAGGAACAATGTCTGCACTGAATACCAATATTTGATACCCTATTTGGGACATTAACATTATTGAATTCTTTTTATGCAAACATTTAAATTTTTGGTGATACATTGTATACATTTTGATAGTTTTCTTTAACAAATAAACCTGTGAACTCACCAGCGATATGCTGATTGTTTAAAACTATGTTTTCTCAGATGCCAAATGATACAGGGGATGTAGTGATACAGGGGGTGGAGCTGGAGCTCAAGCTTGGGAGTCGTATAGCAGAGTCTATTAGTGATAGACTCAACAGTGTGATATAACGCATAGTATATATATGTGTAATAGCAATACATATATATTTGTGAAACTCTGATAAAACTGTTATTACATTAGACTTGTGTCTAATGTAGTTGTAATATCGCTCTGTAATGTAGAAACATGTATGTCTTTTGTTGTAAATCATGGCTGTGAAACTTTGACGTCACACCGTACGCTTCCGCAACGACCAGGGTGTGACACTAAGTTCCCATATAACCAATAGATATGTTCTCGTACAGTATGGCTCTCGTACTGTACTTTAGTTACAGACACATTCACAATTAGATACGTTCACAATTCAGACATGTTCTCGTACAGTATGGCTCTCGTACTGTACTTTAGTAACAAATATATTTGCATACAGTATTGCTCCGTACTGTATTCCAGCAAAATATATATTTTAGTTCGATATATTCGCATACAGTACTGCTCCCGTACTGTAATTCAGCGAAATATATATTAGTTTGACATGTTCTCACACAGAATTGTTTATAGTCCACACAAGGTTATTAGAAAAACATAATTCACACAACACCCAAATAGTACATTACACAGATCGATACACAAAACACCCATTTTATTTCATCATTATCATTATTGATTTTATACAGACCACCAAACAACACAAGACACTACCATCAGATAAAGAAAAGAACAGAAAAGAACTCACCTATCTACACCCTGATGCTCTGAAAATCCCAAACTGATCTTCCGTACATACTCATCGCATAAAGTATGATAAGAAGGAAAGTATCATGGCCACTATTGCCATGACTACTGCCAGGATCATCATCCTGGTCTCGGTACTCGCCACTCCAAGCCATGCCAAAAACTCTGTCGCTCTCTCTCTCACCCAACTCCATCCCTCAGTCATCCATGCCACTTGCCGCCAAAATGCAGCAAGCATAATCTGTCCCCATGTCATCCTCAGTCTATCATCCATCGCGGTTCTCCAGGCTCGAGTATCGATGTCCAACGCCTTCACTTGATCCATCAGGGTCAAGTGAGAAGTGAGGATATCTAATATAGTCATACGTGTATCCTCAACCGTAGCCTGACACTGCTGTAGACTCTGCTGTGTCCCCTGCAAGTTCTGAGTAACTTGTTGCAACTGTGCTCTCAGCTCTGCCTGATGGGAGGATTCTCCCATCTCGTGTATGGCATGAAAGTCGTCCCTGGGAGCCAGCTGCTTCCGGGGAGGTAGTCCTGTGGTCTTGCGGGCTTGACCCCGCATACGCCGCAACCCGTCCCAAACGGGTACCCTAGGAGGTGATATACTCTGCATCCGATCCGCAAAGGGATCAACCGGAGGTAAGTGAGGAGGACTAGGTATGATAGGAAGTGCTGGTGGTGGTGGTGTAACTGGTCTAGGCTCTAATGGTGAATGTGGTAATGCTGGTTGTGCCTGTGGCACTACAGATGGAGCTCGTGAGGCTGCAGTCGATGCCTCCGAAGAATCTGAATCCGGTGCTGAGCTAGAGCTCGGAGTACCATCCCTCATATCATGAGGAGCTAGCTGATACTGTTCGCCTCGATCTGCCATTGCTGTACAATAAAAATCTCTAATCAGTATCATGAAAGAAATATATTGAATAATAAAATTCAACACACACATGATATGAGACGTCCTCCTATCTTAACGCAACTATTCGTCATTACTATTGTTAGTGTTTTGCTTGAATTAAATCAAACTAGAATGCACACGTGTTGCAAATTTCAGTTATGCTGGCCACTCATAACTGGAATTTGTACCACCTGATTATCCTGGCTTAATTCAAAACAAGTTTTGTTCAATATTAATGTTCGGTGCTCTCTGTGTAACTATATGAGCCTATGGTTATAGTCTAGATCTCTAAGTCAACCTAATTCTCTATAACCAGTGGCTCTGATACCACCCTGTCACACCCCCACCCCTCGTCACCTCGTGTCTGGTCTGACGTCACTGAACCGGTTGCGGAAGCATAGTGGTGATGTCTCCGAGGTGAGGGGTGACTTACTTGAACCAATATCATAAGCACACAGATTAACTTAAAGTAATTACATTACCAGGGTGTCGCAATCACAACCACATTACAACTATATTTGTTTAATTACAATACTAACTATTAAAGTGCAAATAACTCAAAGTGCATCCTCACCGGCTATTCCTGCTTACCTGCAAAAAGGTTTGAGTTTGAAACGTCAGCACAAAGCTGGTGAGATCGACAGTTCAATTTAAAACAATATGATGTGATAAGCACGTTCTCAAAAGTTCAGTTCTGGATAACCATGGGACCTGTATCTAGTTCCTTTCGGACGTCTAGTCTGTCTCAAGATATTACCCGTCGGTACATATCTTAGTGCCTCATTATCTTAATGTCTATCACACCATTAAGAAGTTCAGGAAACAGATAACAAACATTCACACAAGGGGAGATGCAATCCTCCCAGCGAATGGGGTGTCAACCAATAGTACTATCAATGTTTTCTGCTCGGCCACACATGGGTTCACTAGATACAGTTCAAAATGAGGACTTTCAGTGTCATGATAGAGTTCAGTCTACAGGCCAAAATCCCATGAAATCCCACAAAAGTCACAACAATCACATGAAATCACACAGATATCAGTGATACATATCATATGTTCATTAAAAGTTCAACAATGTTCCCCGATGTTTGAAAAAGATTAAAAATAAAAGGGGTTGTACGAAACTCACCTGATGATAATAGGGTAGCAGTGTATCACCAAACTGATAGTACAGAGATGATTCTGCATTTAGTTATCTTTAATAAGTTATTTATGTTCTAGTTTACTGATTAGATCCTTCTGAACGTTCAATGTCAAAGACATTGCTTAGTAAATCATCAACTCGATATTAATTATATAATTAATTAATTTAAGGTTATATCATACAATGTATGATAATGTAGGAACCTACATTGCATTAGATTCATAACACAAAGTTGATGACACTCTAGATTAATCAGAATAATCTCAGATTAACCAAATAGTTAATGTTGTTGATTATAATGCTAAAACAGTTTCTAAATGATTTAATGGCTTAGGAGTGATTAATCCTTATTATTGATTACCCAAATATAATGAAATATTACAATGTAGCATCAGAATAGGTGAAATAACCAGATTTAACATACTAATCTGACTGTTATCACAAACATCAGATAATCATTCCAATGAGTATGTTAATGATTGTGATTAGTTTGAAACACTTAGATTTAACCTTTGCATTTCAAAGATTAATCAAACTAATCACCTACATTGTCATAATCAAATGGTTTAAACCATTATAATCATGGGTATGATTTCATGAAAATCGGGCATTACAACGGATCAAAACAAGAATTTAACCGTTAGAACTTCGTGTTCTTCGTTTATAATCAATCCGAGCCATCATCTAGGCAATAATCAACAATCCTAACTATCTCATTACGTTCAAAATCAAGATCTAATCAATCAAAATCAAACTAGAAGGTTAAAACGAACCGTTACCTGTTCTGACGAATTTCTGCGGTTAAACAGCGATCAGGACTTGTATATACGATCCCTGGTGCGATCCACACAATCAAGAGGCTTCAAAATGGTGTTTAAAGGATGAAAATATGAACTTGGGTCGTTCAGAAGTCGAGCAGGACGAGTAGAAGAAGAATTATGTTAATCCCCATGCGATCTGATCCTTTTAACCAACTTTTGGCTGACATACCCGCCAGGCGTATCGCCCCAGTTGGAGGGCTGGGCTGGGGTGTAGCGCCCCACGTCATCATCAGTCACCATTTTGATTTTAAACTTCTTTTCGCGATTCCGGGAGCATACGAACTCCGTTTTGCGCGCGGTTTTCGCCCACGTTCATCATTTTTCACATACTATCAATCCCCAATAACAAAAGTTACTAAATCCTCGTGAATTTCAAGCACGACCAAATGTGCTCACGTCATTAATGCCGAATTCTTCGTACGCAACTGTCACAATAGCCGAAACCCAGTGGCAGGTGGCTACAGCATCCTTCTTACCATCAAATGAGGGTGGATTGCATCCTTTAAAGGCCTTGTAATCACAACCCTTCCGTTTTTCTGACGTAGAATCACCGTTCTTAGTTCCGGTGATCACAACTTCCTCTTCTTTGGTGCTCTCCTTAGTTCCTTCAGACTCGTCTTTCAAAGTATCCTTCAGTATTTTTGTAACCAAAGCTGGTAGCTTATCATCCAAAACTTTACAGACCTCATCAGAAATAGCCTTCACTACGATAGGCTCTAGAGTAAACTCGTTTTCATCTTCCGGTTGCTCGTTGTGCTCGTAGTCGTCTTCATTGACGGGTTCTTCATTCTCGATATGTGGTTCTTCAGGTTCTTGTGGTTGCTTACGTGGTCTACCCCTTTGTCCAGCCATTTAACTACCTACAGGATGCAACAATTGGAGAATCAGTACAGGATTAGTTTAGCACGAAATAAGCTTTGTAAATCGTTAATGACGTTGATCAGGTGTTATTAACCATTTACCCAACTCATAAGCTCTAAACGTTTCCCATCCCGTCACCCCAACGTGCATGACTTTAACTATTTTTTTTTAACCTTAAACCTACGTCTTAACTCATACATAACATTCAGCTCATGGCATCAAACTACCCTTAACTGGCATTCTTATCATTCTGTCCCATTTTCAGTCTAAGTCCAGCCATTAGGGATGGCCGGATCTCTCAAACTATGGCTCTGATACCAACTTGAGAGGCCCTCAGTCCCATCAGTTGGCAAACATCAAACCCATACTCTTTAAAACATATTTACATTACCATAGCAGCGGAATTTAAGGCGATTACATATAATATTATACAAACCTAAACAAACATTAATACATAGCTCATATCTTTATTAGGTTTATAACACAGCCAGTATATGCCAAGGTAGTCTTCAAAGCATGCCATGAGTCCTCCTGGTCTCCTCTCTCAAACTATTCAACCTAATATGCATGTAAAACAAGTCAGCTTTATGCTGGTGAGTTCTAAGTTCATTTCTTAGAAAAATCCTTATTCATTCATGTCATCATATGGCATAATTCAAATACATAGCATACCTGCTCTCATATCATAATTTCATAACATACATAGCATCATAATATAATTCCATAACATACATATCATCATAACATAATTCATACGGGAAGGAACTTCACCGTCAACTGCTGACTCTGAAGTCAAACAGGCTTGTGCAGCAAAAGGCTTTTAAACTATCAACCCGAAGTCGATAACTTATACATGCATAAGATTTCCTCAACTGGCGACACACAGTCGGCAGGCCCGTGTTTCCACAGGACTCTTTAAACATCATAAGCAAAAGCGGCTCCTTTCACCGCTGTGCTTAAGTTTTGCCCAACCGCAGCTGGCAAAACCACATTTCCTCCTCGACCTCGGTCGAGTGTCTTACATTTCATCCTCGACATCAGTCGAGTGTCTTACACAAAAATAATCATTTCTTTCTCAACCGCAGTTGAGACTTTAATAACATTCGTTATATCTCAGCTGAGATTCTTAAAATCATTTACTTCTCAACCATAGTTGAGACTTAAAACATTATTTACTTTAAAACATTCTTTATCTGAAAACATACTTTTCCTGAAAACATGCTTTACCTGACCATAATCAGGTTAAAATCACTTTCACACAATAAATTTATACATACATACATACATACAGTCATTTTCATAAAATAACTTATCATGCATACATATCAGCCCAAAAACGTTAAAACAGTAAAAGAGTGCTCATAGAACTCACTTGATATCTTACAGTAGTAAGATTCCTCGTAAACTGGTACTAATGGTGTAATTCTGCATTCGTTTACACTTAATAAATCATTTATGTTTTAACCTACTGATTAGATCTTTCTGAACGTTCAATGTCAAAGGCATTGTCTTGAAAGTCATCAAATAGTTAATGTTGTTGATTATAATGCTAAAACAGTTCCTGAACAGATTAATGGCTTAGAAATGATAAATCCTTATCATTGATTACCCAGATATCATGAAATATCACAATGTAGTCTTAGAATAGGTTTAATAACCATGTTTAACATACTAATCTGACTGTTATCATAAACATCAGATAATCGTTTCAATAAGTATGTTAATGATTGTGATTAGTTTGAAACACTTAGATTTAACCTTTGAATTTCAAAGATTAATTAAACTAATCATCTACATTGTCATAATCAAATGGATTAAACCATTATAACCATAGTTGTGATTTCATGCAAACCGGGCATTACAACGGATCAAAACAAGGATTTAACCGTTAGAACATCGTGTTCTTCATTTCTAATCAATCCTAGCCATCATCTAGGCAATAATCAACAATCCTAACTATGTTATTACGTTCAAAATCAAGATCTAATCAATCAAAATCGAACTAGAAAGTTAAAACGAATCGTTACCTAATCTGACGGAGTTTTGACTGCAAAACAATGATCAGAACTTGTAGATACGATCCCTGGTATGATCGGTGACTTCTGATGGCTTCAGAATAGTGTTTTGATGATGAATTTTTGTCTAATATTCGTCTGGGGGTGTTCTTGTTCGAGATGTATAAAAATTAAACTTTTTGCGTGAAACTGATGAAGAAGATCAACTTACTCCACCGCCTCACTCGTCGCGTACCGCGACGAGGAGCCAAAAAGAGTTTCGCGTACCGCGAAGAAATCCGGAGGATTTCAGATATTTTGGTCCATCGCGTACCGCGAAGGATCCTCAACCTCTTCGTCGCGTACCGCGACGAGTCCAAAAGTTCCATACTTTGAAATTTTTCTTCGTTTCGCGATTCCGGACAATCCGTAACTCCGTTTCGCGCACGGTTTTCGCCCACGTTCACCGTTTCTCACGTACTATTATCCTGTAATAATTTTGATTGTCAATTCAAAATGGATTTATAGAACGATCAATTGTGCTAAATCTTTGGTTGTTACAGTTTTACCTTTTGATCGAGAAGTCATGAGTTCAATCTCTGCCAAAAGCAATTTAAAGGACATCCAGGTGAAGGAAATAATATTTAGCTTAATCTCGGATTCTAGACTAATGGGAGGCGATGGTTTACCCATTCCAGGGGGTTCCCGCTCATCGAGTGTGGCCGCGTCTTACTTCTGCCAGGTGAACCTTGTTAAGACAACATATGTGTTATGTAGGATCGTCTCTGTTAAAAAAAAAAATTAACTTTGTCTTTGATGGCCACACACGTATTGAAACTATTTTATACATCACACATAAAATCTAGCAAAAGAACATGCCGTAATATTATAAAATGAAACCGTTGCTTATTGATGGCTCCATACAATGGAATAATTTTTTTTTCTTGTTTTTTAGTCATCAGAAAAAAATATAGGTTGATCATAACGAAGTAGTTAAGTTATTACAATTAAGATGAATTGTTATTTGATCAGTCATATATCTATTTACTTTATTAAAAGAGTAATTTTAGTATACACGTACTTGTCAATTTTCTAAAATAAAAAAGTAATATGCTAGAAAATTGACAAATATGTCATAAAAATTCTCTTTTTTAGTGTGTCAAGTGGAATATTCCTTTAAAAAGCCAATTTTGCTTAATTAAGAAGACTAAAAAAGATTTTTAAAAATTCAAAAACCGATCTAAACAAACTACAATTGAACTCATTTTTGCATCATTGAAACCAGTTTGTTGATCCTTAAAATATAAACCTTAAATCATAAACAATAAACATGTAATGTACGTGGGTTTAGCGGCTATAAATTAACATGAAAATTTAGGTATTGTGTTTCTAACATAGATACAACTAATTTATATATAGGGGTTAGATTCGCTAAAAAGAGATTTTTACTTAACAATAGTAAGAATCAATAAAAATTTAACATGTGGCATAGTAAAAATAATAAAAACAAAAATAACAGCACAAAAAAAAATCTAATAAAAAAATCAAAAAATGTATTAAAAAATAAAAATGTTGTACAAAAACAAAAAATATAATACACAAAAGTATCTAATACATAAAATGAAAATATAATACAAAAATAAGATGTTATAATTAAATTATCATGCCATATGTCAAATTTTTAATATTCTTAATATTTTTAAATAAAAATCTCTTTATATTTGAGATTTTCTCTTTATATATATTACAAATATGACTATTTTAGGAATAAAAGTAATTTGATTTCAAATTCACAATTAAGTATGACGACAAATAATTTCATTAGAGCATTGTATTAAAATATTGGTTAGGGTATGCAATCTTAGTCGTAGATGTTAATAATTTGATGGCATATTAGTATATATCGGTATAAAATATGTCTCGATAGTAATTTCAACTCATTTTATGTAATAATGCTACCATTTTGACCCAAAGTATAATAATTGTCTATCTAAATCTACCCATTTATCTTGTTACGTGTCAAGATTGTCATGTTTAGTACAAAATAATCTGAAGTTAGATGAATTTCTAAAATGAAATTAAGAAATGTGATTAAAAGGAAAATACCTATTATAAGTTCAAAGCTTATTTAAAGCAAAAATAAAAATTATTACAAAGGAAAAAAGAAAAAAACACATTAAATCCTAGCATTAATTAAACATACCAGATTTTTTTGGTGTGTATTAAATGGCTTCGTCATAGTATGGACTAAATATGAGCGTCTAGCGTCTAACGAAGATAACTTTTAAGGACCGAAAACTCATGTGCGACTGACATATTTATAAGGGTGGTGTTTATTTTTATGCCTAACGTATAGACAGAGAGAGATGTATTTATGTTTATATTTTGTATTTGTTTGGTTATTTTAATTTAGTAATGTATTTTTATTGTTTAAAATGTTTGATTAATTACTTTGATTGGTTACATATTATGAGATTAGTTAGATTACATCTCAACCTAATTTTTTTATCAAAAGTTTTTAACAATAGTAATATTAATATTTTTCATAAAAATTCTTATCTATAACGAAGTGTTGGAAAAATATAAAATAAGGGGAATGATATTCTACAAAGGATAAAAACCGTAAAAAGTGTAAGAAGCAAAAATAAAAAGACATGTATACATTAGGTTAAAGGGTATATATGTCAAAATTAAAAAAATGAGGTTGCACATGCAAGTCACATGCGATTTCCACCCTTTTTTTAAATGCTTGTAACTATTTTATACATTAACATTTTTTTGAAAAAATCACACCATAAAATCAAGCGTTTTGTTTACCTTTCAAACGAGTATAATATTGCTATCTAAAAAAACGAATAATAGGTGTTCATGAAACTTGCGTTTTTATGACGTTTTTTTTGTTTTATGGTGTTTTTGAATACTAACAGAACATAAAACACCACAAGTCATTTTATGGTGTTTTTGAACACGAAAAACATTATAAACATTTAAGTTTATGCATGGTGTTTTTCAAACTTAGGTTTATGGTGTTCACAAATAAACATATTGAACACTAAAAACATTATAAACATTTAATTTTGTGACGCATTTATAAGTTTTGTGACGTTTACGTCTTATGTTATACATGTTTTATGGTGTTTTTCCAGCTATTTTATGATATTTATTGTGTTTAGGTACTAATGAAACTAAAACAGGACATTTTATAGTGTTTTTGAACACTAGAAACACCATAAACACTTTTATGGTGTTTCTTATGTGACGCATCTATACGTTTTATGGTGTTTTTCCGAGTTATAGTGTAAACATTTTATGGTGTTAATAGTGTTCGGATATTCATGAAACTTAAACTGGACAATTTATGGTGTTTTTAGAGTTCAGACATATGAACCATCCGAAAACACCATAAAACGCAAAATTCATATATAATAAATTCAGGTCGGGTTTTTTTATAGCAACATTATACTCGTTGAAAAGATAAAAAAATACTCGATTTTATGGTGTATTTTTTTTAAATAATAATAACATATAAAAAAGTTATAAACGTTTTTATAAAAGGATAAGTTGTTGAAAAAGTCAACAATAATCACAATACTTATTATACCCCTCCAGCTATTTAAGTTTTCTCTTAATTATCTCTAATGATGTGTCATAATTACTACCATACATCTAAAAAATGAATGGCCCAAATCTCTTCCTACACTTTTTAAAGTGTTTCTTATTTTTAGCCTAACCATATACTATAAAATAAAACATAGTTGTAATCTCCTTAAACTTTGAGACAAAACGTAGTAGTAAAAACAAAACTCTAATGTATAACAAGGTTTTCATCGTATAATAACTTTGCATATTTATAAAAACATTAATGTTTTTAATAAATTTAAAAAAAAGTAAAAAAAATCACAAAATAGTACAACACTCTTCGTCCTCGAAACCAAGGGACCTCAAAATAATTCGTTGTCTTGTGTTGTTAGCATATAGTTTAATACACCTTGCATAATTGCCATCAATCAAACAAATGTCAATTCAATTAAAAACATTAATGTTTGTAATAAATTAAAAAAAAAGTTAACAAAAAATTCACAAAACAATACAACAATCTTCGTCTTCGAAACAAGAGGATCTCAAAATAATTCTCTGTCATGTGTTGTTAGCATAAAGTTTTAATACACCTTGCATAATTGCCATCAATCAAACAAATGTCAATTTAACTAAAAATCATTAATGTTAGTAATAAATTAAAAAAAAAAGTTAAAAAAAAAATTCACAAAACAATACAACAATCTTCGTCCTCGAAACAAGAGGACCTCAAAATAATTATGCCTTATGTTGTTAGCATATAATTTTAATACACCTTGCATAATTGCCATCAATCAAACAAATGTCAATTTAACTAAAAACATACCTTGTTTGTAATAAATTAAAAAAAAAAGTTAACAAAAAATTCACAAAACAATACAACAATCTTCGTCTTCGAAACAAGAGGATCTCAAAATAATTCTCTGTCATGTGTTGTTAGCATATAGTTTAATACACCTTGCATAATTGCCATCAATCAAACAAATGTCAATTTAACTAAAAACATTAATGTTTGTAATAAATTAAAAAAAAAGTTAAAAAAAATTCACAAAACAATACAACAATCTTCGTCCTTGAAACAAGAGGACCTCAAAATAATTATGTTTTGTGTTGTTAGCATATAGTTTTAATACACCTTGCATAATTGCCATCAACCAAACATATGTCAATTTAACTGAAAACATTAATGTTTGTATTAAATTAAAAAAAAAGTTGAAAAAAGAATCACAAAACAACACTTGAACAATCTTCATCCTCGAAACAAGAGGACCTCAAAATAATTCTCTAACTTGTGTTGTTAGCATATAGTTTAATATACCTTGCATAATTGCCATCAATCAAACAAATGTCAATTTAACTAAAAATATTAATGTTTGTAATAAATTAAAAAAATTTTAAAAAATATTCACAAACCAATACAACAATCTTCGTCCTCGAAGCAAGAGGACCTCAAAATAATTCTCTGTCTTGTGTTGTTAGCATATAGTTTGATACATTTGCATAATTGCCATCAATCAAACAAATGTCAATTTAAGTTAAGGTTGTTGACTTATATGTTTCGTATGAGTTTTGTTTAACTAAATAATCATCTTATTATATAATGAAAAAACAGGATCTATAAAATGTAAAACAGGGCCGGCTGTGTTTATCTATAAAATCTTACTACCAGAAATCTAGATATATTTTCTGTTCAAAATTATACAAAAAAAAAATAAAAAGATAAAAAAAAAACAAAAAAAAAACACAGGATTTCTCTTTGAGAAACTAATCCACGAGCTATGATCATGTATTAATATCTGTACTTGTTCTCGTACGCGAGTGAATATGTTATTTATAATGTATTATTATGCATATTCGAAAATTTAAAAAAGTTCTACTTAAATAATATTTTTAAACAATAATATACAACATTTTAAAGTTAAATGACATTTAAAAAAAAAAAAAACTTTATAGTTTGTTTCCTATTAATATTTTTAATAAATCATATTTGATAGAGAGCTATTACAAAACAATAATTATCTCAAATCACAATGAATAATTTATTGACCTTTATATATTTAACTTTTTTAAATTTAGATTTTTAACTTAAAATTCATTTTATTTAAACATTAAAATAAGCTTTATATAAGAAAAGAATCAACTTTAACCATTTTGTAGTCCGTTATATCACAGGGACACCATGATCATAGATATTTAAGTTAAAACCAGAGAGCTTGTAGCCAAACCATGGTTGTAAAAATCCCCGACTAGGCCGATTAATCGGCCGATTAATCGCTAGTCCCCTAAGGCCGACTAGGCCCGACTATCCGACTAGGCCGATTAGTTGGCCGATTAATCCCGATTAACCCCGATTAATCCCTAGTCCCCACCCCACCGCCCGACTAGCGCCTAGCGATTTCTACAACATTGAGCCAAACTGGTACTTTGAGATTCTCATAAGCCTTAGGTTATGTGAGATCATGTGTTTAAATCCTGGTCAAAGCTGTCAGTAAAAGGTTTACTGCATAGTGGGTTGTCTCCTGAGGGGCATGGTGGATTTGCTCGGTTAAGCACTCGCCAACTCCTGGGCGTTGGATACCGGGGAGTTGGTAGCGGACTGTAATCATAGCGCATGGATTGTTGGATACGAGGATCCATTTGGGTCATGAAGAGGTATGCCGCCAAAGCCGGCTTCCCATATTCAAAAATTAGGCAATGGCCTATGGCCCCATATTTTTAGAGCCCCAATTGGTACAATTTTGCTGTCGATTTTTTCCCAAACATTTGGTCGATCGATTTTAAAAGTTTGAAACTGTAGTGAACTATTTGATTTATAGTTTTCGCTGAAAAATGGTCGAAAAAACGAACCGGACCGTGCGTGTTTATCCATACATACATGTGTGTATCTAGGTATGTATTATGTATATATGCATGTATATGACCAATGATGTCTTGTTCTAGCGGTAAGATGGACGTATGGGGAAATCATAGGAGACCCATGCCTTGAGTTCGATTCTTGATTCCACCCGGTTTCACCGGCCTTCCACTGTAATGCCTCGGGTGCTTGGGTCGGGTTTCCCCGGAATTGATGGCCGGTGGGTTAGGGACTCCGTCCGTCTGGACTAGTGGCCAGCTTGGATATCCTTTAGCCATTGGGGGCCGTGTACGAAGTACCCGACAGTTGATTAGTTGTCAGTTCATATATATATATACATGTATTATATTTGGGATTACAATGTGATTAGCATGTCTCAAACTGTAAAATGGTTATGTTTGATTTGATTTTAATTTTTAACCAGCTCAAACCAGAAAGACGAAACCCAGAAAGTTCAAATCGTAAAACCAAATCGAAACCAAACCGTTAATAACGGTTTGATTTTATTTTTAAATTTTTGTTTTGGTTTTAGTTATTCATAGACTGTTATTTACGGTTTCATCTAAAAATCAGAACACAAACACCCCTAATTAAGAGTCGTCCAAGCTTGGAATGGAACAAATGAATTAAAGAGATGTAGGGAAATAATGTAAATTTTCGAAAGGATGAAGGACCCCGGATTTTATTGACGTCTAGAGCGCTCAAATTAGTTGAGTTTATAAAAGAACGGAGCACGAGCAAAGGTTAGCTTGCTTGTTGCTCGTTAATTTTATTTCATTCTAATATTTATTAATTTGTTATGTCTATATATAATTATCTATTTGTATATTAATCAATATGTATTATATACGCACTCACACATATTCTACTCACATTTTTTTATAGATATTCATCATAAAAAAGATAAATGCTTAATACTTTAAAGTAAATATATATATTTTCAGCATCAGTTTGTATAAATACATTGAAAAAATTAATAAAAAAAATAAATATTTAAACCTAAATATTTAATTAAACCTTCAAACTATTCACTTTCATTACATATTTTTTTTAATTTTCCTCTTTCAAAAACCAGTTTTTATAATATACTTTTATGTTTAAAAAAGACGGGCTATCATACATTTAGTACTAATAAAAATATTGTTGATTTAAAAAATTGGGTTATTGAATTTAAATATTCCTAACTTTGACCTCTTAGCCGACAATATCTCCTAACTGAATAAATGTTTACTGACACTCCCAACTTTTAAAATATTTTCCATTGACACTCCAAAACAGGTGCCACGTCATAAAAAAAATTCTGTTTTTGAGTGTCAATGGAAAATGTTTTGAAAGTTGGGAGTTTCAGTAAACATTTGCTCATTAAGAGTATTGCCGGCCAAGATGTCAAACTTAGGAGTGTTTAATTCCAATAACCTAAAAAATTTGATACTATAAACAAAAATCATATTTTAAATAATTTATTTTTTAAAAAAAGTGTATGTTTTAATAAAAAAATCTTTTTATTTTTTTTGGACGGCCAACTAATCAAATAATATACTAAATTTTTTTTCTAGTATATTAAGAAATATGTTCTATTAAATTGAAATAAATATGAATAATATAATTAATATTTAAAAATATTATTAAATATGATGAATTAGCATTTAATATAAAAAAGAGAAATCGGAAAGTTAACATTATAATGCTTTAAAAATGACGCAAGATGTTACCCATTCCTTCATTTTTACACATTTATTTATTAATAATTTTAATTATTTGCTTTATGTTTACATTATTAATGTCAATAATTGTAGTTTAAATGATAGTGTTGTAGTTTTTAAATAATTGTATGTATTTAATCTTGACAAAAGTCGTTATTAAATATAATACTCTGAAACCATATCTACTTTATTCATTTAAATCTTGAAAATAACTATCAAGTTTATTAAAGTAGAATAAAAAATGGGGTTTGAAAAAAATAAATCAATATCTAAAAAAATAATGTAAATGTGCGACATCTATAAAATACGGGAGTACATTTAGATTTATTAAAATATATTAAATGGTGACACTTGTTACCACCATATTAAATCTAATATTTTGAATTGGTTACAAAATGTTTTAAATTTTCCTACCATATTAAATTAAAATACATTTTGTAACAATCAAAAAGCTATATTTTATATGGTGGTGACTAGTATCAACTTCTAATATATTTTAACCAATATATATTTTTATATAAAGTTTACGTCTTTTTTTAAACATTAATAACTTTTTATATTATATTATTTTTTATAAAAATTACACCATTAACTTATCTCATTTTCCTCTTTAGTTTCGTTATTTTATTTTATTTTTATGAAAAAACAGTAAATTACAGTGATCACTGTAATTTATAGTGATATATTTGCACAGTTACATTTGTCCCATTTTCTTTTTAATCCTGTTATAATCTTGAGTATTTTTATTTTTAATTTTTTCCAGATGCGTTGTATATACATCAGTGTAACGAACATAAACATAAAACATTATTTTGATTTTTTTCCAACAACAGTAAATTAAAGTGACGTAAAATACAATGATGTAATTTATAGCGATGCAATTTAAAATGATGTAATACATTATTTCCAGTGATGTGACTTATTATTTATTGTGATGTAGATTTTCTTTTTTATTGTGTTATAACCTAAACTAGTTTTTTAAAAAAAAAATCTAGATATCCTGTTTTACATTGATGTAACGAGCATAAAAATAACAGATTATTTTAATTTTTTACTAATAATGTTAATTAAAGTAATGTAATATACAGTGATTTAATTTACCATTGTCAAAAAAATTCAAAATAACACAATATATATATATATATATATATATATATATATATATATATAATTGTTACACTAATGTAAATACTTGCATAAATAAATTTAACAAAACTAGTCAAGACTATAACGTAATTAAAGTAAAAATAAGACGAGTATAATGGTGTGATTTTTATAAAAAAAAATAATATTGTACAAAAAAGATAAATATTTTACAAAAAAGATGGGGTAAAGTTTTGAAAAAAATTGACTAATTAAAATATGTTAGATGATGACACTTGCCATAGTCATATCAAATCTAGATTTTTAAATGATACTAAATGTATTAAATGTGTTAAATAGTTATGAATTTACAAAAAGACATAAAAGAAGTAAGTTTTTTAAATGTGTTACAATTATGTTAAAAAAATTTAAAATTTGAATTGATTTTGGCGAAGTTATACGGGTTAAATAAATACTAGTGGGGTTATATTTTATTCTTAATCATATAATATATATATATATATATTTATTTATTTATACGTGTGTGTGTGATTTTAAAGATTGTATATAAAAGACTCAGATAATTATCATACCAATTCAATATCAAATATTTATAAATAATGTATTTAAAAAAAAGACAATTTAAAGTATGATCTAATAAACCAATCCGTTATTTATTTATGTACTTTTTTTCAAATTAATTGTGCCCATGAATTAGAAGGAAACAATTACATGAGCTAATGCCTTCTTTGTCTAAAACACGTTATTTCCTTCAAAAAGATGCATGTTGGGTCCTATAATGTATATAATGTATAGTTGACTAGGGGTTTCCCCCATATGGTGGACGTAATTTAGCTACTTTTGAATATTAAAATCCAGAAATGTAAATATAAAAACGTGTACAACGGTTTTCACTTTTAACTTAAAATTTTAACATGTAACTATCGTATTATCGTTAAATGCGTGTAAATTAAAAAAAAATGCGTGTAAATTAGATATGCAAAGTAAAAGTTTTAATATAGTGACTATGTTTGTATAAAAGTAAAAAATAAAATAAAATACAAGAAAATTTGGAAGAAATAAATAAAGAAAAATTAAATATTAAAAAATTTAATTAATCACGAATAAATGAGTAAAATGAACATATATCAAAAAATAAAAATAAAAAGGGAAAAAATAGCATACCACAATTTCTTCAAGGGTAGCCCGAGGGAAGGGTGAACCCGACCTCCATCCCACTATCTTTTCAAGAGACACAAAATTTTAATATATATATATATATATATATATATATATATATATATATATATATATATATATATCTAGGGGTTCACAAGAAAACTTTTTATTTTCAAGAAAACTAAAAAACACACTTTCAACCAATCCAAACATTTGTTTAATATTTAATTATTTTTAATTAGAAGGATGTTTTGGTCAATTAACATCTCTATTATTATGAAATTTATTTTTTCTTAATGATTATCCACCTATACAAAAACTCATCTTCATAGTCAAATCTAATGATATTGGTATAGAAAGAAGCTAATAATTTCTTCATTGACCACATGATATTGTTTTTTTCCTTGATTTAAGTTTTATTATTTTAATTTTGAAGAAAATGGTTACCTATGTTTGGATTTGTAGAAAGTGACCTAGTTCAGAGCATTTTGATTCAAATTTGTTTCATTGGATATGCTTTGATTGATTTTTTGTTTTATTTATAACGATTTTGAATTAATATTTTTTGTTTCTCACTTGTCAAGGATCACAATAACAATTGTTTTAAGCAACAAACTGGTTCTCAGTTGAAGGCATCAATCAGATTTATATGTGTATCTTTTGTTATATTCTAATTATATATATTGGTTTTTGTTCATTTGTTGTTTGTATCCATCTTTAATTTGGTTTATTTCTTGATATTAGCAACGCATTTTTAATTACTTGATTACACATATGTAATCAGTTATAAATGTAACTAGATATTTATGATTACATATATGTAATCTGGTAATAAAAGTAACCACGTGAATGATTACATACACAAAAACACACACAAGCTACTTTACATGTATCATGGATTACATACATCATGTAATAATGGAAAATCAAAAATATATAATTTAATTACATATGTGTAACTTTGGTTCATGTATAAATGTAGACTTGATCGATACTTTTGATTAGTTGATTACATATACGTAACTTGAACGATTGGTTGAAAAATTCAATTTTTTTTAGTTTAGTTTATTAATAAAAAAAATCTAAAATGTTTGAATTTAATTTTTTTAATTAAAAACTACTTTCTTTAATGATTTTTACATTAATTAAGAGAGAGGAGAGATAAATATTATTTAAGGAATTTAATTAATTTAAATGAGTGCAAAATTATTTATTTTTTCTATTATACCCTTTTATCACTTTAACTAGATCCTTTAATTATCATTTATTTACATGCCCTAAATGATTTTAAGTATCGATTACATTACTCAACGGTAGATAAATGGTTTTCTTAGTTTTCTAGAAAAGAAGATTTTTTTGTGGAACCCTCTCACATACATACATACATACATACATACATACATACATACATACATACTTACATACATACAAGAAGATGATTAAAATTAACCATTTCTTATAGCATTAACCGAATAACTACATCTTATTACTTTGGGGCCACATTAAAGTAAATCTAAAGGTGTAGTTTTTTTAATTTATGTAATTAATGTAGGGCCCACTTACATTAATAAAAAAATAAAAAAAACCTAAACCTTTATATTTACTTTAAGGGTCAATTACATATATCCCCTTGTTAAAACCATTTGTTACATATTTACCCAATCATAAAACTAAATTACATATTTCTCCTTTCTAAACCAAATATATTACATATTTATTCATTTCATTTAAAAACAAATTATGTATTTCCTATTTTACCCTTAATGAAGTAACTAAAAACAACTTACATATTTCTCTTTACTAATGGACAATTTTGGAACATGGGGATATTTGTAATTTTAGTTTAACATTGGGTATATATGTAATTTTGATGTTTAATAAGGGGATATATGATATTATCCCTTACTTTAATGTGGGTCCCAAAGTAATAAGATTTAGTTATTCTGTTAACGCAATAAAAATAGGTTAACAAATGAACCGCATCCTATATATATATATATATATGATTGGGCTTAAATAAGAACTCACCTTAATTGAGATAACCCATTAACCCTATCAAAATTCGTCCAAATATTTGAAAAAAAAATTCATGAGCTTTATTATATATAAATAGGGTGTTTCTTTTTTGTGTTTTTACTAATTTATCAACATTTAGGATTTTACATCAGTGTAAATTCAGCAAAAATAAATATCGCTTGCTATGTAACGCAAACTTACACTTGGTTTAATTTCTAAACGCTTGTGAATTAACAAAAACACAAAAAAGAAACCCCTTATTTATGTATAAAAAAGACCATGTAAAAGATTTTCAAAGATTTGAACGAATTTTGGTAGGATTAATGGGTTAACTCAATTAAGGCGGTTAACAACCAATCCTTACCCTATATCATGGTTGTAAAAGTCGCTAGACACTAGTCGGGCGGCGAGGTACCGCCTAAGGATTAATCGACGCTAGGCGAATTGGAATTTTTATATGTAATTTTACAAATATTTATTATATACACACATTAATATCAATAATTTAATATAATACTTCAAATATATTAAAAAATAAACTTAAATATACTAAGTCAAGTACTTCAAATTACAAACTTAAACACAAAATTCAAAGTTTATACATGGATTTCGATGTTTAGTGGCAGGGTTCAATGTTTCAGATGTTGAATTTGATCTTTTGGAGATATATTAAGTATTTTGGGTTAAAAAATGTCTCGAATAATCACTTATCTGGGTCCTTTTTATTCGAAAAAAAAAAAAAAAAGCAAAAAAAACCAAAAAATCCAAAAAAAAATAGGCCGCCTAGGGCAAAATCGACAAGGTTTATGGGCGCCTAGCGCCTAGGCGCCGCCTAAGCTGATTTTTACAACATGCCATATATATATATATAAATATATATTCCGTCAAACTCCCTCTCACTAAATTTAGTGTTTCGGTAAATTTGTGATAACACTAAAATAAAATATATTGCTACATAAAAAGAGGAATTCATGAATTACGCATTTAAACAACCATCCACAAGTTAAAAACGAAAAAGAAAAGAGAATAAGAAATGAATATATGAGAAAGTCACAAATCAATGTTATGTATAAGTTTATGAATAAAGAATGAAGAACAAGAACATGTACAAATTGCATAATTACCTTTGCTGATAAAAGTTTTTCTATGTTAAAGTTATTGAATGGTTTTTTACGATCAACAATGTCTCAGGAAAAAGTTTGTGGATTGGTGATGATAGTTATCTACGAAATCTTAGATAATATAAACTGCGAAAAACTGATCAACTAATTTTTTGTTTAAAATGTTAGAAGAGCTTTACGAATAATCGGTTAACTATTATGATATGTATTTCTAATGCTATGATTTTGTTATGTCTATAATATATTTTTATTACCTTAGTCAATACTTGTCAATTATACAAATTTTTGTTTATATTTTCGAATTCGTTGTGTCTTTTTGCTCGGCTGGTTCTAGTCACTTTAATTCTCAAGTTTCCGTGACATTTTCTTTTTCAAATGTAATATTGAGTAGTATATGGATTTTAAAAGCAGATTCAAATAGGATACGTATTTGATGGAAACAAGATTTAAAATTCAAAAGCTTTGTGAATCCGAAGTTCTTAGCGGGGCCAATAATCAATGCCAAACAAGAAAAGTAAACAAGTACACAGTAATAACAGTTATTGCGTACGGGAAGATTGATTTTTTTTTAAAACGGCGAAAGTCTCAATCGTGTGAGCTCACTGTTTTTAGGTCATGTCATCAAGGTCTAGTTACATAGACCTCCCATGAGCCACAACCACCCCAGGAGGAAACCCTACTAAGAAAACCCCCGACTCCCTCAGACCCCTTTTTCGCTGCAGAAGGGATTTTAACCAAAGACCTCTCATTTGAAAGAATCCCGGGTTATCGTTGAGGCACTACCTCATTGGTGGGAAGATTGAATTGATTTGGAGTTTTAAGCAAACACAAATTTAACACGAGAAGGTTTGTAGTCAAATGGTACTCTCTTGATTTTTTTTATGAGAGGTCTTGGGTTTGAATTCAAGTTGAATCATGTTTGGTGAGGTAAGTTCAGAAGGTGTACCCAGTTGTGGGGTTTATTCTTGGGTGGGTTCGGCGTACGTCCTAAAGCGTCAAATCTGAGGGGACAGTTGAAATACCGTCTTAGATGTCGTCAATCCAGGCCGTTCCAAAAAAAAAAAACAAATTTAACGTTCCTTTGAAAGGTTATTTCTTAATCCTACTTTTAACACATAACAAAAATAATCTTTTACAGAGTATAAAATTTAGTCAATAATCTTGTTTTTATATTCGTAAATTTTTTTACGAAGAAAAATATTTTAGTTTAAGTTTATTTTTATAGCTTTATCTAATGCAGGTTATTTGATAATATATTTATAACTATGTGAATAAAATTATAATAAAAATAAGAATGTTGAGCTCTTCCTTTACTTGATTGGTCTATTGAGTAGCCCTGTGTTTTGATCCTTAAAATATTTTTTTTTGCGAAAATTCCCAAAATGACCAATTTAACCAATTTTTGCCTTATTTTCACCATTTGACTTCCCCATTCTAAGTTTGTCCATCCTTTGAATAGACGCCGATGTCTGTTAATTTAACGGACGGACGCTTATATAGGGTCCAATTAAAACTTTCCATGTGGCTTAGGCGACCTGCATTGCGCACGTCCCAGCCAAAGCACGTTCCACGTGGCATCATATTTGTCAGACATATGCATTGGAACGATGCGCACTTCCTCCCCTTGCACTTCCTCACTTGCGTTCAAGTGCAAAAGAGGTGGGGCCCATCTCAATAAAAAAACAATTTTCTTTTAAATAAAACATGTAAGGCTTTTTAAAATGAAATGGTGACGTGGAAGAGAGAGAATGCATGTGGGAAGGATGTGTTGGAGTTAAAAAGAGGAGAGATAATGCATGTGAAAAGAAAGAGTGAAATGCTGATGTGACAGTGATGACTAGGACGCATTTAGTTAAATGCAGTGTTTGTATTGCGGGTAGTCTTATATGGGCGTGGGCGTCCGTATACTTTGATGCACGCCCGTAATTTCAAAATTTTTGTCACAGGTGACCGACCGTACTTGTAATTTGCCATGTGGATTAAAAAAAAGACGGATTGGAGGGAAAAAGTGAGCGGGAAAGCTTTTTGGCGAGAAAAAAAATCAGTACAAGCGGGCTATTTTTTTTGAAGTACGTGCGGCACCCGTGACAACGATGTCAGTGTGGGCCTGGTGACAAAAATTTTGAAATTACAGGCGGATGTCAGAGTAAAGGGGCGCACACGCCCATTTAAGCCACTTGGTCAATTTGACTATTTTGAGAATTTTCTTTTTTTTTATCTATATTTAACGAAAATAAGTATTTATTATTATTTTTTTTTATCAAATGGCTTGGAACAACAACATCTAAGACGGCGTTTGAACCGTCTACTCAGATTTGACAGTTTAAGGCGTGCACCGTAACCCACACTAAGAGGACCTTCGTTACAAACCTGCTGATTTTGTCTTAACAAATAAATCTTTAACATAGGGAAGTCAATGGGATAATAATTAGGCTAAAAATTCATGGTTTTAATAAGTATTTATAATGGGTTCTGTTATCTCTCCACATCTTTTTATATTTTCAAACAAAACTAATAATTTTAAGTTTAAACAGTATTAATAAAATACGTTACATAACCAACACTAAAACTATAAAAATAAAAAAATGTAATCAAACCTTACAATTTTTTTTTGATAACTACAAACCATATGTCCTAAAAACCCAACCTAATGGTTAGGGCTCTCACATTCCATTATAGAGGTTAGGGGTTCGAATCCATCTGGGGCTTGAGGGACACTAGATGAAGGGTCAGTTTGAAGTTTATCATATGTTTGATTCCGATAGAGAGGGTGAATGTTTACCTATTACACGCGATTGCTGTGCATCAGGGGGTATGGGTTCTCTCGACGGTTGGAGGAGTCCGACCTTGAACGATCGGTTTCAAAGGGTAGGAAACACGTGATAATATAGCCGTTCAAAAAAAAAATTACAAACCATATTTTTTGTAATTATATTTTTCAAACGCATTGGTCGTTGGTTTGGTAGCACCTATAAATGGGTAATGATAACACATATGTGTATGAAAAGTGACTAATGATTTTAGTTTTTTATGTAATGTACAGGTGAAGTAATGTGGGTGTGATGAATACACATAGCCTAATGAGTGGAGTGACTAGTCTTCTCTATCCGCCCCGGTTTCTACAAGACTGTTATTAACATGGAGCGATAGAGTTGGTAATTTTTGACACTGGCTTGTTAACCCTAAGTAACAGATTTCATGTCTAAGATTAACATGTTTCTCTCTCTCTCTCTATATATATATATATATATATAGGTTCACACAATTTAGCTGACCCAATACGAAGCATGTCAAAAGGTGTTAGCGACATGTTAAAACCTTTAAGTTTGGTTAACATTTTTAAACACATCTTAACAACCTATTAAAAATTTGTTAATATGTTTAAACAAATTTATACTTTTATTTCTTCGGTTAAGAATTTACCCGGTGTGAGATATCACATTGTTCAAAGAAATAAAAAATATTTGATTTTTTATTATATATTTATACATGTCTTATTATACAACCTGTTTTTGTTTACAAACGGATTCTTGTTGTTTTCAATATAACACATATTGTGTCATCTCTAACACATCATGTCCATATCTTATCGTATCATATTCTATTGTAGATTTTTTTAGCCCAATCCTGCGAAATAGGGTCCACACCTTATGGTCTAACTTGTTTATAAACCGTTTGAGTCCATCAATTTCTAGTTAAGGGCCTATAATTTATGTAAATCAATAGTTTTATTGATGTATTTAAATTATATGCATTGAGTATGTGGGTTAAAAACTTAAAAGTACATTTTCAACTAAAATAATTAAACAATGCGTTATGGATTAGGAGTACCTACCCCCAATCCAAAAGCTGTGCCGTGACAAAACAAATCCGACAAAAATGAAAAAAAACAAAAGTATGTCGTGGTCACATGGAAACCGAAAGTTGAATGTTTTTCACGTGGGGCTTTTCTTGTTTAAACATGATTATACAGATTTAACAAAAAATTAACCATTTGATTTTATACTTTTCTAAAACTAATAAAAATTAAGAGGGTGGTTCATCATTTTTTTTTGCTACATAAAATATAGAATTAGCATGCTTAAATTATCAAATCAAGTGTTAAACAAGTTATTTTCAAGTTTTATGTTTGCAATAATTGCGTCGTCTGAAATCTGTTAAACCAGTTAAGACCCGTTTAACTATCCTTGTTACTTTTTATATAGAAGTTATGATTTGGTTTGGGTTAAAGGGTTTTCTTGGTTCACATGTAAGAGAAACAGATTTTGTGATACTGTTTTTCAAGACAAACTAACAAACTTACCCAGTATATTTCTATTTTTTAGTAGGGTCTGGGAGGAAGGATATACACAAACCTTAACCCTATCCCAGTTGGGACAGAGAGGCTGCTTCGAATGAGTCTCCGGCTCAAAGTTATCGTTTGAAGTTGATCATTTCAACATTTTTAACGTTATTTTTTACAAAAAAAGTAAATTAACGTTAAAATTAGTGTAATTTTACTTAGGTTCCTTGAGGGCCTACACATATATAAATTATATGTGTCCACCGCAAATAAGACGTATTTTTCAAAACGAAAAGATAATTATTTTGTTAGATTGGTCCTGAGTATATGAGCTTTTAATGCTCAAAATAAATGTTAAAAGTACTAAAGTAGATAAGATGCTTACACACTTATTTTGCTCTTTTTTCATTATACCAATCATATTTCCATAATGGTGGCCTAGTGGTAATGGAGTGAAAATATGTAATGGAGGTCTAGGGTTTAAAGCCCGGCACCGTCCAATTTTCTTAGGGTCACGAGATTTATCTCCCTCATGTTAGCCGTTTAACCGGCCAGCGAGAGACGCTTAATGGTGATGTTCACCATTTTTTTTTTCATTATACCAATCCTATATAAAAATAACAGTCAAGTTTTTTTACATTGTACTATACTTTTTACATGTACTGAATTTTTAAAATATGTACTGAAAAGTTTATTGTATTTTTATCATAATATGGTACACTAAAATGCACAATAAAATATACAACATAAAAAACATATTACAAAAATGTAATATATCATATAAAAATATAGTGTACCGAATTGTTGGTCTTTAATTTGTTCCTAAACGTATTTGTAATGTAAATTCGGATTTCAGCTCGGTTAATGATATAAATTTTTTGAATTTAGTTAATAGAATAAATAATAATTATATATGTTGAATTCAGTTTGTTATGTTTGATATATATGTATATATATATAATGTTTTATAAGAAAACTTCTAATTTAAAAAAAAACTAAGAAAACTCGAAGTAAACAAGCAATCTAAAAAAAAAATTTCATGATTTTTTATAAGGTTAGAAATGTTATAAGTAAAAAACTATTTAATAAAGATGTGTAAATAACGAAGTTACATATGCAACCAATAAAGTTAAATATGCGTAACTCATATATATATATCGTACATATTATATATAGGCAATAACATGAGTCACATGTATTTTTTTAACATTTTTAACATTATAATTAAATGAAAAACAAAAAAGCAAAAAACAAAATTGATTGGTAATAAGTGTGATTAGTTTTCTAATTTTCTAAATTTAACCCCCCCCCCCCCGGTGGTTACATATATATAGTAGGGTTATTGTAAAAAAGATAGTTTTGTAAAAACAACGATAAACAATCTGAAAAATAATATGTTATCATTAATGTTTATAAAATAACTAGTGACACAATGGTAATAAATACGCGGTTTTTACAAAAAGGTATAATAGGGATTTAGGTTAAATTGATTTGCATAAAACATGGTAACACCAAATTCGGGAGTATTTAGTTTTGATAGTTAGGGTAAATTTCTTTTTTGGTAATTCTCTGTACAAGCAGATAACATGCAATTAATAATCATATAAAACCAATATTCATTTAAAATATACATTAGCACATGCACTAACTTTACATAAAATAAAATAAAAATTTAACAAAAACCACATTTTAACACCTTTTTATCGCATCTTAACACTTGATATCATATAATAGCATCGTCTATTGATACTTTTTGGTGAGTCAAAATACTTAGGAACTACGTATGTAAAAATCATGATAATAAGGATGAATTTATTTTGATTGATTTGCGGTTTATTTTTTTAAATCGAATAAAGTGTTGTTGATTTTGGAAATAAAATACCTATGTAACGGAATAATAATCTTGTAAAAAAGTAGGGATTATTAAATCCACATTAAATTTAAATTTACTAGATTACCTTTATATAATAAATAAATAATAATACATGTGTCAAAACATTATTTGTTCCTACACTTTTTACAAAACTATCTATTTGTATATGATCCTACCTTTAAATATATGTATTGAATCTGGATATTTGGTTCGCTTAGATAAATTCCTAATACAGATCATTTTAGTTAATGGATAGGCCTAAAATAATTCAAAATTAAACAAACCAAACCCCTCAACACCCCTAATTGATGGTCGAATCCAAGTTTAATAAAGGGTCTCGACTATTATATATGCATTGGACCACAAAATGGTTGAGTCAGCTTTGATGTTTGTGTAAGCATTTGTTATTTCTATGACTTTTCCACATACAGTAGTTAATTTTATTGTTAGTTTAATGTTAACTGGAAGGCATTGTCGTGCGTTACCAAGGCATGTAAGCCTTTTAAAGGCCTAAAGCGACTTTATAAATTTAGGCCATTTTGTGAATTTTTATATTATTCTTTTAATTCAAATATGATACAAATATTTTTGGTTTTATTATGCTAAAACTAGTTTTAGTGATAAAATTGACCCATATAATTATAAATGTGTTAAGATTCGGTTTTGTTTATGTAAAATTAATCAAGCTAATGAAATAAAAATAAAAAATAATGATGAATAATTAATCTAATTGTAGATAAATTAAAATTAACTTTGGTTTTCATTGTAGAAATTACTTATTCTTGAGCTTTGCTCATTTTTAGTAGAGACTATAAAATTTGGAACAATTCTTTTAATACTAAAAACATGTGACTGATGATGCAAATAAGCTACATAAATTATCAACAAAATAGCCAAAATGGGCAAAATCAAGATTCAAGCTGAAAAGTAGAAAAGTGAAACATAAGTAAAAAAATCAAGATTTAAGCAATTACCATTGGTAATTGGTATTTCATAATTTTGTAAGAATAGAAGCAACTAATAAGCAAATGAAGAACCATCCTTTTTTATTTCTCTTTCTACAAATGATCTACAAAAATTATCTCATTTATTTTCAAGATTTTTCATTCTTTATTTGATTTTTTAACCTATTAAACCTAAAATCAAAGCTCAAATGTATAAAATAAACTTATAACATGCCATAAGAATTTAGGGGCCATAAGAAAATAGGGGCCTAAAGAAGTTACTTTAGGGGCCAGAAACAGTTGATTTAAGTGCCTTACCTATCAGGACGTCCCTCTGTGTTGTTATGATAGACGAGCAATCTTTTGTTTTGGAAAGTATCATCTAACGAGAAATAAATGAGGTACATTGAACCAAAAGAAGCTTATAAAATTTAGCATAAATTATTGATATGGTACATATTTTTTTTGAACGACGAAGGTCTCAATAGTGTGAACCCACTGTTTCCAGGCCATGTCACCAAGGTCTAGTTACCTGGACCTCCCATGAGCCACCACAATCACCCCAGGAGGAAACCCCACTGGGAAAACCCCCTGACCCCCAGACCCCTTTATCGCTGCGGGAGGGATTTGAACCCATGACTTCCCATTTGAAAGAATCATGGGGTACCGTTGAGGCAATGCCTCTTTGGTTGATATGGTACATATAGTTTGCTAATATTTCACATGTGGTCCGTGGATTTCATAAATTATCCATATGGTCCGAAAATTTTGACATTTGTATCACATATAGTCCTTAGTCACCAAATTATAAACGTATAATTGACCAAATTATTCTCATATAAAGACTATATGTCTATATGTGTTACAAATATTTAAAGTTTAGGAATATATGGGTAGTTTATAAAACTAGAGATCAAGAGTGAAATACTAGCAAACTACTTTTACGTGAGAACAATGCACATAAGATGAACTGGTAAATTAATTTACTTTACCTCACCTAAGAACATACTAATTTGCTTGTGTAGGTCAACTCAAAAATTAATTAGAAAATTAAACGACTCAAGCAAGTTAGAACTTAGAAGTGAATTAATTATTATCAATAAACTTAAAAAGAAAAAAAATGTAATTTTTGCTTACCTGAGAACACGCTCATGAAATGAACGGGCCAATTAATTTGCTGTCTAAGAACGGATCATTTTGATTGTACGGGTCAAATAAATACGTTACCTGAAAATTAAAAGGCTCTATTGGATCAGAAATGAATCAAATAGAGCCCAACCCAATTGATAATCTACGAATCAAATTTGGTTTTGGCCCATGGAATTTTAATTTTCAGACGAATCAAAGAATCCATATGTGACAGAAGATTCAATTTGTATAAAACTAGTGGATTTTCGCGCGTTGCGGCGGAAAATGCGCCACGATTGTGAATATTAGAACGAATACATCATCTGGCATATAAAAATGCAGGTATAAAGATATGTCGCAATGGCTGTCACTTCAACATAAAACCTTAAATTGTACTCATCGTAAACGTGGTCGTCACAACAAAAAAAAAAGGTCGTACTTAGTGGTTATAAATCCATCAAAAAACAATAAACCGAACCATCGTAAAAACATACGACACTCCCAAAGAATATGAACGCAAACGTAAACACGCGATGCTAAAATCCGTAAACGAAAATAATATAACAGTTTTGTATTCGCAAAATTTAGAGTAAATAAATACGAATATATAGCTGACAAATAAAACGGAGAAAACATCATTTAATTATTGTTATTTATTAGTATTATTTAGTTATTATTATTATTACTATTTAAATAAAATAGTTAAAAAAACCAGAAAAAACATAAGAAAACAAAAGATGACATTGATGGGATTCGAACCACTAATCCGTTGCATAAGCATCACATTTAACCAGCAACCTAGCCAAACTTATGGTTCATGTTCTAGAAAAACTATATATTTATTTAGCTAATATTTTTATTTAAATAAGGATATATTTGGTAGTATAATTATTTTTTTAATATTATTACTGTTTGTTTGGTTTCCATTTGTATATAGAGTAATTTTATCTTTATACCACTTAATTTTGATGAATGACCTTCTCTAGTATCATGAATACATCATGAATACAGAGAAGGATCAAATATGACAATATTTTTGTTTAACAAGAGTATGACGCAATATAAGCAATGTGTCATGTTAAAAAAATGAATAATGATAATTTATACATAACATTTTATGTTTTGCATTATATTTTTATTTTTTGTACTAGATTTTTTTGTGCTGCCTTTTATTTTGTATCGGATTTTTGTTTTTTGTGTCGTATTTTTATTATTTTTTTACTGGATTTTTATTATTTTGTACTGAATTTTTTATTTTTTTACTATATTTTTGATTTTTTGTACTAGATTTTTATTTATGTACTGGAGTTTGTTTTTTTGCTAGATTTTGGTTTTTGTATTTTAAAATATCACATGTCAAAATCATAGTCTCCTGCTATTTTTAGGTAAAATTTCTTTCTAGTGGATCCAACTAAAGGTGGCCAACGTACCGGGAACCGAAACCAAGGAATCGAACCGGTGGGTACAGGGCGGTTCCGGGTTTTCAGAGGAATTGGAACCAGAACCGGCAAAAAACCAGTTGGAAACGGTCAAAAACCGGAACCAGTTTCGGTTTATTAAAAAACCCGGTTTGGCCACCTCTAGATCCAACCCACATGAACATATTCCTAACTAAAACTCAGAAGCTAGGACATTTTTGTCACATAAACACTCACCATCTTAAAAAAAAAAAATAAGATGACCAAAACCATATTTTGAATTCAATTGTAGTTAAAGCAGTGGATAGAAATTAATAATTATCAACAAATAAAAATAAACATAAGATGTTAACAGGGACGTTTTTGGGTTTGGGCAAAGTAGGCGGGGGCCTGTTCTCCTACGGGCCTGTTCTGTAAATAAATATATACATACACATAGAGGCGCGCATATCGGGTTTTTTCTTGAAACCTGTTCTTGTTCCGGTCATCAAACTCAAGACCCAGTTCCAGTCCTGGTTCCGGGTTTCGACCGGTTCCGGTTTGAGTTTTGGGCGATTTCGGTTCGGGTTGTGGCCGGGTATAGGTGGAACCAGTTCTGGTTTTTCTGGTTCTGGTTCTGATTTGTCTGAAAAACCGTTGCGTTTGTACCCATCGGTTCCGGTTCCAGGTCCCCTTTTTTTGCCCACCTCTACACTCACACACTTTTTAAGATAAAAGTATGTAGTTAATTTTAAAAAGAGTAAATTACGGTTTTGGCCCATGTAGTTTAAGTATTTTAACTATTTTGACCAAAAAAAGAATCTTCTATTAATTTAGCCTATGTGGTTTAGATAACTAACATTTCTGGCCCCTAACCATAGTTAGATTTTGGGCCAAAACCGTTATAATAGTTAGTTTAAGGGGTCAAAACCGATAGTTGTCTAAACCACATGGACTGAATTGATTGAAGATTCTATTTTGGGCCAAAATCGCTAAAACATTTGAACCACTTTGGCCAAAACCGTAATTTAATCTTTGAAAATTAAAATGTTTTACTTTATCTTCATTTTCTCGTCAACATTTAATTTATTTAAAATCCTATTAATATTTAAACCATCTTTTAGTTCAACTCTTTATCAATTACCCAATTACTCCTTTTCTTTTTAGATTGCTAAATTTGAACCTAAGAAAAAAATCATAACAAAATCCCTTTTTTACTTGCCCTGCTGGCAATCTTAACCCAAAGCAAGGAAAATAGGTTGGGTTGGTTTGGGTGAATAAGTATTGTAATTTGGGTATAAATGGGTAGCACCATAACGTAGAACGGGTGGAGATTAGTAACCTCTTAATACAATACGGGTTAAGATTAATAACTTAAAAACTATGTAGACAGAATAGATTTAAATGGATAATAAGTGGTGGCAAACTATTTTGGCTTATATAATCAAACGATGAAATAAAAGTACTTCTAAACCACGTTCTATTGCACTTAATTATTTGATTTAAAACCATTCAATATCATAAAACCATTAAACATGCATTCAAAACCCATTATATCTTCGGAAAAAATTGCAAGCTTAGAAACATGTACATGTTCATTATTATAGCCTTTGTTTTGATAGTAAAAGCATCCAAAAGTTTAATCTCATCAACAGCGGAGCTTGAAAAAAAGCTCGGAGGGGGCCAAAGGATTTTTAGGAAGAAAACGGAGGAGGGCGAAGGATTTTTAGTAAGAAAACGGAGAAAGCCGAGGGATTTTTAGGAAGGAAACAAGAGGAACCGAAGGATTTTTCGACAAAATACAACTAAATCGACCATTATAACCGGAAAAATGAGGGGAGGGGGAGGGGGCGGGGGCTCCCCGAGCCCTCAATAAGAACCGTCCCTGCTCATCAATGTGGGTCAAGGCCTACATATACCTTCATCCCCTTACCCTTTTCTAAATTTATAAATAAATAAAGTATATACATATAAACCATAGAATGAGGTAATCCAATAGTTGAAAACTATAAAATTATGCCACTAGATATGGCTCATGTTGACAAGATCATCTGACTATGATAAATACTTATGGGGACTCCTCCAACTATTAAAATGCATGTTTCATATGTTTCAAAAGCAACATAAAGAACAAGTCCACATTCACATGCATATAATCAAATACTCAATCCTAAACTAGACCTAAATCAAATCATATAACATGTAAAACCTGCCTTAATTTATCAAATAAAAAGCAAAACAAGCTTTAAATCAAACCAAATCAAATCAAAATCAACACTAACGAAACTAGAACATCAAATAATTAATGAGCAGTAAATGAAATTAGAATCTAAATATGCAATAAATCAATTATCAATCCAAATAAGCCAAATATGAAATACCTATCGGATGTTGGTTCAAAGCAAGTTGCAACAAAGAAAAACATATATTATGAACATATTTGTTGCTTGGAAACTTTACTGCAAAAAAAAAAAAAAAAACTCCACCATCTTTCATTCACTTAAAAATCCATTAAATGCATCCCAATAACAAAGCAAAACAACCAAGAAACAAGGAAACACTAGCCCATTATTTACACCATGACTCCACTACTATGACTTAACCATAATCAGAAAACAACCCATGATCTAGACCCACTAATTGACTTAATAAACACCAAATAAACATGTGACTAAATTAAAAACACTACTGGCCCGTAACCCGACTTTATGACCCGTCAAGATTAATCCAACATCGGAGAACAGTGCCTGCAATTGCCAAAATAGATTGGGAAAATCATCAATTGTCGACACCAATATAGGTTTCCTTGTTTCCCTCTTGTTTTGCAATGGTCTCCTTGTTTCCCTCCCTAAGATTTGCCATAATATTTTTTTTTCTCTGCTCGCTGTCCCTCTCGTCTCCTCTCAATTCAAGGTTTTTTTTTTCCAACTCCCTATATTCCCATTCATTTGAGTAGTCGTGACCTGAGTCCATTTAATTATTCAAGCCCAAATTCAAATCCACATATGTTAAGCCCAAAACCATATCAAAAATAAAGGTCCTTAGTGTTTTGGAGGCCATGAGCCCTAGATTGAGCTGATTTTGGGCCGGCCCTGTTTATGAGCCTCATCTAAACTACATGATATTTTAATTGAATATGACATGTGTTTTCGTCATCTGATGCAAGTGAGCAACAAATAGCAGTAAACAATAACCAACTCCTATACATGTTGTCCATCATTTCCCTTACTCAAGTTATGAGAATTTAATCATTGTTAAGTCTTACTCTATACCCTTCTTCCAAGACTGTCACTAAATTTGAATTATAAAATAACACATGGTGTAATAGAGATAAGCGAAAATTATTGTACTAAAACACAAGTAAGAATACAAGATGTATGGTATTACATAATATACATATGTCAAAATCACTTGCGACATGTCATTTATGCCCTTACACCTAGCCTGACATGTATATGAAAAAAATATAATTTTTACCGGTAGGTTCTAAGTTTTAACTATTGAAAACACAATTAAAAAATTTCATATGTTTTAGATGACAATGACATGAAGTTCATAAACACAAAACAACCGACTTTTAAATTCCCTAACCAAAATCCGAGTCACGAGAACCCAAAAATAATTTATCGTACTAACCACCATCATGTGGACCGTACTCACATGATTATTGCAATGAAATATCTACATTTGTATCACATTATTACTGCAACGACATTGTCGACCCCTATCGACTCAGCATGTCAAATCACATTTTTAACTAAAATATGTACATTGGCAATTTTAAAACATTTTCAAAAATATTGAAGGACCTGTGTCTAATTTAAAAATACATGGGTGGTATTATTCTTACACCACAAAAAAAATGTATTCACACCCTTAATGCACATCGTATTAGCCTCTACGAGGCGTATATGAGACATGTGTACTAACCTCGGTCAAACAAGAGGACGATGATTTGACCTAAATGCCATGTAGTGCTTATATGTGGCGTATCAGTATGATGCCCTGTAAAACGACAAGACAATGATTTGACATATACACCATGTAGTGATCTATACGTGGTGTTTAAATACGAGGTTCTGACATTTCGCATCAGAAGATGGTACACTAGCGCCATGTTTTGGCCTATACGTGGCATTTAGGTTTTTTTTATACGTGGCGTTGAGTTCAATACTTGGGGTTTAATGTTTAAAATATGCATAATGATCTTAATGCGCAAACGAAGTTACGAATTACTTGACGTGACATTTTATTCTTCTTAAGTTTTCAATATAAATGTTCATTTACGATTCATTTGATATAATAGTTACTGTTCACTGTTAGAAGTTTTTCCTTGGTAGTTTGTTCGAATTCTAGGTATAAGATTTATTGTTTGCTACCATTCATTCAATTAGAAAAATATCATCGTGGGACAGTGACTTTTCTTCAGTCAATATTCCTATTTTTCACGAGTGAAGAAACTTATCAGGTTAAAAATTGTAATTTACTTGTTTTGTTAATCACAATGCTTTCAAAAATGAAAGACTCCAATTAGACCAAGATTTTCGGATCTTAACGAAGAGGTTGCGGCTCAATCTTCATACCGGTAATTTAATTTGAGCCAGGAACCTTGCGTTGATGATGTGAACCGGGAGCTTAAATTGTATCCCCAAATATGGTCTGGAATACCAATGAGGTAACAGAGTTTTCACTTGCATTTAGTTAGAAGTATATTAGTTTTTTGACATCATTGTTTTCAGATATTCAAGTCTGTTGAAGAGTTGATAGCATGGATGAAAAGCAGAGCATTTGACAGTGGATACATCATAGTTAACAGATGATCAAATAAAAAGAAGAGTACTAATGAGGTAAACAAAATATGGCTTGTATGTGATCATGGTGGTGAACACAATAGTACGGCCATCTTAAGGCGTGCAAGTATCAAAAAATCGGTTGTCTGTTTAAATTAATTGGGATATATGACAGTGATTCTTATGGTTGGAAGCTTCATATAAGAAATGACAAACACAACCATGAAACTGCTCAAAATATTAAGGGGCACCCATTTGTAAGAAGATTGTCCGAGCAGGAGCATAATATGGTAAAATTCTAATAAGGCAACACATGGAGTCAAACAATATACTCTCCAGCATAAAGAAAAGGAATCGTAATAATGTCACCATCCATAAAGACATATATAACGCGCAATAAAAACTAAAAAATAAACAAAAAGCCGGTACAACCCCAATGCAAGTTCTAGAGAACCTGCTGCATACGACTAACTACGTATATTATACTTCGGAAAACTCCTTCAAAAATGTTGTAGAGGAGATTTTTTTTTTGTCATAGGAAATCATACAACTGGTGGCGTGGATTCTCACATTACTGATGATTGACGCAACTTACAAGACTAATATATACAAACATCCTTTTATCCATATATTCGGTGTTACATCAACACACATACGTTTTGTATCGTTCACGCATTCATGAGCAAATAGAAAGAGGAAAACTATCATTGGGTTCTAAAAGGGTAAAATGGATGCTAAGTAAGTGTATAGAGCACCACGTCATAATAATTGATGGTGACCTTTCCCTGATGAGTTCATGTCGTAAAATATTTCCAGACGCTTCCAGGTATTTATACAGATGGAACATGTTAGTGAAAAATAGTTTGGTTAAAAAAATTTTCTTTCGCAAGTGTTTCCGTTTAAAAGTAAATAGAAAACGCCAGTGGTTCAAAAAGAGACACGCAGACGTCCAACATTGAAGTCTCAACAACAAAGGGATGAAGAATCTAGACTTAGCGTAGTTGTCTACTCAAAAGAAAGTAATTTTCAACTTCCAATGCATAGTCGTTCACACCAACAATCTCAAACCAGTAGAGACCTACAATACAACGTAGTTGTTCAACGTCTTCTAAAGGAAAAAAAAAGAAGCGAGCCTAGTCAAATTGACTTGCTAGTTGGTTCACAAGTGAAACTAGAAGCAATGAAAACGATTTGGTAGTTAAATTCCTTCAATATTTGACTGCTCTGTAAATATACAAGATGTTTTGCCAGATGATAATTGTAGTTTCAGGTTTGTAGCTGTTGGGTTAGGGTTCCATGAAAATCAATGGGGTTTCTTTTGCCAACAAATATTACAAGAGTTGGACACCCACAACACTTCATATAGATATGTTTTGACTTGGTAGACCCATGTTCATATGACGCAATACACCATAGCATAAATTGGCTTGATATGAAACATGCACCCCAAGAAAATTGGTTGCTTACGCCTTATATGGAACTAGTTGTTGCACAAAGATTTGGCGTGATAGTTCACATTTTAAGTCAACAACGGTGTAAAATGTTTTTCCCCTTATGGTTAGGTCTATCGGCTTTAACACAACATAATGTGGTTTGTCTTCTTCATATGCCTATGTATTTCGTAAACTTGAGGTTGGAGGGGGAATATCCAATTCCAGCTGCAAGTTTTGTTTGGAAATGTTACCGAAATGATGTCGCAAGTGAACGGGAGATGATATATCAACAAAGAACCCATCACATGTCGATCTTACGGATGCTTATGCTTAGGTTATCCAGCTCCTTTCACTTCCATAGCCACGACTGTATCCCCCTCGGCCCTCCCCCTCACGGTGATTAGTTAGTATTTTCAGTTACATTTGTATTGTTATGTATAAACAAACGCTTGTGTTTATGTTTATCTATAGTACATATTTGGTTGATTTTGTTTGGTGATGTGTGATCTATTCTTTAAATATGTTTGTATCTGTTACATCATGTTAGAACAAATGCTTGGGTTTTAACTCTATTTATATTGTTCTTATACAGAGTATGCATTATTTATCATGACATTATGTCACATCAATATGTTCGAACTAATACCATCATTTATATATCAATTATTAATTGTATATTCAAGAATTATATCTAAATTATTATTAATGTTAATTAAAAACCTTTAAGTTTCAAAACTTAACTTATCCTAATGTAAATTAAAAAAAACAAAATATATATATCAACAATATATATTTTTATTCGACGATAAACAATTCAAAATAAACTCAATCTCAGTGTTAAAAAATGGCTAACCAAAAAACATACGGAGAGAGCCTTCAAAATCCCGCAAGCCAAACGAATCGACCAAAAGTGAATAAAAAACCACATTATCAAAATATTGATACTGTACCAAAAGTAAAATAAAAGCACACTATAAAAACAACCTCTGAAACAAAATGATAATAAAACAAGAAAATTAATTTTTTTTAACTCTATACGTCACGTAGTTGTTTATGCTTATTCATTTCTCATAATTAATATTATTTATCTGTTACTTGTAATTTTTAATTTGGCTTACTCGTATTTTCATTTTGGTATCTTTCTTGTTTTAGTATTAGGTAACCAAAGAGATCATATCGGAAAACTGGTGAGAGAGTTACTATTGTAGAGTCCATACGTATGATGACACATTAATGACACCGCACGTTAAATGACGTACACAAGATCGTGAGTTTCAAGTTATCAAATAACATGAAGCATACGTCAAGGACGATTTGTTATGGAAAATTTGTTAACATTTGCGAGTACTTGTTATAGTTTTTGAGTACTTGGTTGCTAATGAATAGAAAGTAATGGGCTATTGACTGTTTTATCAAACGTTCGAGACCTATTGAATGTTAATCTTTGCAACCGTTGTTTAGAGTAAAGTGTTAGCTTGGATGCTTGAGTTCCATATCGTTTGTTCGTTGCTCAATGATCATTTGATTTAATATCTGTGATAGTAACACATTAGTCTTAGTTGGGTAATGATTTTAGTTGATAAGATGATAGTGTTAAAAAATGATAAATTAATTTTAATAAATGTTATAATTATGTTACAAAGAAACATGTATCACTTAATAGTTTAATCGACTAATTTTATTGATCATATAATCTCATTCAATTCATGAAACACAATCCAAAGCGTGTCTCAGGCTGTAACAAACGTACATATCAAACCACTCAAACGTCATTACAACTCAAATTCAGGCTTCAAACGAGCCTTCTACCATAAAACAACAAAATGATAATAAAACAACAAAATTATTATTTTTTTAACTCTATACGTGACGTAATTGTTTATGCTTATTCATTTCTCATAATTAATATTATTTATCAGTTACTTGTAACTTTTAATTTGGCTTACTCGCATTTTAATTTTGGTCTCTTGTTTTAGTATTAGGTAATCAAAGAGATCATATCGGGAAAACTGGTGAGAGATTGACTATTGTAGAGTCCATATGTATGATGACACATCAATGACCTCACACGTTAGATGACGTACACAAGATCGTGAGTATCAAGTTATCAAATAACATGAAGCATACTTCAAGGACGATTTGTTATGGAAAATTTGTTAACATTTGCGAGTACTTGTTATAGTTTTTGAATACTTAGTTGCTAATGAATAGAAAGTAATGGGCTATTGACTGTTTTATTAAACGTTCGAGACGTATTGAATGTTAATCTTTGCAACCGTTGATCACTACAAGGATAACAATGTATAGCAACTACACTTGTCGTCGCAATAGCTCCAAAATATCGTCGCTATAGCCTATAGTGACGAAAGCTCGTCGCTGCCACGTCGTCTCAATTGCTTCGTCGTTATTGCCCGGACATGTCGTCGCAACACCTGTCGTCCCTATTGCTTCATCTATGTCGCTATAGAGCCTATTATAAAATTTGTTTTTTCTTTTTTTTTTTGAAAAATAAATTATGTTTTTCAATTAAAAAAAATTGAAATAATAATTTTGATTAAAATATTATTTTTTTATCAGATTCCGTAGGTCAACAACAAAATTTTTATTTTCACAGATTAAAAACCTGTATTTTGTATATCAAATTCAACCTGTATAAACCTGCTATAAAATTTAAAACAATCCCAAATCTTCAAATTACCAAAAACATAATTATCCTAATGCGCGCATGCACAATACATGTTTAACAGTACACATCCGAATCCAAATTCAACCACAAAACACAATTATCCAAACAAACACAAACAATGTAGTTTTAAAGAAACACAAGATAACCCAAGTGAAATCCTATTCACTCTCATCATCATCATCTTCTTCTTCTTCAAAGGTTGGTTTGTAGGTATTTTCGAAAGGATTGTCAAAGGCTTTTTGGCATGACATCAGCTCGTTTATATGTTGTTGCATCCGTAGGTTAATTTCTTGTTGTTCTTGCCAACGAGCATTTGCTTGTCGGAATTCGTCGTGCAAATCTTGATTGTGTGGCGTATACGACATACTTGGAGCAACATCTGAGGTTACACTTTTCACCATTCGGCCAACACCCCGAATGTGACCACGCCTTTGTCCCAACGACCTTTCAAGTATTTCAACCTCATTAATTGGCGTATCATCGCCACCTGAGCTTGACATGGTCTTGTTCTTCTCGTCCATAATTTTACCCTACATTTAATCATTTAAACGAGTCAAAGACATATTACACAAACCAAAAGCTCTTAACGGGTCAAAATTTACCAAACATATGCATATACACTTAAAACATGCAATTGCAACTATAAACGGGTCAAAATTAACTAAACATACTTATATACACTTACAACATACAATTACAACTCCAAACGGGTCAAAATTTACCAAACATACTCATATACCTTTAAAACATGCAATTGCAACTACAAACGGGTCAAAATTTACCAAACATACGCATATACACTTACAACATACAATTACAACTCCAAATGGGTCAAAATTTACCAAACATATGCATATACACTTAAAACATGCAATTGCAACTATAAACGGGTCAAAATTAACTAAACATACTTATATACACTTACAACATACAATTACAACTCCAAACGGGACAAAATTTATCAAACATACTCATATACCTTTAAAACATGCAATTGCAACTAAAAACGTGTCAAAATTTACCAAACATACGCATATACACTTACAACATACAATTACAACTCCAAATGGGTCAAAATTTACCAAACATATACATATACACTTAAAACATGCAATTGCAACTAGAAACAGGTCATAATAGCCTAAACTCACATACAAAGACATATTACACAAAACCAAAGTTCCTAACGGGTCAAAATTAACCAAACATACTCATATGAGTCATTATAACCTAAACTCACATACAAAGACATTACACAAGACATGCACTTACCGAATGAGTTTCTGCCAGCTCATTGTACCAACCTGAGCTTCCCTTACAGTGCATCTCCCTCTAACCTTCAACATGTTTTGCAACCCCGGTTTCTTGGACCTTACAAACAATTAAAATATTATATTAATGAAATTTTAAATATATATTTACACATATAATGAAAATGTTAGGATTTTACTTCAGTGTATCGTCTTTGTGCATAAGACTGCGTCCCATGATAACTCTCATAGAGTTGTTTTGAACGATTTGCTGAGTTTGCTTGAGACCGTTTCTGGTATGTTAGAATCATTAGACACCTTATTTTTAAAATTTGAACCAAAACCATCAGGTAGTGTCACTCCTTTAATAAACTTACAAAAATGTACTCGATCAGTGGGTGTGAAAGAGTAAGGTGCATGTGGCTGATAAACTTTGTTGTTATTCCTTGTTAGCCATAAGTTTTTTTGAATACCCATATTTTCTAAGTCTTGTCTTGCTTTAGGTGTGTCTTTGGATTTTTCATTCATTAACAAAGTACCTAACAAGCTCTCACACACATGTTTCTCAACATGCATAACGTCAAAATTGTGTCTCAAAAGAAGATAAGACCAATAATCTAACTCAAAAAAGATATTTTTTTTGTCCAATTCAACTCAGACGTGGCACGTTTTCTTTTCACACCCCCGTGACTTGGATGTTTTCCTGGTACACGATTGGGAAGACTTTGTAATTGTTTTAACATTAGTATGTTAGTTAATGGCTTTGGAGGATCTCTGGTATCTTTTTTGCCATTAAACAACAAACTGTCCCTCCATTTATGATTCTTAGTTAAGAATCGTCTGTGACCAATAAAAGCTATTTTATTGGTTACAGGACACGAGGGTGTATCGGCGTTACAAGTAGGACATGCTTTATAATCTTGACCACTCCATCCGGACAAGCTACTACGAGCAGGATAATCGTTTATTGTCCATAATAATGTTGCACGCATCGTGAATACAGTTTTGGTTGATGCATCTCTAATTTGAACTCCATCAATTCACAATGTTTTCAACTCATCCACCAAAGGCCTTAGAAAAACATCAATGTCTTTACCAGGAGATTTAGGACCTGGAATTAGCAATGTTAACATGAAAGAGGACTCTTTCATACATAACCAAGGTGGTGTATTATAAGTTGTCAACACCACTGACCACATACTATAAGTTTGACTCATGTTACCAAAAGGGTTAAAGCCATCAGCAGCCAAGCCCAATCGAACATTCCTGGGTTCTTTGGCAAAATTGGGATATTTCTTATCAAATTCTTTCCATGGTTTACCGTCAACTGGATGGTGCATCATACCATCCATTGACCATCCAGCATGATGGCCATGTCATATCTTTTGCCGTGAATCAAGAGCTATACTTTCGTCGAAGACGAGAAGTTAAAGGAAAGTAACGCAACACTTTTTGTGGTACCTTCTTCCCCTTTGTATTCTTATCAACCCATCTACTTTCATTACAAATAGGACAATTTTGCATAAGAGCATTATCTTTCCAAAACAGAACACAATCATTTCGACAAGCATGTGACAACTGCAACGAAAAATTCGGCATTAATGACGTGAGCACATTTGGTCGTGCTTGAAATCCACGAGGATTTAGCAATTTTGGTTATTAGAGATTGATAGTATGTGAAAAATGATGAACGTGGGCGAAAACCGTGCGCAAAACGGAGTTCGTATGCTCCCGGAATCGCGAAACGAAGATTAACTCAAAATTTGAAGAAACCCACGTGGGGAGGTACGCCCCGGGACACACGCCGAGCCGGGGCGGTGCGCCCGGGACCCTATGTCGGCAAAAAAATTGTTAAAGTGATCAGATCACCTGGGAAGCATCTAAACACATTTTCTTCGACAGTTTCTTGTTCCCAGACGTCCAAGAACTCATTTTTATCATCCTAAATTCATTTTAAAGGCTTCTAATCATCCGGATCGCGCATAGGATCGTGTTTTCAAGCCCTGATCGTTGTTTTAACTGCAGATATCCGTCAGATTAGTTAAAGATCCGTTTAAACTTTCTGGTTTGATTTTGATTGATTAGATCTTGATTTTGAACGTAATGACATAGTTAGGATTGTTGATTATTGCCTAGATGATGGCTAGGATTGATTATAAACAAAGAACACGAAGTTTTAACGGTTAAATCCTTGTTTTGATCCGTTGTAATGCCCGATTTGCATGAAACCATACTCATAATTATAATGGTTTAATCCATTTGATTATAACAATGTAGGTTATTAGTTGGATTAATCCTTGAAATGCAAGGTTAAATCCAAGTGTTTCAAACTAATCACAATCATTAACATACTCATTGGAACGATTATCTGATGTTTATGATAACAGTCAGATTAGTATGTTAAACATGGTTATTACACCTATCCTAATGCTACATTGTGATATTTCATGATATTTGGGTAATCAATAACAAGGATTAATCATTTCTAAGACATTAATCCATCTAGAAACTGTTTTAGCATTATAATCAACAACATTAACTATTTGATTAATCCGAGATTATTCTGATTAATCAAGAGGGTCATCAACCTTGTATTAGGAATCTAATGCAACGTAGGTTCCTACATTATCATACATTGTATGATATAATACTAAATTAACCAATTAAATATTTAATATCGGGTTGATAACTTGCAAAGCAATGTCTTTGACATTGAACGTTCAGAAGGATCTAATCAGTAAACTAGAACATAAATAATTCATTAAAAATAACTAAATGCAGAATCATCTCTTTGTTGTTAGCTTCGAGATATTTTGCTACCTATATATCATAAGGTGAGTTTCGTACAACCCCTTTTTCTCTTTAATGTTTTATAAACATCAGGGTAACTCTGCAAACTATTTACTGAACATATGATATGCCTCAATGATATATGTGTGATTTCATGTGACTTTTGTGGGATTTCATGGGATTTTGCCTGTAGAACTGAACTCTATCATGGAACTAAAAGTCCTCATTCTTGAACTGTATCTAGTGAACCCATGTGTAAAACATTGATAGTACTATTGGTTGACACCCCATTCGCTGGGAGGATTGCATCTCCCCTTGTGTTAATGTTTGTTATCTGTTTCCAGAACTTCTTAATGGTATGATAGACATTAAGACAATGAGGCACTAAGATATGTACCGACGGGTAATATCTTGAGAACAGAACTAGACGTCCGAAAGGAACTAGATACGGGTCCCATGGTTATCCGGAACTGAACTTTTGAGAACATGCTTATCATATCATATTGTTTTAAATTGAACTGTCAAACTCACCAGCTTTGTGCTGACGTTTCAAACACAAACCTTTTTGCAGGTAAACAGTAATAGCTGGTGAGGATGCACTTTTGGGATATTTCCACTTGAATAATTAGTATTGTAATTAAATAAACGTAGTTGTAGTGTAATTGTGATTGTGACATCCTTGTGATGTATTTACTTTAAGTTAATCTGTGTGCTTATGATATCGGTTCAAGTAAGTCACCCCTCACCTCTGAGACATCACCACTATGCTTCCGCAACCGGTTCAGTGACATCAGATCATGCACGAGGTGACGAGGGGTGGGGGTGTGACAGGGTGGTATCAGAGCCACAGGTTATAGAATTTAGGTTGACTTAGAGACCTAGACTATAACCATAGGCTCGAATAGTAACACAGAGAGCACCGAACACTAATAATGAACAAAACTTGTTTTGAATTAAGCCAGGATAATCAGGTGGTACAAATTCCAGTTATGAGTGGCTAGCATAACTGAAATTTGCAACACGTGTGCGTTCTAGTTTAATTTAATTCAAGTAGAACATTAATAACTATAAAGACAAATAGTTGTTCTGAGATAGGAAGAAGCATCATATCATGTTCATCTTTATGTTAAATATTGTTATTTAATATTTACTTCATGATACTGATAAGAGATTTTCATACGTGATAATTGATGATACGCTTCGCTCTAGTTTGAGCTCGGATTCCGATTCATCGGAAGCATCGTTGGCTACTTCCCAGTCTGTACCACAGGTACGAGCTACGTTATCACCACATGCACTAATTGCTTCACCCAGAGATTCTTAAGCACCTGGTAAGAATGCTTATGTAGGGAAGAGGCAGAGTTCATCACTTTAGAGGATTTAGGCATGTGATGGACTTCGACCCATGTGAGGTCAAGCTCACAAGACTACGGGTCTTCCTCCACGATGACAGCTGACACCGAGAGATGTGCTTAGCATTACTCATGAGTTGAGAGAATACTCCCACCAGGCGGAGCTATGAACACAACTTTAGCAGGTTAGCTAGGATCTACAGGGTACACGCTATGAGATACAGCAGTTCCGTACAACTCTAGAGAACATCCGTACTACTGTATTAGAGATACTTATGTCACACCTGTATCTTATGAAGCAGGTGAATGTTCTAGATACGGTATCATCTTTGAATACCCTGTGTATGAATGTATGAACTATATATCAATATCAGAACGTATCAATGTGAGAACATATCAAACTAAAAATATATATTTCGCTGAAATACAGTACGGGAACAATACTGTATGCGAATATATCGAACTAAAAATATATATTTCGCTGAAATACAGTACGGGAGCAATATTGTATGCGAATATATCGAACTAAAATATATATTTCGCTGAAATACAGTACGGGAACAATACTGTATGCGAATATATTGAACTAAAAACATATATTTCGCTGAAATACAGTACGGGAGTAATACTGTATGCGAACATATCTGTTATTAAAGTACAGTACGAGAGCCATACTGTACGAGAACATGTCTAAACGTGAACATATCTAATTGTGAACATATCTGTAATTAAAGTACAGTACGAGAGCCATACTGTACGAGAACATGTCTAAACGTGAACATATCTAATTGTGAACATATCTGTAATTAAAGTACAGTACGAGAGCCATACTGTACGAGAACGTATCTATTGTTGTTATGAGAACTTAGTGCATGAACTGAGAACATATCAGAGAACTTGTATGAGAACATATCCTAGTTCTGTATGAACATATCTCTAAAAACATGAGTTGCAATGCAAGGAGCTGGGTAAGACTCTAACATGTTTTTGAAATAACAGGACTAAGTATAACTACGAATATTTGTGTGATCTGTGTGTAATGTGAACATGTCTGGACTAAATTCATGTAGTTATACTGTATTCTTTATAATCACATTTCAATATGAAATTTTCAGTGTGACTGAATATGATTGAAATTATGTGATGGAACGGGTTATATTTTTAATGTTCTTAAACTGACCTGAAATTGTCTGCTTGTTAGCAGATTAATGGCTCCTAAAAGAGGTCGACCAGCTAAGAAAGCTGCTCAGAACATTACAAACCCTGAACAAAATCAAATCCCACCTGTGAATGTTGAATCGAATCCGGATCCACATGTTAATCCGGAAGTGAACGTAGTTCCACCTGGGAACTTGGAAACAAATACTGCTCCGCCAGTGAACCCTGGAGCAAGCACTGTGCCACCTGCTGGTACAAGCGGATCTGAAACAAATGAGGCTATGATAGCACGCATTGTACGTGAACAATTATCTGCTTGTGGTGTTCTGACACAACACCAACCACATATTACCACAGGTTCTGGTGGGGAACATGATCATGCTGAACATAATGCTACTGGTGGTCACGTTGAAACTCATACTACCACCGGTGCAACAAACACAAAAACAACTGTTCCTGATCCACCACAGCAAGGGTGTACGTATAAGTACTTTGCTTCTTGCAACCCTCCTACTTTTATGGGCAAGGAAGGAGCGTCTGGTCTTTTAAGGTGGATTGAGGAGATGGAAACCAAATTCAAAATTAGTCAGTGTTTTGAGGAGCATAAGGTGTCTTATGCTGCCTGTTCTTTGAAAGACTCAGCTTTGACTTGGTGGAATACCCAGGCCAAGACTTTGGGTTCAGCTACAGTTGATTCGATGGGCTGGAATGATTTCAAAACTCTGATTAGATCAGAGTACTGCCCAATCACTGAAATTCAAAAACTCCAGGAGGAATTCTGGAATCACTCTATGATCGGTGCTGATTGTCTGGCTTACACCGATCGGTTTCACGAACTTACTTGTTTACTTCCCGATATGTTTCCTACGGAAGCCGCTCTAATCGAGAAGTACATTAAGGGTTTGATTCCCCAGATTCGGGGAATGGTGACTGCTGCTGAACCTACAACTCTGAAACATACGATTCTTTGGACCACTAAGCTTACCAATGAGGCGGTAAGGAGTGGTACTCTGTCTTTGAAATCTCAGACGGCTTACAGTCGTAGTGATGTCGGTACCTCAAATGTGTCGAAAGGTACCAAACGAAAGTGGTTTGGCAAAACCAAGGCTAAGACTCCGGCTGAGATCACCCAGAGCAAGCCAACTGTGAAAAACTATGGTGCTGCTATTCCTGAGAGGAAAGCTTATACTGGGCAGGCGCCCAAATGCAATAAGCGTCCACTCCATCACACGGGACCATGTCCTGTTTGTCTGAACTGTAACCGAGTTGGACATTATGCTAAATATTGCAACTTTCCTGCTCAAACACCAAACCAAGCACCACGACAAACCACTCAAACCAACCGGTCATGCTACAAATGTGGAAGCCCTGACCATCTCATGCGAAACTGTCCAAACAATAACACCAATCCGAGAAATGAAACTAGGGGGAGAGCTTTTCAGATTGGTGCTACCGAAGCAAGACATGATGCGAACATTGTCACTGGTACGTTTCTTCTTAATAATCTATACGCATCAGTTCTGTTTGACACAGGAGCAGATAAGAGCTTTATCTCTTCTGAATTTGCATCATTAATTTCATTGCCGACGGTAGATCTAGAAACTCCTTATGTTATTGAACTTACTAATGGCAAGTTAATCAAAACTAACAGTGTTATTCAAGGATGTTCCTTGAATTTGAATGATCATCTTTTCAATATCAATTTACTTCCTATTGAGCTTGGGAGCTTTGATGTCGTTGTTGGTATGGACTGGCTTTCTGATAACTAAGCGGAAGTTGTCTGTCAAAACAAGGTGATCCGTATTCCATTACCTAACGGTAATATACTGGTAGTTCAAGGAGAACGAGCTGGTAGAAGACTTGGTATCATACCTTGTATGCGAGCTCAGAAATTCTTAAGGAAGGGCTGTTATGCTTTTTTGGCACACGTGACTGAGCACAATTCTTCACCCAAACAAATCACAGACATCCCAGTAGTCAAAGATTTTCCTGAAATATTTCCTGAGGATATCTCAGGATTACCCCCAGTGAGACAAGTTGAATTTCGGATTGACTTGATTCCAGGTGCAGCACCTGCTGCTAAAGCCCCGTATCGGCTTGCACCATCAGAAATGCAAGAACTTTCAGGTCAATTACAAGAACTGTTAGACAAAGGTTTTATCAGACCTAGTTTCTCACCATGGGGAGCACCAATTCTTTTTGTGAAAAAGAAGGATGGTTCATTCAGAATGTGCATTGACTATCGGGAACTCAATAAACTGACAATCAAAAACCGTTATCCACTACCTCGTATCGATGATCTGTTTGATCAACTACAAGGTGCTACTTACTTCTCAAAAATCTATTTAAGATCCGGATACCATCAGTTGCGTATACATTATGATGACGTTCCAAAAACTGCTTTCTGAACCCGATACGGACATTACGAATTTCTAGTAATGCCTAGGGGTGTTCAAAAAACCCGAAATCCGAAAAAAACCGAAATCCGAATCGTATCCGAAACCGAAAAAACCGATCCGAATTTTTTTTTCGGATTTTCGGGTCGGATATATCCGAATCCGAATTGGTAATTCGGATAATCGGATCGGATACGGATAGCACTTTTTAAAAAAATCGGGTTGTTCGGGTTTTTCGGATATCCGAATAAACCGAATACATATCTGTTTTAATTGAACATGCATAGCCCAAGTTATAGGCCCATTAGTCCATTAAATGAATCCATATAACAAATATGATTAAAAACCCAGTATCCATTGTCCATTACTCAATTCATCGATTACATTACCATCTGACAATTGAAATCATGAAACCCTAAAATCCCAACATACGTTGAAGGCTTCAAGCCGCTTGACTGTTCGTCATTCATGTAGGCGATATAGCATAATCGATCGTGGCTTATAAATCGTGGATCTACAGTTCGCGTAGTATAATCGATCGTGGCTTCAAGGGTTCCTGATTCGTGAAGCTACTGAAGCCTAAATGATTGTTTGCAAGGTTTGTTTTTAATTAATACTATCAATTATTCAATTATGGTGTACCCGAATCACGATGAAGTAAAAACCTGCAATTTGGTTATAATGATACAATTTTCTGGAGCAGCCAAGGACTCAAGGAGTTTTATGAACTTGTTTTTAAATTTTAGAATATTTTGTTCAGTTTGAACTTTGAATTGTATTAAGGAGTTTTTAATTTTTTGGATTTTGTAGGTTATTTTTGTGGTTTTAGATCAGTAAAAATATTAGAAACCAAAAATTTAGAGAAAGAATAAACAGGGAAAAAATTAGAAAAATTGTAAATCGGTTTGTTCTCGGGTTATTCGGATAATTCGGGTTATTCGGATATATCCGAATCCGATCCAAATCTTTATTCGGATAGATTCGGATCGGATAGGATTAACCCCAATTCGGGTCGGGTCGGGTTTCGGGTAGGGCTTCGAAAATTTAAAATCCGAATAACCCGATCCGATTAAACCGAAAAACCCGATATCCGATCCGATGAACACCCCTAGTAATGCCGTTTGGTTTAACAAATGCACCAGCAGTTTTCATGGATATGATGAATCGGGTATGTAGACCTTATCTGGATAAATTTGTGATTGTGTTTATTGATGATATTCTCATTTATTCTCGGAACCAACATGAACACGCTCAACACTTGAAATTAATCCTAGAACTTTTGTCACGTGAAAAATTATATGCTAAGTTCTCCAAGTGTGAGTTCTGGTTACGAAAAGTTCAATTTCTTGGTCATGTAGTGTAACACCCAAACTTTTCACACGATTACACGTGTCCCATTTTAGGTCCCAGATTAAACTTTTTTCATAAATTATGTTCGGAAGCGTGAAATTATCATTTCATGAGTAAACACACTTAATTTAATAACATTTATATTTATGGTTAATAAAAACTAGTGTGTTTAAGTTTAATACCGCCAAAGATTTTACATAACGTTTGGTTCTGCTTCACAACATGGCCGATCTGATCGCCCGATGCATATCTATCTTTGACCTGTAACATCACATATAAGTCACAATTAGTTCATATGAACTAAGTAAGTAACCCCTCCCAGAGTTCCCAAAACTCACTTTAACACATCCACCTATATATCATATGGATGTTTATCATGTTTAGATAATAATATATCATATTCAAACATCAACTTGCACCCAACACATATGGTGCATTTATTTCCCTTAGTGGGACATTTTCACAATATGAATATATTATCTAATTCAACTCTACCACCAGCACCTCTGGCTAAATTTAAAACACCAAATATATATATATATATATTTTATTGGCTTAACCAATTACCCACACATCTGTGGTTTCAACAATTTAACTTCCGGATTAACCGGTTATCCACACTTTTGTGGTATCATATATATATTAAGTCTTAAGATGTTCACCCACCGGTCCTTCCATCTAAGACAATTGCCAGCACCTCTGGCTAACCACCAATGTGGAGTTAAATATATCAAGTCTAAGATGTTCACCCACCGGTACTTCCATCTAGACAATTGCCAGCACCTCTGGCTATCCACCAATGTGGAGTCAAATATATCAAGTCTAAGATGTTCACCCACCGGTACTTCCATCTAGACAATTGCCAGCACCTCTGGCTATCCACCAATGTGGAGTCAAATATAAAGTCTAAGATGTTCACCCACCGGTACTTCCATCTAGACAATTGCCAGCACCTCTGGCTATCCACCAATCAGCACCTCTGGCTATCCACCAATGTGGAGTCATAACAACAAAATTTAAAATACATTTTTCACAATAAGCATTCAATTGAGTCAATTATATCCGAATTGGCTCTCACAATGTAATAATATCATATTACCAATCATCAACTATTAATCACAATAGTTTAATCAAAGTTACACTATGGTGTTCACATTCCTGTACTTCCACCATAGCTAGTTGTCAGCACCTCTGACTATTCACACATTTGTGATATCATACTCAAACACCGGCTCATCCGGCTATTCTTATGCAATCTATGTTGCATAATCAATTCAATCGTGACATAAACACATTGGAACTTAACATATATACATTAGAGTCTATTAACTCAATTAGTTCCAATCTAGTTATGCCCATTCATTCAAATCAACCAATATATATACATCACAATCAAGTAGACTCTTTCTACTACTTATATGTAATGTTACAGTAAGTTGGGTAACTTACCTGGTTCAAGCGGTTGTTCACTTCCTACAACCTCTTTTCCACTTATGTGGCTTATCCTTTGACTTTCACCATCAATACCTAGTTGTATTCACATATATACAACTAATTTCAATACATATAGCACATACAATCAAGTTCAACGCACTTGACTGGTTTGACTTAATCAAAGTCAATTATCACATAATTGACTTTATCTTGCTATATTTAGCAAGTTCTAGTCAATTATCACAATTAATCATATTTCATGTCTCCCCAGGCATTTCATCAAATAATTGATGTTCATTACATTAGTTACGATCTCTAATCACTTTTATTATTAAATTTTTATTTAAGATCATAACTTGTTAATGATTTTTAACATCAATTCATCATTTAACCCATGGATCATAATCCATAATTCATTTCAAAACCACAATCTATCCATCCTACTAGTTATCACACCATGATATGGGTTTCATAACAACCGGACATTATCCCGGCTTCAAAACGAAGATTTCACCATCAAAACAGCAAGTTCTTTGTTTCTAACAATCCCTAGTTATCAACTAGGCAATAATCAATACCCATAATCATAGTATTACAATCAAAACTAGATTTAATTCACAAAATATTAAACTAGTAGGATAAAACGAATCGTTACCCAATCTGACGGATTTCTGCGGGTAGAACAGCTATCGAGGCTTGTAGATACGATCTCTGGGATGATCTGAACGTTTAGAAACCTTTGAAATAGAGTTTAGATGCTAAAAATGTGTTTATGTGCGTCTGGAAGTGAAGCAAGGTCGAAAGAAGAAGGAAAAATGCCTTCTAGATGCAATCTGATCGATTTAACAAATTTTTGCCGACATAGGCCGCCAGGCGCATCGCCCCAGCCCGAGGGTTGGCCCGGGGCGTACCGCCCCACATCAGATTTCAACAATTTTGATCTTATCTTGTTTTCGCGATTCCGGACAATCCGTAACTCCGTTTCGCGCACGGTTTTCGCCCACGTTCACCATTTTTCACATACTATCAACCTATAATAATTACAATCATCAAATCAACATGGATTTCTAGAACGATCACATGTGCTCTTGCCATTGATGACGTAATTCTCACATATTTTCAAATTACAACAATCACAATCGTTCAGTTACCGATTATTTCAAATACGTTTCATTATTGAAAACCGGTTGTTTCCTTACAAAGGTTTCTTCCCCGAAACCGCTTATACCTTAAAAGAAAAGGATAGAATTCCTCATCTCATCTTCTGACCCCCATATGGCGTCAAATTCCCTTATATTATTCCATTGAACCTTCACCCGGTTCAGGGATTTGTTTCTCAGCTGGTTGACTTTCCTGTCAATATAGCTATCGGCTGTTCCACATATTTCAACTTGTCATAAATTTCCAAATTTTCTAGTGGCACGTAAACTGATTCATTAGCCAGACATTTTCTCAGATATGACACATGAAAAGTATCATGTATACCACTCAGTTCTTCTGGTAGCTCAAGGCGATAAGCAACATTACCTATCCGAGCTATAATTCTGAATGGTTCGATAAAACGTGGCTTAACTTCCCTTGTTTTCTAAAACGTATCACACCTTTCCACGGTGAGACTTTTAACAACACAAAATCTCTCACCTGTAACTCAATAATCGTCCTATGCTTATCAACATAGGAATTCTGACGTTCTCGTACCACTTTCAAATGAACTAGAATCTGATCTATACGTTCATTTGTTAATTTAACTACCTTTTTATTTGTCAATCCTCATTGCCCAACTTCTCCCCAACACCCAGGAGTACAACATTTCCTCCCATACAACATTTCATATGGAGGCATTCCAATACTGGAATGATAACTATTATTATATGAGAACTTGGCTAAAGGAAATAATCATCCCAGCTACTTCCAGAAATTAATTATGCACGTTCGTAACATATCCTTCAACGTTTGAATGGTCCTTTCACTTTGACCATCAATCTGAGGATGATACGCCGTGCTTATCAACAATCATAATTCTTTCTGAAAATTTCTCCAGAAAGGAGAAGTAAATTAAGTGTCTCGATCAGAACTAATCGTCACTGGCATACCATGCCTAGACACCACTTCTCTAATATACATTTCAAGCATAGTTGAACATTTATTCTTAAATAAACATAATCATTATACATGATTCCACATAATCAATCTACAATTGATTATTTGGTTTGACTTTCTTCATTCAAACCAAACTATACACTTAAGTGTATTTCTACATACATCTTATCTCTCTTTTGAATATTCACATAAATATTCATCCCATCATATGTATGAATACAATTTATACATACAATAATTATCCTATTTCTTTACAAATAGGCATAACTCTGACTTTTTAAAGTCAAGCATCATGTATAACGTATTTAACACACAACCACAACCGAATGACTTAACATTCACGTTATTCATTCATTTATATAGATAGACATTCTTATCTACCATTCATGCTCAATCATTATCATTTAACACAACACATATGTGCACACCAAACTCCAATTGTGCATCATATTTCCAAAAGTCAACTTAAACAATTTGACTCTTGAAATTTGATGTCTACACTCTTGTAGATCATCTTTTGTTCACACACCTTGTGAAATCTATTACATTGGATTTGCAAGTATTATGTTCACACACCTTGTAAATCAAAGCCTGCACATTACCAATTTAATGTCTACACATTTGTAGATCACCGAATCCATAGTATGATGGTTGTTTACACTCTTGTAAATCAACTCAATCATTATCATTAATATATGCTAAATGCACAATTACTTGTAGTGTGGACTCACCCAATCCTACAACTACAAGTCAATCAAATGGGTAATTCACACACCATTTGAACACATTCACTTGTGTTTACATATATATTGATCATCAATTGAGTTTTACACGCATGATCACAACACTTGTGATTCGTCATCACAAGTTTAAACAACTCAATGGTAACAGGTGACTTACTATCATGTACATGTACATGGTTTACCCCCAACGCCATAAAAATGTGGACTTACATGATAAACACCAACGCCATTTCATTATGGACTTACATAACAAATACCAATGCCATATCACTATGGACTTACATGTTAATATTAATGCCACGCACCAGTGGTCTTACATTAGTTTCACACGAATGTGAATCGTCTCCAATTATCCGTGTCAGTTATTTTAAACATATAACGACACTTTTATTAGTTATGCAATTTATCATAACATAAATCAATTTCAAAAATCCCAAATACCACCCCATGTGGTTTCATATTCATATAATTCCACACAATGTGGATTATCATCAACTTATAGTGTCAACTATAATTTATCACTTAATAACACTTTTCAACTTATGCAATTAGCACATAACATTCATCCAATACTACAAGACATTTGTCAAGTAGTTAAATACCACCATGTGGTTTCATATTTTTAACATTTCATGACACATATGGTCAATTTACCATTCCATTTATTACAATTACTACAAGTCAATTACAGGTAGTAACAACAAACATAATTATATAACACATAAGCATTAATATGTCTTATGGTTGCATATTAGTGAGTAAATAACTCACCTATTCACATTAACCATAACTTTGACTTTTTAAAAGTCAACATCATTCGACACATACTCACATATTGACCAATCCACACATATGTGGATTATCCCAATACCTCATTAAGGAGGATTAGTATGACAAATTCAATGTCATTCCAAGACGGTTTTACATATCCAACACAAGGCCACTCACTAGTGGTCTTACAAACAAATTTAACGCCACTTACAAGTAGTCTTATATGATAAATCCAATGCCACTCACCAGTGGTCTTACATGTCAAATCCAATGCCATTCACCAATGGTCTTACATGTTAAACCCAATGCCATACGCCTTGGTCTTAAACTTGCTTTAACACTATTATAAATAGTTTCCAATTCAATGTGTCAATTACTATCAACATGTAATGACACTATCACTAGTTATGAAATCATATCATAACATTCACCATACGTATACACATGGTATACTTACAATTCTATATATCACGCATATAGATTATATGCACATTATATGAATTATTCACATGTTTAACTCATTACATTTCAAACAAACATGTATGAACACATAACCATAATTATGTGTCTTTTTCCCTATTTGACCCTCCACGGGTCAAATTATACATTTTTGATTCATGTATACACATCAAGACATTTCCATACTGTGACAGTTGCGTACGAAGAATTCGGCATTAATGACGTGAGCACATTTGGTCGTGCTTGAAATCCACGAGGATTTAGTAACTTTTGTTATTGGGGATTGATAGTATGTGAAAAATGATGAACGTGGGCGAAAACCGGGCGCAAAACGGAGTTCGTATGCTCCCGGAATCGCGAAACGAAGTTTAAATCAAATATTGGAAGAAAAACACGCTAGGCGCATAGCCTAACTCCCAACCCTCGAGAGCCAGGCTATGCGCCCAGGGACTATGTCGGTTAAAAATTGATTTAATCGCTCAGAATCGTCCAGAACGCAAAAATCTCATCCATTTCGACCTTAAGCACCCACCAGACGCCATTTCTTCCTTCTTTCACCTTCAATCTTCATTTTAAAGCCCCTTAAACATCCGGATCATCCCAGGAATCATATATACAAGTCCTGATCGTTGTTTTACCCGCAGGAATTCGTCAGAACAGGTAACGGTTCGTTTTAACCTTCTAGTTTGATTTTGATTGATTAGATCTTGATTTTGAACGTAATGAGATAGTTAGGATTGTTGATTATTGCCTAGATGATGGCTAGGATTGATTATAAACGAAGAACACGAAGTTCTAACGGTTAAATCCTTGTTTTGATCCGTTGTGATGCCCGGTTTGCATGAAATCATACCTATGATTATAATGGTGTAAACCATTTGATTATGACAATGTAGGTGATTAGTTTGATTAATCTTTGAAATGCAAAGGTTAAATCCAAGTGTTTCAAACTAATCATAGTCATTAACATACTCATTGGAATGATTATCTGATGTTTGTGATAACAGTCAGATTAGTATGTTAAATCTGGTTATTTCACCTATTCTGATGCTACATTGTGATATTTCATGATATTTGGGTAATCAATAACAAGGATTAATCATTTCTAAGCCATTAAATCATCTAAAAATTGTCTTAGTATTATAATCAACAATATTAACTATTTGATTAATCCGAGATTATTTAGATTAATCAAGAGAGTCATCAACTTTGTATTAGAAATCTAATGCAATGTAGGTTCCTACATTATCATACATTGTATGATATAATATTAAATTAATTAATTATATAATTAATATCGAGTTGATGATTTATTAAGCAATGTCTTTGACATTGAACGTTCAGAAAGATCTAATCAGTAAACTAGAACATAAATAACTTATTAAATATAATTAAATGCAGAATCATCTCTTTGTTGTTAGATTTGAGAGATTTTGCTACCTTATATCACCAGGTGAGTTTCGTACAACCCCTTTTCTTTTTAATCTTTTATAAACATCGGGGTAGCGTTGTAAAACTTTTCAGAACTATATGATATGTATCACTGTTATCTGCGTGATTTCATGTGATTGTTGAGAACTTTTGGATTTCATGGGATTTTGCCTATAGAACAGAACTCTATCATAGAACTCAAAAGTCCTCATTCCTTGAACTGTATCTAGTGAATCCATGTGTGGCCGAACGAGGAACAATGATAGTACTATCGGCTGACAACTCATTCACTGGGAGGTTTGTTTCTCCCCTGGTGTGAATGTTTACTGCTGTTTTCAAAACACCTTCTTAATGTTAGTGATAGACATTAAGATAATGAGGCATTAAGATATTACCAGTGGGTAGTGTCTTCAAAAATAGTAGAGTCTCGTCTGAAAGGAAGTAGATACAGGTCCCATGGTTGTCTTGAACTGTATATCTATTGAACAATTGCATATCATATCATATTGTTTTAAATTGAACTGTCGATCTCACCAGCTTTGTGCTGACGTTTTCAAATTAAATCTTTTTGCAGGGAGACAGTGACCACCGGGTGAGGATGCACTTTTGAGTTATTTGCACTTTAATAATAGTATTGTAATTAAATAAATATAGTTGTAATGTGATTGTGATTGCGACACCCTGATAATGTAATTACTTTAAGTTAATCTGTGTGCTTATGATATTGGTTCAAGTAAGTCACCCCTCACCTCGGAGACATCACCACTATGCTTCCGCAACCGTTTCAGTGACGTCAGACCAGACACGAGGTGACGAGGGGTGGGGGTGTGACAGGGTGGTATCAGAGCCACAGGTTATAGAGAATTAGGTTGACTTAGAGACCTAGACTATAACCATAGGCTCGTATAGTTACACAGAGAGCACCGAACATTAATATTGAACAAAACTTGTTTTGAATTAAGCCAGGATAATCAGGTGGTACAAATTCCAGTTATGAGTGGCCAGCATAACTGAAATTTGCAACACGTGTGCATTCTAGTTTGATTTGATTCAAGCTGAACATTAATAACTATAAGGACGATTAGGTGCTTTGAGATAGGAAGAGACATCATATCATGGTTATGTTGAATTTTATTATTCAATATTTATTCCATGATACTGATCAGATATTTTTATACGTGATAATTGGTGATACTCCTCGCACTAGATTGAGCTCGGATTTCAATTCATTGGAAGCATCTTTGGCTACTTCCCAGTCTGTATCACATGTACCAGCTACGTTATCACCCCATGCACTAATTGCTTCACCCAGACATTCTTAAGCACCAGGTAAGAATGCTTATGTAGGGAAGAAACAGAGTTCATCACTTCAGAGGATTCAGGCATGTGATGGACTTTGACACATGTGAGTTCAAGCTCTCAAGACTACCGGTCTTCCCCCAAGATGACAGCGGACACCGAGAGATGTGCTTAACATTACTCATGAGTTAAGAGAATTCTCCCACCAGGCGGAGCTATGAGAACAACTTTAGCAGGTTAGCTAGGATCTACAGACTATACGCCATGAGATACAGTGGTCCCGTATTATTCTAAAGAACATTGGTACTACCGTATTAGAGATACTTATGTCATACCTGTTTCTTATGAAGCAGGTGAATGTTCTAGATACGGTATCATCTCTGAGTACCTTGTGTGGTATTATATCAAAATCCTGTGTGGTAACATATCAAAATCCTGTGTGGTAACATATCAAAATCCTGTGTGGTAACATATCAAAATCCTGTGTGGTAAGATATCAAAATCCTGTGTGGTAACATATCAAAATCCTGTGTGGTAACATATCAAAATCCTGTGTGGTAACATATCAAAATCCTGTGTGGTAACATATCAAAATCCTGTTTGGTAACATATCAAAATCCTGTGTGGTAACATATCAAAATCCTGTGTGGTAACATATCAAAATCCTGTGTGGTAAGATATCAAAATCCTGTGTGGTAACATATCAAAATCCTGTGTGGTAACATATCAAAATCCTGTGTGGTAACATATCAAAATCCTGTGTGGTAACATATCAAAATCCTGTTTGGTAACATATCAAAATCCTGTGTGGTAACATATCAAAATCCTGTGTGGTAACATATCAAAATCCTGTGTGGTAACATATCAAAATCCTGTGTGGTAACATATCAAAATCCTGTGTGGTAACATATCAAAATCCTGTGTGGTAACATATCAAAATCCTGTGTGGTAACATATCAAAATCCTGTGTGGTAACATATCAAAATCTTGTGTGGTAACATATCAAAATCCTGTGTGGTAACATATCAAAATCCTGTGTGGTAACATATCAAAATCCTGTGTGGTAACATATCAAAATCCTGTGTGGTAACATATCAAAATCCTGTGTGAGAACATATCCTAGTCCTGTATGAACATATCTCTAAAAACATGTATTGCGAGGCAATGAGTTGGGTTATACTCTACACATGTTTTAAAATAACAGGACTAAGTATAACTACGAATATCTGAATGACTAGTGTGAACTGAGAACGTATCTGGATCTTTTCAATATAGTTATACTTGAATACTTGAATACTTGAATGATCACATTTCAACATGAAATTGTCAGCATGTCTGAACATGGTTGAGTTATGTGATTAAAAAGGGTTATATCTTTAATATTCTTGAACTGACCTGAGTTTGTCTGCATGTGAGCAGAACTATGGCTCCGAAAAGAGGTCGTCCAGCTAAGAAAGCTACCGAGAATATTACTCCCCCTGAACCGAATCCAGTTCCACCACCTGTTTCTGAAACAAATACCGTTCCTCTGGTGAACCAGGACCCAAACCCGACACCAATGGCAGCTCCTAGTGGGTCGGTATTGAATGAAGCAGCTATAGCCCGAATCGTAAAGGAACAGTTATCGGCTGCTGGCATTGTAATACCACCACAGCCACATGTCACTTCTGGGTCTGGTCATGTGGAACATAATGCCACAGGTGGACACGTTGAAACTGTTCATACCACAGGCACAACTACTACTGCTCCTGATCCACCACGACAGGGATGTACGTATAAATACTTTGCTTCCTGTAACCCACCTACTTTCACAGGTAGGGAAGGAGCGGCTGGACTCCTTAGGTGGATCGAGGAGATGGAAACAAAACTGAAAATCAGCCAGTGTCTGGAGGAGCATAAGGTGTCTTATGCTGCCTGTTCTTTGAAAGAATCAGCTCTTACCTGGTGGAATATCCAGGCTAAAACTTTGGGTTCTGTTACAGTTGATTCTATGGGCTGGAATGAATTCAAAACTCTGATTATGTCAAAGTACTGCCCAATCACTGAAATCCAAAAACTTCAGGAGGAATTCTGGAGTCACTCAATGGTCGGTGCTGATTGTTTAGCCTACACCGATCGTTTTCATGAACTTACTTGCCTACTTCCCAATATGTTTCCAACTGAGGCAGCATTGATTGAGAAGTATATCAAAGGGTTGGTTCCCCAGATTCGGGGAAATGTAACTGCTGCTGAACCCACAACCCTCAAAAGAACCATTCTGTTGACCACCAAGCTTACCGATGAGGCGGTAAGAAGTGGTACATTGATCTCAAAATCTCAGACGGCCGTGGGCCGTAGTGAAGCTGGTACCTCGAACGTTTCTAAAGGTACCAAACGTAAATGGTTTGGCAAGTCCAAGACCAAAGCTCCAGCTGAAACCAGTCAGAACAAACCAACCGTTAAAAACTATGGAGCGGCGGTACCGGAGAGGAAAGTTTACACTGGGCCGGCGCCCAAATGTGATAGGTGTCCCTACCATCACACAGGACCATGTCCTGTTTGTGCAAAATGTAATCGGGTAGGACACTATGCTAAATACTGCAACTTTCCTGCTCGTCAACCAAACCAAGCTCCACGACCCACTGCTCAAACAAACCGGTCATGTTACACTTGTGGAAGCCCTGATCACCTCATGCGCAATTGTCCAACCAATAACACCAATCCAGGGAATCAAGCTAGGGGCAGAGCTTTTCAGATTGGTGCAGCCGAGGCAAGACATGATGCAAACATTGTCACTGGTACGTTCCTTCTCAATAATCTTTATGCATCAGTTTTATTTGACACAGGAGCAGATAAGAGTTTTATTTCTCCTGAATTTGCATCATTACTTTCATTGCCTACGGTAGAACTAGAAACTCCTTATGTCATTGAACTTGCAAACGGCAAGATGATCAAAACTAGCAGTGTTATTCAAGGATGTTCCTTGAATCTGAATGATCACCTTTTCTGTATCGACTTACTTCCTATTGAGCTTGGTAGCTTTGATGTCGTGGTAGACATGAATTGGCTTTCTGATAACCAAGCGGAAGTTGTATGTCAAACTAAGGTGATCCGTATTCCATTACCTAACGGTAATACACTGGTAGTTCAAGGAGAACGAGCCGGTAGAAAACTTGGTCTCATATCTTGTATGCGGGCTCAGAAATTTTTAAGGAAAGGCTGTTATGCTTTCCTGGCACATGTGACCGAGCACAATTCTTCACCTACACGTATCACTGATATCCCAGTAGTCAAAGATTTTCCTGAAGTTTTTCCTGAAGATATATCAGGATTACCCCCAACAAGACAGGTTGAATTTCGTATTGACTTGATTCCTGGCGCTGCACCTGTTGCTAAAGCCCCGTATCGGCTTGCGCCATCTGAAATGCAAGAACTTTCAGGTCAATTACAGGAACTTCTTGATAAAGGTTTCATTCGACCCAGTTTTTCACCCTGGGGAGCACCAATTCTTTTTGTGAAAAAGAAAGATGGATCATTCAGGATGTGTATCGACTACAGGGAACTCAATAAACTGACAATCAAGAACCGTTATCCATTACCTCGTATTGATGATCTGTTTGATCAATTGCAAGGTGCTACATATTTCTCAAAAATTGATTTGAGGTCCGGATATCATCAGTTGCGAATCCATGACAATGATGTTCCAAAAACTGCTTTCCGAACCCGGTACGGACATTACGAGTTTTTAGTAATGCCGTTTGGTTTAACCAATGCACCTGCAGTTTTTATGGATCTGATGAACCGAGTATGTAGACCTTATCTGGATAAGTTTGTGATTGTATTTATTGATGATATTCTCATTTATTCCCGGAACCAGCAGGAACATGCCCAACATCTGAAACTCATCTTAGAACTTCTAGCACGTGAACAGCTATATGCCAAATTTTCCAAGTGTGAATTTTGGTTACGAGAAGTTCAGTTTCTGGGGCATGTTGTGAATGAGAATGGTATTCAAGTGGATCCCAGTAAGATCAAAGCGGTAGAACAATGGGAGACACCCCGAACCCCGACTGAAATACGTCAATTCTTGGGGTTGGCAGGTTATTATCGTCGATTTATCAAGAACTTTTCAAAAATCGCTCTGCCACTTACCACTTTGACTCAGAAGAACCAACCGTTTATATGGGGTTCCCAACAGGAGGAGGCTTTCCAACTGTTGAAACATAAACTCTGCAATGCACCTATCTTAGCACTACCGGAAGGTACAGATAACTTCACGGTTTATTGTGATGCTTCCCGTCAGGGACTTGGGTGTGTTTTAATGCAGAACGATAAGGTGATCGCTTACGCTTCTCGGCAGTTGAAAGTACACGAGAAGAACTATACCACTCACGATCTAGAACTTGGTGCAGTTGTGTTTGCACTCAAGATTTGGAGACATTATCTGTACGGAACCAAGTGTATTGTGTACACGGATCACAAAAGTCTCCAACATATTCTAGATCAGAAAATGTTGAACATGCGACAAAGGCGATGGGTTGAACTCTTGAACGATTATGATTGTGAAATCCGTTATCACCCAGGCAAGGCAAATGTTGTGGCCGATGCCTTGAGTCGCAAGGAACGGATCAAACCCCTACGTGTGAGAGCGTTAGGTTTGACTATCCAAACCAGTCTAATTCCTCAGATTAGAAATGCTCAGCAACAAGCTTTACAAACAACGAATTATCCAGCTGAGAACCTAAGAGGATTAGACAAATTACTCGAAACTAAAGCTGATGGAGTTTTGTATTTCAAGAACAGAATCTGGATTCCTTTGTTCGGTAACTCTCGAACAACTATCTTGGATGAGGCGCACAAATCCAGGTATTCTATTCATCCAGGTGCCGATAAAATGTATAAAGATCTTAGAGATTTTTACTGGTGGCCTGGGATGAAGAGAAACGTATTAGAATACGTGGACCGATGTTTAACGTGTCTTAAAGTGAAGGCTGAACATCAACGACCTTCTGGGTTACTCCAACAACCTGAGATTCCCATGTGGAAATGGGATCAGATCTCTATGGATTTCATTACAAAACTACCCAGAACGTCACGTAACCATGACTCGATATGGGTTATCGTTGATCGCCTTACTAAATCTGCGCATTTCTTACCCATCCGAGAAGATTACTCTATGGATCGACTGGCTAAACTCTATGTTAATGAGATTGTATCTCGACATGGAGTACCGATCTCTATCATTTCTGACAGAGATAGTCGATTTATGTCACGATTTTGGCAAACTCTTCAGAATGCTCTGGGCACGCAAATCAATATGAGCACATCCTATCATCCACAAACGGATGGGCAAACGGAGCGAACAAATCAAACGTTAGAAGACATGCTCAGAAGCTGTGTGATTGATTTTGGAGGTAGCTGGGATATTCATCTTCCACTTGTGGAATTCTCGTACAATAACAGCTACCATACCAGCATACAATGCGCTCCATTCGAGGCACTGTATGGGCGCAAGTGCAGATCTCCTATTTGCTGGTCGGAAATAGGAGAAAATCAAATCATTGGCCCAGAATTCATCCAAGAAACCACTGACAAGATCGCACTGATTCAAGAACGAATTAAAGCTGCTCGCGATCGTCAAAAGAGTTATGCTGATAACCGTCGTAGACCACTAGAATTCCAAGTTGGTGATCGTGTAATGTTGAAAGTATCACCCTGGAAGGGCATTTTCAGATTTGGTAAACGAGGTAAACTCTCACCGAGGTTTGTAGGGCCATTTAAAATTCTTGAACGAATTGGATCTGTAGCCTACAGACTTGAATTACCTCTTGAACTCAGTAACATTCACGATGTCTTTCATGTATCTAATCTGAAGAAATGTTTAACTGATGAATCATTGATCGTACCTCTCGAAGAGATTCATATTGACGAAAAACTTCAGTTCAGTGAAGAGCCAGTAGAGGTAATGGATCGAGAAACGAAAGTACTAAAACATAGCCGCATACCGATTGTTAAAGTGCGGTGGAATTCACAGCGTGGACCCGAATATACGTGGGAACGTGAAGATCAGATGAAACAGAAATACCCACATTTATTTTCATGATCAATTGTTATCCTGTAAGTCTTTCACTAAATTTCGGGACGAAATTCCTCTAACAGGAGGAGACTGTGACAGTTGCGTACGAAGAATTCGGCATTAATGACGTGAGCACATTTGGTCGTGCTTGAAATCCACGAGGATTTAGTAACTTTTGTTATTGGGGATTGATAGTATGTGAAAAATGATGAACGTGGGCGAAAACCGGGCGCAAAACGGAGTTCGTATGCTCCCGGAATCGCGAAACGAAGTTTAAATCAAATATTGGAAGAAAAACACGCTAGGCGCATAGCCTAACTCCCAACCCTCGAGAGCCAGGCTATGCGCCCAGGGACTATGTCGGTTAAAAATTGATTTAATCGCTCAGAATCGTCCAGAACGCAAAAATCTCATCCATTTCGACCTTAAGCACCCACCAGACGCCATTTCTTCCTTCTTTCACCTTCAATCTTCATTTTAAAGCCCCTTAAACATCCGGATCATCCCAGGAATCATATATACAAGTCCTGATCGTTGTTTTACCCGCAGGAATTCGTCAGAACAGGTAACGGTTCGTTTTAACCTTCTAGTTTGATTTTGATTGATTAGATCTTGATTTTGAACGTAATGAGATAGTTAGGATTGTTGATTATTGCCTAGATGATGGCTAGGATTGATTATAAACGAAGAACACGAAGTTCTAACGGTTAAATCCTTGTTTTGATCCGTTGTGATGCCCGGTTTGCATGAAATCATACCTATGATTATAATGGTGTAAACCATTTGATTATGACAATGTAGGTGATTAGTTTGATTAATCTTTGAAATGCAAAGGTTAAATCCAAGTGTTTCAAACTAATCATAGTCATTAACATACTCATTGGAATGATTATCTGATGTTTGTGATAACAGTCAGATTAGTATGTTAAATCTGGTTATTTCACCTATTCTGATGCTACATTGTGATATTTCATGATATTTGGGTAATCAATAACAAGGATTAATCATTTCTAAGCCATTAAATCATCTAAAAATTGTCTTAGTATTATAATCAACAATATTAACTATTTGATTAATCCGAGATTATTTAGATTAATCAAGAGAGTCATCAACTTTGTATTAGAAATCTAATGCAATGTAGGTTCCTACATTATCATACATTGTATGATATAATATTAAATTAATTAATTATATAATTAATATCGAGTTGATGATTTATTAAGCAATGTCTTTGACATTGAACGTTCAGAAAGATCTAATCAGTAAACTAGAACATAAATAACTTATTAAATATAATTAAATGCAGAATCATCTCTTTGTTGTTAGATTTGAGAGATTTTGCTACCTTATATCACCAGGTGAGTTTCGTACAACCCCTTTTCTTTTTAATCTTTTATAAACATCGGGGTAGCGTTGTAAAACTTTTCAGAACTATATGATATGTATCACTGTTATCTGCGTGATTTCATGTGATTGTTGAGAACTTTTGGATTTCATGGGATTTTGCCTATAGAACAGAACTCTATCATAGAACTCAAAAGTCCTCATTCCTTGAACTGTATCTAGTGAATCCATGTGTGGCCGAACGAGGAACAATGATAGTACTATCGGCTGACAACTCATTCACTGGGAGGTTTGTTTCTCCCCTGGTGTGAATGTTTACTGCTGTTTTCAAAACACCTTCTTAATGTTAGTGATAGACATTAAGATAATGAGGCATTAAGATATTACCAGTGGGTAGTGTCTTCAAAAATAGTAGAGTCTCGTCTGAAAGGAAGTAGATACAGGTCCCATGGTTGTCTTGAACTGTATATCTATTGAACAATTGCATATCATATCATATTGTTTTAAATTGAACTGTCGATCTCACCAGCTTTGTGCTGACGTTTTCAAATTAAATCTTTTTGCAGGGAGACAGTGACCACCGGGTGAGGATGCACTTTTGAGTTATTTGCACTTTAATAATAGTATTGTAATTAAATAAATATAGTTGTAATGTGATTGTGATTGCGACACCCTGATAATGTAATTACTTTAAGTTAATCTGTGTGCTTATGATATTGGTTCAAGTAAGTCACCCCTCACCTCGAAGACATCACCACTATGCTTCCGCAACCGTTTCAGTGACGTCAGACCAGACACGAGGTGACGAGGGGTGGGGGTGTGACACATACTCAATTGGATTAATTTTCCTAACACTTCAAGTGTTATTGCCTACACTCATGTAGGTCTTTCCACATTAATATTCCAATTCATTTCTCTTGAATTGGCAACACTATTACGCACAAGTAATAGACACATTAAGCTCATAACACCTTACCTAATTTCAATAGCCTAAGTATAAAATGATTCCCATAAGAACTTGTTCATATTACGTTTGCACTAGTAAGTTGGCCAGACGTACTAGTTCATTCATTATATGCCCAATTCCTTACTTCCTTCATTTCAAACTCCAGACATTGATTTCGGTTTCACATGATCAATCAAATCACATTGAACATGTAATGATTCACATTACATTTAACAATTATAATACATGACATAGATATGCTGACCTCATACATTCGGCATCATGATCGGGGCTTCGAATCAAACGTTATGTTTTCATATCAAGAGCACAAAAGTTTGAGATCAAGTGTTCATGACGCACTTGATTCACTCAAACCATTGCTCTGATACCAACTCTGTAACACCCAAACTTTTCACACGATTACACGTGTCCCATTTTAGGTCCCAGATTAAACTTTTTTCATAAATTATGTTCGGAAGCGTGAAATTATCATTTCATGAGTAAACACACTTAATTTAATAACATTTATATTTATGGTTAATAAAAACTAGTGTGTTTAAGTTTAATACCGCCAAAGATTTTACATAACGTTTGGTTCTGCTTCACAACATGGCCGATCTGATCGCCCGATGCATATCTATCTTTGACCTGTAACATCACATATGGTGCATTTATTTCCCTTAGTGGGACATTTTCACAATATGAATATATTATCTAATTCAACTCTACCACCAGCACCTCTGGCTAAATTTAAAACACCAAATATATATATATATATTTTATTGGCTTAACCAATTACCCACACATCTGTGGTTTCAACAATTTAACTTCCGGATTAACCGGTTATCCACACTTTTGTGGTATCATATATATATATTAAGTCTTAAGATGTTCACCCACCGGTCCTTCCATCTAAGACAATTGCCAGCACCTCTGGCTATCCACCAATGTGGAGTTAAATATATCAAGTCTAAGATGTTCACCCACCGGTACTTCCATCTAGACAATTGCCAGCACCTCTGGCTATCCACCAATGTGGAGTCAAATATATCAAGTCTAAGATGTTCACCCACCGGTACTTCCATCTAGACAATTGCCAGCACCTCTGGCTATCCACCAATGTGGAGTCAAATATATCAAGTCTAAGATGTTCACCCACCGGTACTTCCATCTAGAAAATTGCCAGCACTTCTGGCTATCCACCAATGTGGAGTCAAATATATCAAGTCTAAGATGTTTACCCACCGGTACTTCCATCTAGACAATTGCCAGCACCTCTGGCTATCCACCAATGTGGAGTCAAATATAAAGTCTAAGATGTTCACCCACCGGTACTTCCATCTAGACAATTGCCAGCACCTCTGGCTATCCACCAATGTGGAGTCATAACAACAAAATGTAAAATACATTTTTCACAATAAGCATTCAACTGAGTCAATTCTATCCGAATTGGCTCTCACAATGTAATAATATCATATTACCAATCATCAACTATTAATCACAATAGTTTAATCAAAGTTACACTATGGTGTTCACATTCCTGTACTTCCACCATAGCTAGTTGTCAGCACCTCTGACTATTCACACATTTGTGATATCATACTCAAACACCGGCTCATCCGGCTATTCTTATGCAATCTATGTTGCATAATCAATTCAATCGTGACATAAACACATTGGAACTTAACATATATACATTAGAGTCTATTAACTCAATTAGTTCCAATCTAGTTATGCCCATTCATTCAAATCAACCAATATATATACATCACAATCAAGTAGACTCTTTCTACTACTTATATGTAATGTTACAGTAAGTTGGGTAACTTACCTGGTTCAAGCGGTTGTTCACTTCCTACAACCTCTTTTCCACTTATGTGGCTTATCCCTTGACTTTCACCATCAATACCTAGTTGTATTCACATATATACAACTAATTTCAATACATATAGCACATACAATCAAGTTCAACGCACTTGACTGGTGTGACTTAATCAAAGTCAATTTATCATATAATTGACTTTATCTTGCTATATTTAGCAAGTTCTAGTCAATTATCACAATTAATCATATTTCATGCCTCCCCAGGCATTTCATCAAATAATTGATGTTCATTACATTAGTTACGATCTCTAATCACTTTTATTATTAAATTTTTATTTAAGATCATAACTTGTTAATGATTTTTAACATCAATTCATCATTTAACCCATGGATCATAATTCATAATTCATTTCAAAACCACAATCTATCCATCCTACTAGTTATCACACCATGATATGGGTTTCATAACAACCGGACATTATCTCGGCTTCAAAACGAAGATTTCACCATCAAAACAGCAAGTTCTTCGTTTCTAACAATCCCTAGTTATCAACTAGGCAATAATCAATACCCATAATCATAGTATTACAATCAAAACTAGATTTAATTCACAAAATATTAAACTAGTAGGATAAAACGAATCGTTACCCAATCTGACGGATTTCTGCGGGTAGAACAACGATCTAGGCTTGTAGATACGATCTCTGGGATGATCTGAACGTTTAGAAACCTTTGAAATAGAGTTTAGATGGTAAAAATGTGTTTATGTGCGTCTGGAAGTGAAGCAAGGTCGAAAGAAGAAGGAAAAATGCCTTCTAGATGCAATCTGATCGATTTAACAAATTTTTGCCGACATAGGCCGCCAGGCGCATCGCCCCAGCCCGAGGGTTGGCCCGGGGCGTACCGCCCCACATCAGATTTCAACAATTTTGATCTTATCTTGTTTTCGCGATTCCGGACAATCCGTAACTCCGTTTCGCGCACGGTTTTCGCCCACGTTCACCATTTTTCACATACTATCAACCTATAATAATTACAATCATCAAATCAACATGGATTTCTAGAACAATCACATGTGCTCTTGCCATTGATGACGTAATTCTCACATATTTTCAAATTACAACAATCACAATCGTTCAGTTACCAATTATTTCAAATACGTTTAATTATTGAAAACCGGTTGTTACATGTAGTAAATCAAAACGGTATTCAAGTGGATCCCAGTAAGATTCAGGCAGTGAAACAATGGGAGGCACCACGAACCCCGACTGAAATACGTCAATTCTTGGGATTGGCAGGTTATTATCCCCGGTTTATCAAGAACTTTTCAAAGATAGCCTTGCCACTCACCACATTGACCCAAAAGAATCAACCGTTTATATGGGATTCTCAACAGGAGGAGGCGTTCCAACTGTTGAAACATAAACTCTGCAACGCACCTATCTTGGCATTACCGGAAGGTACTGATAATTTCACAGTATATTGTGATGCTTCTCGTCAAGGTCTTGGGTGTGTCCTAATGCAGAAGGATAAGGTAATTGCTTATGCTTCTCGACAACTGAAAGTACATGAGAAGAACTATACCACACATGATCTAGAACTTGGTGCAGTGGTGTTTGCACTTAAGATTTGGAGACATTATCTATACGGAACTAAGTGTATTATATACACTGATCACAAAAGCCTCCAACACATTCTAGATCAGAAAATGTTGAACATGCGACAGAGGTGATGGGTTGAACTTTTAAACGAATATGACTTTGAAATTCGTTATCACCCAGGTAAAGCGAATGTCGTAGCCGATGCCTTAAGTCGCAAGGAACGAGTCAAGCCTTCACGTGTGAAAGCGTTAGGTATGACTATTCAAACCAGTCTAATTCCTCAAATCAAAGACGCTCAGCAACAAGCTTTACAAGCAACGAACTATTCTGCTGAGGGACTGAGGGGATTAGATAAGAAACTCGATACCAAAGACGATGGACTGTTGTATTTCAAAGACCGAATGTGGGTTCCTTTATTCGGTAAGTCTCGAACAGTTATCTTGGATGAGGCGCACAAATCCAGGTATTCTATTCATCCAGGTGCTGATAAAATGTATAAAGATCTCAAGGACTTTTACTGGTGGCCTGGAATGAAGAAACATATAGCTGAATACGTGGATCGATGTCTAACATGTCTCAAAGTTAAGGTTGAACATCAACGACCTTCTGGGTTATTACAACAACCTGAGATTCCCATGTGGAAATGGGATCAGATCTCTATGGATTTCATCACTAAATTACCCAGAACATCACGTAATCACGACTCTATATGGGTTATCGTTGATCGCCTTACTAAATCTGCGCATTTCTTACCCATCCGAGAGGATTATTCTATGGATCGACTCGCTAAACTCTATGTTAATGAGATTGTGTCTCGACATGGAGTACCGATCTCTATCATTTCTGACAGAGATAGTCGATTTATGTCACGATTTTGGCAAACTCTTCAGAATGCTCTGGGCACGCAAATCAATATGAGCACAACTTATCATCCACAAACTGACGGGCAGACTGAACGAACAAATCAAACTCTTGAAGACATGCTCAGAAGCTGTGTGATTGATTTTGGAGGTAGCCGGGATATTCATCTTCCACTTGTTGAATTTTCATACAATAACAGCTACCATACCAGTATTCAATGCGCTCCATTCGAAGCACTTTATGGACGCAAGTGTAGATCACCTATCTGTTGGTCAGAGGTAGGTGAGAATCAAATCATAGGCCCAGAATTCATTCAGGAAACAACTGATAAGATCGAACTCATACAGGAACGAATCAAAACTGCTCGCGATCGTCAAAAGAGTTATGCTGATAATCGTCGTAGACCGTTAGAATTTCAAATAGGTGATCGGGTTATGTTGAAAGTATCACCTTGGAAAGGCATTTTCAGATTTGGGAAGAGAGGTAAACTTTCACCAAGATTTGTAGGGCCATTCAAAATTCTTGAAAGAATTGGATCAGTAGCCTACAGACTTGAGTTACCTCCTGAACTTAGTAACATTCATGATGTTTTTCATATATCCAATCTGAAGAAGTGCCTGACTAATGAATCATTGATCGTACCTCTAGAAGAAATTCATATTGATGAAAAACTTCAGTTCAGTGAAGAACCAGTAGAGGTAATGGATCGAGAAATGAAAGTGCTAAAACGTAGCCGCATACCAATAGTTAAAGTGCGATGGAACTCGCAACGTGGACCCGAATATACGTGGGAACGTGAAGATCAAATGAAAGCAAAGTACCCACATCTATTCTCATAAACGACTGTCATCAAGCAAGTCTTCACTAAATTTCGGGACGAAATTTTTCTAACAGGAGGAGACTGTGACAGCTGCGTACGAAAAATTCGGCATTAATGACGTGAGCACATTTGGTCGTGCTTGAAATCCACAAGGATTTAGCAATTTTGGTTATTAGAGATTGATAGTATGTGAAAAATGATGAACGTGGGCGAAAACCGTGCGCAAAACGGAGTTCGTATGCTCCCGGAATCGCGAAACGAAGATTAACTCAAAATTTGAAGAAACCCACGTGGGGAGGTACGCCCCGGGACACACGCCGATCCGGGGCGATGCGCCCGGGACCCTATGTCGGCAAAAAAATTGTTAAAGTGATCAGATCACCTGGGAAGCATCAAAACACATTTTCTTCGACTGTTTCTTGTTCCCAGACGTCCAAGAACTCATTTTTATCATCCTAAATTCATTTTAAAGGCTTCTAATCATCCGGATCGCGCATAGGATCGTGTTTTCAAGCCCTGATCGTTGTTTTAACTGCAGATATCCGTCAGATTAGTTAATGATCCGTTTAAACTTTCTGGTTTGATTTTGATTGATTAGATCTTGATTTTGAACGTAATGACATAGTTAGGATTGTTGATTATTGCCTAGATGATGGCTAGGATTGATTATAAACAAAGAGCACGAAGTTTTAACGGTTAAATCCTTGTTTTGATCCGTTGTAATGCCCGATTTGCATGAAACCATACTCATAATTATAATGGTTTAATCCATTTGATTATAACAATGTAGGTGATTAGTTGGATTAACCCTTGAAATGCAAGGTTAAATCCAAGTGTTTCAAACTAATCACAATCATTAACATACTCATTGGAACGATTATCTGATGTTTATGATAACAGTCAGATTAGTATGTTAAACATGGTTATTACACCTATCCTAATGCTACATTGTGATATTTCATGATATTTGGGTAATCAATAACAAGGATTAATCATTTCTAAGCCATTAATCCATCTAGAAACTGTTTTAGCATTATAATCAACAACATTAACTATTTGATTAATCCGAGATTATTCTGATTAATCAAGAGGGTCATCAACCTTGTATTAGGAATCTAATGCAACGTAGGTTCCTACATTATCATACATTGTATGATATAATACTAAATTAACCAATTAAATATTTAATATCGGGTTGATAACTTGCAAAGCAATGTCTTTGACATTGAACGTTCAGAAGGATCTAATCAGTAAACTAGAACATAAATAATTCATTAAAAATAACTAAATGCAGAATCATCTCTTTGTTGTTAGCTTCGAGATATTTTGCTACCTATATATCATCAGGTGAGTTTCGTACAACCCCTTTTCTCTTTAATGTTTTATAAACATCGGGGTAACTCTGCAAACTATTTACTGAACATATGATATGCCTCAATGATATCTGTGTGATTTCATGTGACTTTTGTGGGATTTCATGGGATTTTGCCTGTATAACTGAACTCTATCATGGAACTAAAAGTCCTCATTCTTGAACTGTATCTAGTGAACCCATGTGTGGCCGAACAGAAAACATTGATAGTACTATTGGTTGACACCCCATTCGCTGGGAGGATTGCATCTCCCCTTGTGTGAATGTTTGTTATCTGTTTCCAGAACTTCTTAATGGTATGATAGACATTAAGACAATGAGGCACTAAGATATGTACCGACGGGTAATATCTTGAGAACAGAACTAGACGTCCGAAAGGAACTAGATACGGGTCTCATGGTTATCCGGAACTGAACTTTTGAGAACATGCTTATCATATCATATTGTTTTAAATTGAATTGTCGAACTCACCAGCTTTGTGCTGACGTTTCAAACTCAAACCTTTTTGCAGGTAAACAGTAATAGCCAGTGAGGATGCACTTTTGGGATATTTGCACTTGAATAATTAGTATTGTAATTAAATAAACGTAGCTGTAGTGTAATTGTGATTGCGACATCCTTGTGATGTATTTACTTTAAGTTAATCTGTGTGCTTATGATATCGGTTCAAGTAAGTCACCCCTCACCTCTGAGACATCACCACTATGCTTCCGCAACCGGTTCAGTGACATCAGATCATGCACGAGGTGACGAGGGGTGGGGGTGTGACAAAGCATGAATAGATTGATATCCTAACCCAATCTTTCTCAACTTCTTCTTAGCTTCATAATGTGATGATGGAATTTGATTTTCTTTTGGAAATGCAGCTCTTAGAAGCTCTAAAAGTTGATCAAATGAACTATTTGTTCATTTGTTAATCACTTTAATGTGCATTAATTTTGCAAGAAAATTTAAAGAAGACATCCAAGTACAAGTAGGATATAACTCTATATTAAGCTCCTTAAACAATGCGTCAAATTCTGGATCTAAGCCACCTTCATATTCATCTACATCATTGTCATTTGTATTATGTTCCGCCATGACATCATCAATTGCATCAAACATTTCATTGTTTGTTACAGAAGTGTGTGTTTGAAACCCATAGATTTTCTATCTTTGCAGCGTTAGGATACTTTTCACCATTATAAACCCATGTTGTATATGACTGTAGAAACCCCCGATCATGTATGTGGGCATAAACCGTACTCAAATTCTGAAGTGACCTATTTGAATTGGCACAACCTTTACATGGGCAATACGTTTTACCTTCACTATTGACATGATTTTTGGCAATCTCCATGAAGTTATTAAGACCGTTTAAGAAATCCGAAGATCTCCGATTTCGCAAGTTTATCCAACTTTTATCAATTGTCATAACTATATATAAATAAAACAATTAAATAATAACACATATGCATCTAGCATTCAAATACAAATGCAAGTACAAGTACAACAAATATGATAAACCATATCAAACCTTATCTATGATGTAAAGTAGTTCTCAAAGGTGATGGATCCTAACCCATTTTTTGAATATTCTATCTCATATGTATACACTTCAACAAGTTAAATATCAAGAAAAACCGGCAGCATTCCGTCTTAACTCCCTTTGTTTTAGGGAGTTAAGGCGGATTGCTGTCGGTTTTTCTTGATATTTAACTCGTTGAAGTGTATACATATCCTAAATGAGATAGAATATTCAAAAAGCAGTCCCAAAACAGGGACAATCCAACATTTAGCTCTATTAGATAAATGTTGGATGGGCATATTCTAATGGTTATTCATAGTTAAACATGCATATTTAAAAACAAATTCAAACATAGCATACATAAACATAGCATGCATAAATTTCATATAAATCATCTCAACATAGCATAAATCGATACACAAGAAACTATTATATTAAATACACAAATAAAAGCTAAAAAGTCATGTTACATACATTTTCAAGATCTTGAATATAAACTTTTCTTCAACCGCAATAATGCCCTAATTTACAATAAAATACAACAAAATCAAATAAATATATATAACTACATAAATATTACATAATGAAACATAAACATACACATATGATATACAATTAGTGTAGTTAAAGTTAATAAACATACACATTACAATTAATGTAGATAAAGTTACACATACACACTTTTATAATTAACAAATCACATACATATACATAATCAAATAGAGAATTACACATACAAACTTTTATAATTAAAACATAAAAAACACATACATAATCAAACACACTTGCACATTACAAATGTATATGAACTTGTAATAATACATATAAATAGAAATACACCAAATCAACATACAATACAAACAATATTTATAGACATACACATACAAATTTACATGTACATACACATTACACATACACATACACATACACCTACACCTACACATACACATACACATATGGACTTGTAATAATACATCTAAATGAAATACACCAAATCAATATTCAATAAAAACAATATTTATGCACATACAAATACTAATTACACATTCACCTACACATACACAACACTCATGTACATACAAAAACACATATACATACAAAATTACACAAACATATGAACATACACATATACCTACGGCCAAATACATAATAAATACAAATATTACATCACACATACGAACCAATATACATTCATACGAACCAAAAACCATCCATACTAAACCAATCTCAAAAAATACCAAAAAAACATTAAAAGTTGCAAAAAAAAGGCATATGATAGTAAAATAAACATCCCAAATGATTCATAGCATAGAAAATACCTTCAAATGGCCCAAAGATGGTGAAAATCACCAAAAAATCGTCAATTGGGGCGGAGAAAACGAACTAGCGAGTGTTCTGGAAAGTCTGGGACGAAAACCCTATCCATAACTCTATAGCGTCGACATGTCGTCGCTATAGGTCATTAAAAAAACGGCGCCGCTTGATTTTAACGCGTTTAATTAATTAAAAAAATATATTAAAAACCTATAGCGACGACTTGTCGCCGCTATTTTTTTTAATTTTTTTTTTAAAAAATTATTTATTGATATTCAGGTATTTTAATTAAAGAAAATTAAAAAAAAATAATTTTGGCTATAAGCGACGACAAGTCGTGCCTGATTATTTTCCCTCAACCGCGAAAATATTTGGTGTTCCCGCCCAACCCTATAGCGACGACACCTCGCCGCTATACTTAAAGTACAAAAAATTTCAGATGAAGTCCTATAGCGACGACATGTTATAGCCTTCCTTGCAGGGACGACTTTTAACGTCGCTATAGGGGTCGACGCTATAGGCTTAGATTGTTGTAATGGATTAGAGTAAAGTGTTATTTGGATGCTTGAGTTTCATATCGTTTGTTCGTTGCTCAATGATGTTTTGATTTAATATCTGTGATAGTAACACATCAGTCTAAGTTGGGTTGAAGTTTTTACAGAAATAATGATTTTAGTTGATAAGATGATAGCGTTAAAAAATGATAAAGTAATTTTAATAAATGTTAAAATTATGTTACAAAGAGACACGTATGACTTAATAGTTTAATCGACTAATTTTATTGATCATATAATCTCATTCAATTCATGAAACACAACTCAAACTGTGTCTTTTGTAACAAACGTACACATCAAACCACTCAAATGTTATTACAACACAAATTCAAGATTCAAACGAGCCTTCTACCAAACCAAACAAACCCAATATGGTTTAGACTCAAGCCACCTGAACCAACACGATCTGGATTTCGCCAATGGTTAGATCGTCGCACTTGGTCCTTGGGACCAATGTCACGGTCGCGTACTCATCACCATCCGAGTTTGTGTCCTCCAACAACTCGGTTAGCCCAAACCGAGCCGAACTCTTCATAAACATGTTTTCCATATCATTATGTGGGAGCTCTGCGAACCCACCCGCGTACTCGGGATCGCAAGGCGTAGGCACTAAACCATCTTTGAGTTTGTCATTCACAAACACATCAAACTTCACAAACTTACCAGTATCATACCTAATCCCATTGATCACCAACACTTCATTTGCTTTCGCCTTCTCTTCAGCACTCCGACTCACCGTAGGCCGCTTCACACGAACCTTCAAGGCTTTGTTCAGACTCACCGGGAACTTAATTTGGTCCACTTTTTCCACGTCATCAGTGGTTACCACCTGCAAGTCTATGTTACGCTTCACGGGCCGACTCTTGCGCCACAAAGACACCTCATTCGGGTTCTCAACATAGTTATACTTGAGTTTATCTAGGTTAACCGAGTCCTTGTTACACACACGCACAAGCTCCTCGTTCTCATCATAGAACACATAAGACGCGTTCAGCCAGTCCGGTTCGGTTGGCTCAACGTGTCCCGGAAGGCGCAAATCTTTCCATAGCTTCCACATTCGGTCCACATTCGCGTGATGAATGTAGAACGCGGGGTCATACCCCGCGGAGTAGAAGTTACCCATGTCCTCACCGTTCGTTTGTTTCGGGTCACCGACCCATCGGTGCACGGCCGTGTGAGATCCCGACTCAACCGACCCGACCGAAGGGTCATTGTTCTCGACCGGTGAATCACCGGCAACGTACACGCCACCGAAGAAGCTCAACGTATCACCACCGTTACGAACCAAATCACGGTAAACCGTACACAGATTGCTTGATATCTGTTGCTCATATGGGAGACCTCTATCTGTACCACCATAGTCAAGATCAACAATTCTTTCTTTGATATGATCGGCATTTCGGTAAACATCATACAACGAATTTGGTTCACAATAAATTTTTTCCGGCACAAACATCTCCGGGATCGGCATTCCGGCCGGTTCATCCCACTTCCAATACGGTAAAGCGAATTCGGGATCTTTGATCAGCTTCCCGAGGATTCTCTCATAGAAATAGAGGTACCAACGGTGGAACGGGAAGAAGAGCCACGAGTTGTGAATCTGGATATCGATGTCCGGGAAACCGCTATCGACCTGAGAGTAACCTCCATTGCAGTAGGCACAGTGAATCTTGGCTTGGCTCACGAAGCTGTGTGGGTGGTCATCTGGGAGATCACGCATCGCTTGGATCGCGGCTCGGTATTTTTCCACCTGCTCTTTCGTCCCATGGTTAGCGGGCCATCGCATCCTCACAGTCTTGTCAGTCGGAAAGACGAAGCGTTTAACCTTCTTCTTGGAGCTCGGTGGACAACATTTTCGTGACCGTATTGTGCACTGGTCTGGGTTGCTGGACAATACAAAATGTATTAACGCTCTGTCACGAGTTTATTTAAGGAAAGAAAATAAAGGAAATTGAAGGAAAAGAGAAAAAATTTGTGTTTCTGAGTTTCATTTTTTTTTGAACGGCAATTTGGATCACTGACGAGTTATAGACCCACCCGATCATATCCACACTCTATAGGAGGAAACCCACCTTAGGTGAGAGAAAACCCCCTAGCCTAGCATGAAACCCCTATTTTGTCCATGCCAGGACTTGAACCCGTGATCTCCCCAATATTGAAGACACAGGGTACATTCCCTCAACCGCTTGAGCTAAGGATCATTAGTTCTGAGTTTCATTTAACAAGAGAAAAGAAAGGAAATTAACACATACTGTTTTCTCAAAGTTTCAATTAATGAGAGAAAGGAGAGCATTGAAACGAAAACTAGGCAAAATTTTTTTGATTTCCTTTCCTTCTGATATGGAAGGAAAGAATTTCATTTTTCATCTCCCCTCGTTTCTTTTTCTTTCTATTCCATTCATTAATAAACTCGGGAGCAGTGCGTATGAGTAAATTACTCATATGGTCCATCTGGTTTATTAGTATTTTAATTTTAGTCTCTAGTTTTATAAATTACTCGTATGATTTAAAATTTTAGACATTTGTAACACATATATTCTTTATGTTTTCAAATGGCCCTCACATACTTGACCCAATTAGCCTCATATAAGTACTATATATGTTACAAATGTTTAAAGTTTTAGATCATATAAGTAATTTATGAAATTTAAAGACCAATAGTGAAATAATAGCAAAATACACGGATTATCTTCGTAGTTTACTTATGCATAAATTACATACACTGATTTAATGAGAATCTGACATTAGCTTAGTTCTTAGAGACAGTTTCTTTTAAAAATAAGATCTTTCCCTTTAAATTCAAACAAAAATTTTGATTTAAAGTAGTTTAATAAGATAAATTTGATGTTTAAAAAAATCTATATTTGTTTAATGATAACCATACAATAATACAATGGATTTAGAGGTAATTTATGATGCAATAATAAAAAAGTTCATAATCAATTTTTTTTTTTTTTTTTTAGATTTTTAACACTCATTTCTCTCTTTATCTACAAGACTACAACTACAAGCTTATCTTTGCCCCGCCCGTTGTTTAGGTAACCTCGCAATTAACAACATAACAATAATCCCAAATATCAAATTTAAGATAAATAAAAATCATCAATGATGTCTTGTCCTAATGGTAATATAGATGTATGGGAGAAGTCGCGTTTTCCCTGGGAATTGGTGGCTGGTGGGCTAGGGGCTCCATTCGTCTGGGCTAGTGGCCAGCTTGAGCATCATTTAGCCATTGAGAGCCGCGTACGAAGTACCCGTCAGTTGATTAGTTGGCCGTTCAAAAAAAAGATCAGATAAAAATCATAACACTTTTGTAAAACCATCATTTGTAAAGCACAATTTTCAAAACTAGAATAAAAACACAAGAACCGCATGCCATGATGAAAGCACAAAAGTTTTTAAAAATAAGACTAAAAAATAAAAACTGCCTAAAACATGTGTGTCACAAAATAAACGCTATGTCATACCGTCTTTATCTTAGTGATAATATCACAAATTAAAAAAAAAAATAGTATATAGTGGCTGTCAATTAATCATCTATCTATTTAAATAAATAAAGGTTTTTCTATAAACACTTGTCATGTTTCCTATAACATCTCAATTTTGTTTTCACTCATCTCTATCCTATTAATTAGATGTTTTAAATTAAGAAAAAAAAGTTTTTTAATATATTAATATAAAAAAACATACTTTTTTTAATAAAAAAACCAAATTATTATAAAATATTGAATTTTCAAAAAAAAAAATAAAACAAAAAATTTAAAGAAGCAAAATTTGAAAAATTATAGCGTTTAAAAAATCATATAATTATTTTATATCAAAAAATCGTCTTATATTGTTTAAATTCTTATTGATAATTATTTATTATATTTTTTTATTCATCTCGTATAATACACAGGGTACTAAACTAGTAAAAGAATAAATCATACTTTTGCAAAAGTAGGTGTTACGATCAAAAAATACGAATTAAAACATAAGTTAATAATATGTAACTTAAACATAATTTGTGATATGTGTGTATATATATATATATATATATATATATATATATATATATAGTCTTTATGTTTTATAAATTAATCATATAGTATCAACTTTAAACATTTATAACACATATATTCTTTATTGAAGAATAATTTAGTTAATTATATGAGGGTAATTTGGATACCTAAGGACTTATGTGTTACAATCTTTAAACTTTGAGACAATATGAGTAATTTATTAAACCTACAAACCATGAATGAAAATATGAAATATTAACAAATCACATAAGTCATATCAATAATTTACTCCATAATTTAATAAGATGTATTTTAGCATAACAAAGGATGAACGACTATATCATAATATAAAATTTAAAAAAATAATGAAAAAAATTAAATCTAAAAGAAAATTTTAATTAAACTTTAGAACATGAATGTAATGAAAGAAAAGTTTTTATTTATTATTATTATTAAAATATTTATATTTTTAACCTTTATGTAATAACAAAATATTTTATAATATTGTATTTTATAGCTGTCATTTTTCGCTAAAAGAGTACGATATATTATTATAACTAGGTTATTATCCCCCGTATTACACGGGTTGATTATCAATGAAAATAATTATATTATTTTTTAAACACTGGTTTTTTTCAGTGTTTGTTTCCTTGAATATTTATTTTTTTAAAATATATTTTTTAAAAATTTTGTATTTTATAATAAATTCGTTTTTTAAACATGTTTTTTTAATAATGATATCTTTTTAATGTATTAAAAAATATTTTTCTTGCTTTAAAAAAATGTATGAAAGAATATTAAAGATTTAATATTATTATTTAATATGAGGTGTATTTAATATAAGAGATAGGCGGGAAATCAAAGTTGAGAAATTCTAAGAAACGTGCCATGTGTCTTTATAAACTTTAATTTATTAGTATTGATAGACTAGGTTTATTCTCCATGCTTGTTGCGGCGGATTATCACAATACACTCTCAATAATGAGTATAATATATTATTTGCACCAGCATAAGTTATATAGCAAAATCAAATCTATAATCACGAACTTTATACAAATTTTTCATGAAAACATAAGATCATACAAAATATTCACAAATATGTTATAAACTAATAAAAAAATTACTCACAAAATCTGTTTCACCAGCAACCAATCGTTTGAATTAAAAGAAAAAACCCAAATCTCTAATTAAAACTCAAACATCTAAGCAAATCCCTCAAATTTAATAACCTTAATATTGTTTACTACTTTTCAAAGTTAAAAACCTTCTTATGATACAAGTTTAAATTTTCAAAACGTCACAACACGGATCAGACGCCTAAATAATATAATATATATATATATATATATATATGATCTTGAATATATACATACATATATATATATATATATATATTATAATAAAAGTTTACTAGATATGTTTATTTGTTTGTTGTATTAGATATTGTTAATTTAACACTATTAATTATTATTATTCTTTAATAAATATTGATATTATATAATTATTATTAGTTCTCCCTTGTTATGATTAGATTATGTAAATGTATATATAAAAAGGGTAAGGCTATAATAGGTTTTAAAGTAAGAAAATGTAACAAGGATTTAAGGCAATTAGATCTACAATCTAATGATTGAGATTAAAGTATAGAAAAAAGTGTGGATGGATATTTTAGTTATAGTCTTTTTTTGTTAACACTTTACCATGTTCTTCCCATTTTTTAAATGTTCATAACTTTTAAATACATTATTATTTTTAAAAAAAATCACACCAAAAGAATGTGTGTTTTTTATCTTAAAAAAGAGTATAGGATTGTTATATAAAAAAATATATGTTTTCATTCACCTTATATATTTGTGATACGTCATTATGCTTTTTTGTCCGTTATTAATTGTGTCGGTTTTTTTATTATTGTGTCTTTTTGTAAGTCATTGTGTCTCACTATTTTTTCCAAATTGATGAGTTTTTAAAAAAATAATAGTAAAACAACACAATCATGTAATTTTTATTTGTAAATCATAATAATAAAACAAAACAATTTTATCAAAGACATAAAAAACAATGACAAGATAAACTCAAATAGTCAAAAAGATAAAATAAAATTATAAATACATATGACACAGTAACATGAAATATATCTTACTAAAATAAGAAGTTTTAAAAAATAAAATATTTAAATAATTCAATTGTTTGCTTCTTATATGGAAAATAGAAAAAATAAATAACGAATTTATTTAATATATAAAAAACAATAACAAAAAAAAAGAAATGAGTTAAAACATATAACACAATGATGAATATATATAACACAATGAGTTGAACGTAAATATAATGAAGATTATATTACACATTAACTTGAACGTAAAACATAATGATGAATATATTACATGATTACCTAAATGTTAAACACATTATGCATTAACTTAAAAGTAAAAGACAATAATAAATATATTACATAATAACCTAAACGCAAAATAAAATGACCTAATTGTATTTTTCAAAAAACTAAGATAATTTGTGATTTTTAAAATTATGAGTTTTTAAAAACACATTTTTGAAATAACACAATTATTACTTTTAATACATAAAACATAAAAAATAAAAACAATTTATTTAATGCATAAAAAATAATTACAAAATATCAAAATATGAGATAAAAAATAAAACAAAATAATAAAGTAAAACATCTTACACAATATTTACCTAAATTATTAAACACAATGACTAAAATAACCATTATAACAAATTTTAAAAATGTCATTTGTTAACTGCTCAATTTTTCTCACATTTCTTGTTAATCTAATTATTTTTACTCTACCTAAACCTATAAATAATATGATTATAATTAATATGTAAATGCATATATCTATATATAATGTATATATAGTAATTTACATATTAAGTATACGAGTACTTCTTCAATGTCAACCGACTAAGACCACCACACGCCATTTCTTCGAACAAGAAAAACCGTTTTACTGGTGCTGTTTAAAAAGGTAAGGTTTATAGTACTATGATTAGTAAAAAAAAAAAATTCAAAAACCATACACGGCTACACGCATATGACCCGGGCATTATACTAGAGTGTGTGTAAGTAAACTTTATAATGTGTGTGTGTATATATATATACATATCTCTGTGAGTGCGCGCGCGTGTGTTATAATTTTTATATAAAAACAATTGCTTCTATAAATATAGAATTATTTAATTAAATAAAGATCATAAAAATAAAAAGAACGTTTATGCATGTGAACCAGCTTAAGCTAGACATATGAAACTCGAGCTATTGTTTGATAACCAAACGAGATATATTTTAAGCTCATATTTGTTTAAGGTTGACTTGTCCAAACTTCTCTACTGATATGTCTCAAGTATATATCTGTGTAACCGATTTAATTCGGTTACATCCTTAGTTTTAGGGTGTTTTATGTGTTCATAAATAAGTAATATAACTTGATTAGACTTTTATTACATTTTTTCATATTACAGTTTATATTAAATATATATATATATAGTTGATGAAGATATAATAAAGAATACTTCACAGTGTTTTTGATTTTTATATTTCAATACCTAATAATACCAGCACTAGCGTCTTTGCATGCGTTAGGTGGAGTATGGATGGCTTTAGCCAATGCTGATGGCATGGAAGCGAGGCTTGTAGCAGTACTGTAGAGGCCACCGAGCCCCACTAGGAGGTTCCTTCGGTCTACATTGGGTATTAAGAGCTTTTGGGCTTCGGGCAGTATGAGTTTCTTGTCGTTGAGGTCATCTGGTGTTTGGTTGCATGAGACTCTGAACCCTTGGGCTTGGTTGGTTTGAGTCTTGATGGCTCGATGGGTATTGGTGGATGGAAGGCTAGTGAATGAGGAGATGAGTGGAAGCAGTGGGGAAGATGACATGATTTGGTTATAAAAGTAAGATGTGTGTTTGAAAAGTGAGCCTTTTAGGTAGTATTTATAAGCCTATAAGCAAGGCCTTCGAAAGTAGCTGCTTCAGTTTTAGCCACTCGAATTTCGATATGTTTTGGAAATTCCCTCCTCCCGTTGTACTCCAGCTTGGTAGTTTCCACATACTATAAATTCTTGGGGCTTCAATCGTTCGAATTATGTTTGGATTGATTAGTTATTTAGGTGATTAATTCATTAGAGTTTTACTTGAATTAGTAATTTATAATTAAATTTAGTTAATACATGAATTTCAACTAAATATGCTTTGAGATAAGCATGAACATTAGGGTCGTGTTTGAGAGATTAGGTGTACTGTGCGAATGTTAAAAAAGGGCCCCTATGTGTGTGTATGTGATAATTAGTTTGCAACTAAATATGAAGTGAGTTAATTTGTTATTTTGACCTAAATTTTAAATTGTAACGAGTTATTGGGTCAAATGTTGAAAGAAAAAATTTTTCTTCAACTTTTATAAAATTCGTAACTGGGTTAAATATATTTAAAAAATTGGAATGTAAATTATATTTGTTTTTTGTAAAATAAATTAATATATATAATATATACATTTTTTTTAAAATTAGGGCCCTTTAAAAAAATTGGTCATGTGCGATCACACCTATGCTCCAAGACCGGGCTGACGAATATTGATGCAAGTTTTGATAACCTAAGTTTTATCTTTATTTGAAACGTTAAAAATTCAAAGCAAATTGGATTGTTTACTATATTTTGATTTTAATGAACAATCCAAAATTTCCTTAGACCCACACACTTCATCAACAGTTACAAAATTAGATGGATCAATGTTGCACCATATCTTTTTCTTGAAAAATCTAGATGCAGGGGCGGTCCGGGGAGGGGCAAACCCGACCTCCGTCCCAGGCCTATTATTTTAGGGGGCACAATTTTTTTTTTGAAATATACGTATATATAGAATATCATTTAAACGAGAACCAACAAGTTGTGGATAACTAAAAGAAACTATTTATATACACGTGATCGATTTAAGAGTTACAAAAAGTAATTCCCTTTAAAGTATATAAAATCATGTCCTTTAAAATATGGGTGTTCATTCATTCGGTCTAATCTGTTTTCAATTTTTTTCTATATACGAAAACCGAACTGAATTCGGTAAGTGGTTCAGCTCGATTTTGGTTAATACCAAACAAACTGATTAAAAACCAAATCAACTGGTAGGAACCGAATTCAACCAAATAAATCGATTATAAACCAAATAAACCGCTTAAAAACCAAATTGAATTCTACCTTATATATTTATAAAATAATCCAAATAAACCGATTAAGCATAATCCATGTATTCTGTACGAATTTTGTAATTTACTTCAAAATATAATTGTGTCATTTTTTTGGATAAAAGAAAGATTATGAAAAATTCTTTAAATTAAATTGCTAATTCTAAACGGTGATGAATTAACAAAAACACAAAAAAGAAACTCTCCTATTTATGCATAATAAAAACCATGAAAAAAAACAAAGATTCGGGCAAAAAATGTCAGGTTAACACTGGTTAACGATATAAGGGAGGGTTAACATTTGAACATCTCCCTATATATATATATATATATAATTGAATTGAGTTGTCATTTTATAAAAGTTGATAAGCTTTATATAAACAATTATAAATTATTTTATTTTTATAAACAATTTAACTTAAAATAGTTACTTATATAAATAAGAATTTGAGTTAACAAAGTTAACATCAAAACTGAGAAATTCAAGGACTAATGTTGTCAAATTAAGATTCTTCTTTCTTTCCCACCTGGCATTCCCGTTCAAACCCCATCACCAGCCGGTCTCCACCTAAAACTAACCATAATGCAACTCTTAAACCAAAACATTATTCCACAAATGTTACTGGAGTAATTACAAACTTAATGGTATTTTTAATTTCAATTTTAACACGTATTAACCAACTCTTCCATAACCAATCGACTATAATTAAAACATTGATGTGAATTGGGTCTTAACAAATGAATTCGACCAAATTGAACAGAACATAATATTTGGATCACATTCTGATTCTCACAATGCTAAAACTTCTTTCAAAAACATCTCTAAGCTTTGAATCCTACTCGCGTTTTCGACTTGCACTATTCTTCATCCAAACAACATCAATTCGAGATTATTCCAGGTAAACAAAGTGCTATACTAATTGTTTTTATCACAGGAACAAAAGCCCTATGAACTTACCAACCCACATAGCCTTAATCGATCTAATTGGAATAGATTTTGGACTAGTGTTCGTAAAGATTGGGGGATGATTAAAGCGAGTGGTTAAAAAGACATTAGAAACAATAACCTTCAGCGAATCACCCTAGCTCACTCGTAACACACGATGTGAGTGGTTCCGGAGATGCGCGCTCAAAACCTAGGAGATGCAACCCAAACCGGTATATAGAGTTTTGGCTTTTCGAGATGTTAAAAAAATCCCAAATTTTTTAAAGTCCAAAAATATTTTTAATCATTCTAATTAAATTCAGAAAAACAAAACTGCATTTTTAATCTTTTGTTTTAATCTTTTAATCATTTTAAGCATATAAACTATATTCTTTCTAGAAAATATTTAGTATTTTATATTCCTTTATCAAAAAAAAAATACAAATTTCTATACATCACCATCACCATCACCATCACCATCACCATCTTTAAACTTATAACTTTAATTCTTTATAACATTTTAAATAAAGTCTTCAAACTTTTTATACATCTTTTTGTAACTTTTATATTATTTCGAAATGCAAAAATTATAAGAATGCTATTTTAATTGAAAAATAATTATTCTTATACAGTACTTAAATACGATTAGTTTTATTCAAGATTAATTTCTACATAAACATTTCAAAACAATTATTTATCAAATTATATATTTTATTTAAAGTTTATCTAAATAAAATATTTGTAATCTTTATTATAATTCTTAGTTTTGCGAAAAATAAATCTAAAACAAATATACACATCATTCAAATTATTAATTATCATACAAATGTTATTCTTTTATCAAATATTAATCTTTAATCAAATATTATTCTTGTATCAAATATGATTCCTTTTGGTAAATATCAATATTTCAAATAATTCTAAGTAAAACATTAAGTTTATTCTTAGATTCTAAGTCATGTTCATACAAACTTTAGATTATTGAGGTGCGGATTCAAAAGTACATATCAAAGCAATCTTGGAAACAATCAAGCAAACAAGTGATTTATCACATATTCCCTCTTTTACATTTTGTAAATCATTTGGGATGTTACACATATTTGTATTCAAACATATTCAAATCTTAGAAATCATTCAAGCATGATGCAAGCTTTAGATCTAGTTAGTCTTTGTGTTGATTGTGATGTGTTATACAACACATGTTGTGACTCTTTGTTGTTTCCAGTTAAGCAAACAAGCATTGGTATTTAGTAACCTAAGATGTGTTACATACCATATTCGCATTGGCTTTTGCCATTATGCTAAAAATGTGAAAAGTACATTTAGCAAACTAGTTGAAATACAATTGTTAGTTCATTTGTATGGATACTTGTTTGGACACAAGCATTATCAAACTTTTTATTATTCATACCTTTAATACATGCTAGTTAGATTTATGTTTGCATCTTTTATATATATATATATATATATCAAATGTATGTGATACTGTGACAATTACATTCGAGAATTACGTCATCATTGACTGAAAGCACATGTCATCGTGCTTAAATTCACGTTGATTTAGTAATTGTGATTATTATGAGTCGAAAGTATACGAGAAATCGTGAACGTGGGTGAAAACCGTGCGCGAAACGGAGTTCCGGATTCTCTGGAATCGTAAAACGAAGAAAAATTCAAAATATCAAAATCTGGGTCCCGTGCGGTACGCCTAGCTCCAGCTTGCCACTTTAGGCGGTACATGTGGACGGAAAAAGTCTGAGGCCTCCAGATTTCTTCACGGTACGCCTAGCCTCACCTCGCCCCGCTAGGCGATACGCGAGGGATAAGGCGTTTGGCAGATCTGAATGAAATATCAGAATGCATGCAAAACTCAAAAATTTCATTCTCTCATACTTACACTTTCCACAGACGAAACTCTCGACCTTTATACAATCAAATCTCTGTTGTGAAGCCTTCTAAACGTCCGGATCGTACCAGGGAACGATTCTACAAGTGTTGATCATCATTTCTGTCCAAGAAATCCGTCAGATTAAGTAACGATTCGTTTCATCCTACTAGTTTGAAAATGGTTTGATTATATCTTGTTTTTGAACGTAACGTGATGTGTGCAAAGTAGCTTAATTAAAAGTAACAAAAATCAAAACTAACCTAGACACTAAGTAGTACTCTAGACTCTTTCAAAACTAAACTACAGACAGGCAAGTGTATCTATCAGAGATAGTATAGTTTAAGCAAGTCTGGATATCGAACCCTAAGACTTCTACAGAAAATGCTAACTAGAAACTAAAAGGCTTATCTATACATAATTTGTACTTAAATAACTAATAATAAGGAAGGGGGTTTACTAAAAAAACTAAGAACAACTGAAATAAAACAATACTAAAAACGAGCAATCAACGAAACAAAAACTAAATCAAGAGAAAGAAAACACTACCTAGGCTTGAATCATATACATGCTTGACAAGGTTCTAATCGGTAATGGAACTGATGTGATACCAGGATCTATAAATACTAAGCCTACAGGAAACTTAGAGCACCCTCGACTCTTCTCAAGGATAGTCAACTAAATATCCTGAAAGCCGTTAAAACACCGGTCAATTGGACTTCCTTCATAGGTTATCCAAATACTCTCAAAATGTTTCCGCTAGACAATCTACCTTACAGCGCGAAAGTCTCAAACACCTAAGTGTAAGGGATAACTAGGTTTTTCCTATTGGATTCGGTAAACACGGATCTAAGACGCACTAGATAGATCTTCTCACAAAGTCTCTAAACTAGCAATTCTAACTCCTGAGACAAACCGACAATCTCTCACCTCACGGCTATCAAGATTGGTTGCACATCTAATATATCTAATCAAGGTAATCACTCCTATGGTAATTTCGTACGCAGTAAACCACCCAATAATTAAAAACACACAGTAATTGATCTAGCATGCACCTATTATATGAAAGACATTCACCAAGGCACACGAGGAGTAAATCATCAATCCATAAGCAATCATAGATATACATAAAACATCCAATAATCCAAACCAAGTTTGTTACGTCATGAGTTCATCACATAAACATAATCCAAAACCGATAAAAACCATTGTCAAACATGAACAATCATCAAAACCTAGGTAGTTCTACAAGATTAGCCAAGAAACATCATACGAATACAATTCATAATCTGTTTAAAGTAAAGGAGAAACATGGAAATCGAATAGGAACAAAGAAACAAAGTAAAACCGAATGAGGAACACCCGATATCTTCGATCCTAAGCCTTCAATCCTCAATCCTTAGCCTTCCCAACCTTCTAATCCCCTTGAAACATCCTCTTTTTGTCCTCCTAATCGCCTCCAGCCGTCCAAAATTGTATGTCTCCCCTAGATTTATCGACTTTTTGGTTTAAAACTGATTTCTGCGATTTTAATCCTATTGCGTAGTGCGACAGTTACCTCCAAATCCGTCGCGTAGCGTGAGGTGTATAAGTGAGGGCATTTTGGTCTTTCCTACCTCTCGCGTAGCTCAATAGGGTTTCAACTGGCTGTCGCGTAGCGCGACGGGTTTCAGATTTCAGTTTTCTTCTTTTCTTGTTTCTGGGTTCGTCCTTACCCAACCGTGATCTCGTTTCTTTGAACTTTTGTGCTAAATATACGTGTTTATGACCTGCAAGCATCAAATTAAAGAAATGTGAAGCACCAGCTTAAATCGACTCTAAAACTGAATAAAACTATACCGAAACTTAAACAAAACAAACGGAAAAACATATGTGTTTCACAACACATGATAATGCAATAGTCAGGATTGTTGGTTATTGCCTAGATGATGGTTAGGAATGGTTATAAATGAAGAAGTTGATATTTTAACGGGTAAATCTTTGTTTTGATCCGTTGTAATGCCCGGTTCTCATGAAACTATGTCTATGATTATAATGGCTTAAACCATTTGATTATAACAATGTGTGTGATTATTTTGATCATTCCTTGAAATGCAAGGTTAAATTCAAGTGTTTCAAACTAATCACAATCATTAACATATCATTGGAACAATTATCTGATGTTTATGATAACAGACAGATTAGTACGTTGAACATGGTTATTAAATCTATTCCAATGTCACATTCTTATGTTTCATAATATCTGGATAATCAATAACAAGGATTGATCATTCCTAAGCCATAAATCCATCTAGAAACTGTTTCAGTAATATAATCAACATAAGTACCTATTTGGTTAATCTGAGAATATTCTGATTAATCGAATGTGTCATCAACTTTGTATTAGGAACCTGAATCAGTATAGGAACCTACATTATCATACATTGTATGATTTTCAACGCAATGTCTTTGACATTGAACGTTCAAAAAGATATAATCAGTAAGTTAAAATATAAATAACTTATTAAACATAAACTAATGCAGAATTTACGTATTACTACCGGTCTGTATGATATTTTACTATCTTTGAGACTTTAAGTGAGTTTCGTACAACCCCTTTTATTTTTAATGTTTTACAAACATCAGGGTATCTCTGTGAAACCATTTCTTGAACATATGATATGTAGCACTGTTATTTATGTGATTTCATGTGACTTTTGTAAGATTTCATGGGATTTTGCCGTTAACTCGTTATCACATTATCGAAAAAGTACTCATCCCTCGAAATTGTATCTAGTGAACCATGTGGGGCCGAACATGATACAATGATAGTACTATCGACTGACAACCCATTTTCTAGGAGCTTGCAGCTTCTCTTGCTGTGAATGTTTGTTACCTGTTTCCGAAATACCCTCTTAATGTTAGTGATATACATTAAGATAATGAGGCATCAAGATATTTACCGAAGAGTAGTATCTTCGTAAAACGTAGATATGTCCGAAAGAACTAGATACGGGTCCCATGGTTATCTTAAACAATGTACATCAAAACTTGCATATCATATCATATTGTTTAACTTAAACATTATGAACTCACCAGCTTTGTGCTGATTTTTCCAACTCAACATTTTGCAGGTAGATAGCGACAACCAGCGAGGTTGCACGTTTAAGCACTTGTAATTAAATAATTTGGTTTGTATAATAAGTATAGTTTGTAAACTGTAACCGTGGCATCTCTGAGACATCACCACTATGTTTCCGCGACCTTCCAAGTGTTGTCAATGACATCAGCAACAGGTGACGAGAGGTGGGGGTGTGACAGATACTCACCAACTATGCAAATAGTTGATCAAACTTTATATTACATGTGTAATAGAATAAAAGCTTTGGATGAAGTTATTTAGGAGCTTTTGGACCTAGTTTAAATTAAACAAACATTGTTATGTATTATGCATTATGTAATGATTGATTGTTGAACATTTATGTTTTGATGGAATGATTTCATGGTTATATACAGATCTTTAATATGGATTGTTAAATATGAATTTTACAAATAGCACAATGAGTTTTTGGACAATTACATATCACACCTCGACGCATTCCGACGTTTGTTGGGTTGTGACAATCCAAGTCTCCAAATACTAGCAGGTCGCTAGGTCATAACAAGATATAAAAAAAATACAAACTGTGAATTTGGGATGCAAATTAAACACGAATTAGTGATTCAAAATTCAAGATTGAATGACCTAACTTAAACAATAACACAAGATTACAAGAAACACAAAAATACTAGCATAGTAGCACGTCACAAATTGGGAATTTGGGATTCAAATTAAACACCCAAATTGGGAATTTGGGATGAAAATTAAACACAATAACACATGTACTAACCTATTGTAATGTTCAACTGCCGAAGAACAAGAAGAAAAGCTACTATGCTCGCTGCATCCGTTGCGTCCGGCAATCTGTGACTTTGCGGTCTGCTTGCTACCACTGCGTCTCAGTCGTTCTTGTTGCTGCTACGTCTCGATCGGTGCATCTCCAAACCACTAGCATGCGCTCCCCTAGGCCACCCATGCGTAGAGATGAACAAAAAAACGGTGTTTAAACCAGTTATTGCAATCGGTTATAGGTTTTTGGAAAAACCGGCGGTTTAGGACCAGTTTGAGGTTTCAAGATACCAAACCGGTTAACCGGTCTAACTCACTAAAAAAATCGGTTATTTGAAGGTTAACCGGTTTCGGTAATTATACGGTTTCAGTTTTTGAGCTTGAAAAACCGGTTATTAACCGAACCAGTTATTAGAAAAAACCGGTTACTAGCCTTTGACTGGTTAACCGGTTCGGTTATTCTAAAACTGGTTTTTGACTGCTTAACCGATTTGAGCACTTCTACCCACGCATGCTTGCTGTTAAGTGTTCACCATTCAAAGTCCAAACGAAAGGGCCAAACCCTAAATTTCTTAATTTGTTTCAATTAAACAATTACGAATGCAGAAGATAAGGAGAAAAATTGACAGAACAAATGAAATAGAGTGGGTCTAAAAAAAATATGGACTGGGTATAAAAACGAGTGGGCTATTATAAATTTAAAGTTTGTGTTTATTTAGTTATACGCACACACAAAATTAACATTTTTTGTGCCCCTAAATGTAGATGCTATTACCAAACAACTAAACAACACAAACCAAAAGTATAAAAAGAGTTGGAACTAACAATTTTTGACATGTACTCATTAACACCATATCACACGACCTTAACAGGTTTCGTATTTTAGCTTATTAACTTTCGTGTCGTAAATATGTCAACATATTTAAGACACGAAAAAATCGTGTCTAAACAGATTAACAACGTGTTAACCAGCTACAAATTGTTTAAACATGTTAACGGTCGTTAGTAATAAACACTTGTTTAACCTTTTAACAACTTGTTTCAATCTATTAAGGACACTTTTTAAATATGTTTAAACAATTGTTAACAATTTGTAAACCTGACTGTAATTTTAATTATTTTAAAATAAAAAACAAATGTTATTTTTATCATGTTGTTATGTGTAACCTATTTATAAAGGTTCATATTTGTGTTTGGGAAATGTAACACAATTGGCTATCGTATCATGTTCGTGTCAAGCATATCTAGTGTTTGTATCTTATCGTCTCGTATCTAGCCCATTATTTCAACCTTAAAGACAATTTGTAATTTGCATAGAACAAAAAAATCAAATGGAGAATCGTATGATGAAACAAAGTTTTTGGAACTAGGGGTTGTCTAACCCATTATATCAACCTTAAAGAGAGTTTGTAACTTGCAATTGAACAAAAAAAATCACATGGAGAATCGTACGATGAAACAAGTTTTTAAAACTAGGGGTGTTCAACGACCAATATTCGTTGACCACAGTTAGACATTTTACGATCGTATTTAATTCTTTCGTTGTTGTTTACATTGCGCATATTTTGTTGTTCGACTAGGTCAATTTGGTTGTAGTTGTCAATACTTTATTAAAGACGTCTAAATACCCCCTTTAACGTTTGGGCAGTTTCTTTTTTCGGCCATGGATTTTCGAAACAGAGGGAACTTTGGATAAAAATAGAAATTTAATGAAATATCGGTTTTTTTATACATTCCAGCATGTGCTTTTTGGAACTTAGTTAATTACTATGTGTGCATTTAATGATTTTAATTCTTTTGTTGTTGTTTACTTGCATACAAAATTGAACCTGTAATTGTTTATAGAATAAATATCTAATGTGTTATTTTTCTACTGGGTTATAAATCGTGTATTACACGGGTTTATAAATAAAAATTATTTAATTTTTTTGCTGATGTCTTTATAAATTTACATAATTTAAATAATTATATTAGTTATACGTTTTTAATATTAAAAAAATTTGAGAAATAAAAAATTATAAAAAATGTTCTTAATATGTGTGTGTATAACATTATATATAGATGATATATATTATCATATTATCATACTATTAATTATTAGTATTAATTTACTATATTTATGTAAACAATATATATAATTAATAACATTAATTAAGAGTTTTATATTAAATTTTAAAAATAAACATTTATTTTTGAAAAAAATAAGAGAATGCCATGTGGTATTATTTGGAATCAATTATTAGTATAGGATGATAATAGTTACACCCTTATAATTACATACAAAAAACATGTCACCATGATACTTGAATTAATAGAATAATAGTCATGTGTTTACTTTTGCTAATATTTAAGACAGCAAAAAATCATGTTTAAATATATTAAACACATCTTACCCTATTACAAATTGTTTCGACAAGTAAACTACCTTTAATTTACTGACTAGGTTAATCCCATACGTGTTGCGGCGATTTATCACAGTGTACTTGCGAGAACGAGTATTATATATCATTTGCAGAAGTAAAAGTTACACGTCAAATCTAATCTCTATCATGAAATATGTATAATTTTTCATAGAAACATAAAATTATACAAAATCCTCACAAATATGTTACAAAAATATTAGAAAAAATTGCTAACAAAATCTTTCTCATCGGCAACCAATTGTTGAATAAAAACAAAAACTCAAATCTCTAAGCAGATCTCTCAAATTTAATACGTTTATCTCTGTTTACTGCTTTTCTAAGTTTAAAAAACTTATAGTGGTCCAAGTTTAAATTATCAAAACGTCACAAATGGAATATATACATATATTAAACCCGAATAAAAAATTAGGTTTAGAATAAACAAATCAATTTTAATGTGGGTTAATATGTACCACATGTTTATTCTCAAGATTCCAAATGGACAGCCAGATAAGATTTAAGGGTTTTCTCTTTAATACCGGTTTTCACATAATACAAACCATATATATGTATATGTGATCTTGGACCCACTTTCACTATTTCACTATTCCATTTTCATGAAACTTAATAGTATATATAGTATATATATTAATGACACCATTCCTTTTTCCCTATCTTTAATACTAATTAGGTTTATTCACAACGCACGTTGCGACGAATTATCACAGTATACTTCTGAAAATGGGTATTATATATCATTTATAAAAGCATAAGTTGCATAACAAAATCAAGTCTCTTGTTACAAACTTTATGCAACTTTTTCGTAAAAACATACAAAATTCTCAAAAATATTTTATAAATATAATTGAAAATTTTCTCACAAAATCCGTCTCACTAATCGTTTGAATTAAAAGAAAACCCAAAGCTTTAAACAAATTTCAAAAATTTAATAAAAACCCAAATTTGTAAACAAATCTCTCAAATTTAATACACTTATATATGTCTACTACTTTTGATGGTTCAAGTTTAAATTTTCAAAACGTCACTACATGGATCAAACACCTAAATAATATAATCTATTATATATAATAAATCAAAATGTTTGAGAGACATTTGGCATCATTCTAGGCCATCTCCATTTTTGTTCCCCCCCCCCTAAAAATTTAAACCGAAAATAAACACACGGATTTTTTTCAGATTCTCTTATTTAATTTTTTAAACGGATTTATTTCTTTTACTAACTTTCTATAATTAAAATTAATAATTAATTATGACATATTTTATTAAATTACGTATAAAAATCTTTTCCAATTTCCAATTGTTTAATTACATCTAATAAATTCCAACTAACACAAAATTGATTGTTCCTTTCCATTTCTAAAATGTAAGTAGCTTAATATATATGGATCAAACCTTCAAGTATTATTTTTACATCAACTTTCTCTTCATTGTTAACTAGGTTAAAACCCATGTATTACATTGTTCAACATATGTAATTTGTTAAAATGTTAATTTTTCTCTCTTATTATGTGGTTTGAATAAATATAAGTTTTGAAGTTTCTATTTATATATTTTATTATTATTTCATTTACATTTACTTTTTTTTAAATTTTTATTACTTTTTATTTTAATTGTAGTTTTTATTTATTTAAGTAGACAATTTTATTATTTTAAACATAATAATTCATTATTTAATAAGAGGATAATATTAATTGAAGAGAGAGAGATGCGGGAAAATCACAAGTTAACGTTACCAAAGAATGACGCGTGGCTAAACAAAACCTTTATTTATTATAATACACTAGGTTATAGACCCGTGTAGTACACGAGTTTGTGAATAAAAAAATAATATGATTTTATAATTATGTCTTCATGTATTTACATAATTAAAATAATTTTATTACATCTTTTAAATTTACATGATTATATTAATACTAATAATATTAGTTATACCTTTTTTATATAGAAAAATTTAAAGACAAAAATTTATAAAAATGTTCTTAAAACATATATATATATATATATATGTATATATTTATATATTAAACAAAACCTTTACATGTGTTAAATATTTGAATTTTAAAATTATATGTTTATAATAACATAATACATATTTTTTCAAAGACGTTTTATAAAAAATTAAATAATTGATTTTTATAATTTAATCATATTATTTACTAAGTTAAATAAGATCATTAATATCAAAGAGGCATTGCCTCAATGGTACCCCAAGATTCTTCCAAATGTGAGGTATTGGGTTCAAATCCCTCCCGTAGCGAAAAAGGGGTCTATGGGGGGGGTCAGTGGGTTCACACGATTAAGACCTTCGCCGTTCAAAAAAAAATAAGATCATTAATATTTAATAGGAGAGAGAAGATAAAAAATCAAAATTTAATAAAAAATGATATAGAAATATTTATGATGAGAGAGAGGCGGGGAAAAAAATATTTAAGTGGCTTATAATGTTGACAAGTGACATATCTAAACCTTTATTTATTATATAATATAGATATAGATATAGATAGGTATTACCTTCATGAATCTTTCAAGTAAATGTATTGGCAACACCGTCATACTCATCTTGAATGTTTCGAACCTATATTGTCGACAGATTTTACTTTTAAAGAATTAAAATAATATTGGTTGTATATCTGGTAAGTAAAATAGTATTAGACAAGTGTATGTAACAATCTTTTTTACTACAATCATCTTTTTTGTTAGATATATTATAATTTTATCAATGACGTTATCACTTTCTATTATTTAAGAACATTGTTAAACAAACTATAGCACATCAAATGTTTGAATTTTGTACACATTCATGTTTTCAACCATGAAATGTGTTAATCCAAAAAATCGTAATAAGTTAATATTTTATAATCTTTTATAAAATTCAACTGTCAAACTAATATTTTAATAAATAATTGTTTTTATTAGATACGTATTTTCAGACGTTTTCGTTTATAGAAAAGATAACTAAAATTGTAACTTCTAAACCGAATATTACGTATAAAAAAATTAAAACTTTTTTATCAATATGTTTAAATTTATTTATATCAGCTATTTTAATTAATTGATTGCTAATTTATTTTCTTATATTTTTCCTAAAAAAGCTTAATTTTTAATACGCATTTTAATCGTCAATTATGATGTTTTTAGGTGACTTATTTTTTTATTTAACAACTTTCGTTCTTTAAATATAATCGAATTCAAATGATATTTCTTAAATATTTATAAATAAAACAATAACGTTACTATTTTTTCTATAATTGCTTTTAAAAATTTTAAACATTTAATATGATTGGATTATTTGAATGATAAAAATATATTATATTGAAATATAAAAGTAAGCAATTTTTAAAAATCCAAGTTATATATATTTATATAAATTTTAGTTAAAGTTAATTTAATGTGTTAAAAGGAGAATAAATATATTTTAATTAAATTATTTATGAATTACATTACATAGAAATATTAACACATTGTTAAAAAAATAAGATTAAAATATAATTTATAATTATTACATCAAATATTTTTAGCATATTTTGAAGAATTTATGCATTAACAAATTATATCATATTTTATTCAATCTTTGTAAACATGAGTTTATTAAAAATTTACAATGTACATGGTTTTTAATTACATAACATTTTGTCAATAAATTTGTATATGTAACATATTATTTTTTTCAACCCGTGTAACACACGAGATTTTAACCTAGTGTGTGTATATATATATATATATTAGCCTAAAACCCCGCGTGTTTCACGGGAGACTTCTCGGTTGATTAAGCATCAAACGTGTAGTTCTTAAACCATAAATACCTTATCATAGCAGCGGAAATTAAAGTAACAACATAACATAAATGTCCAAATACTAAACAACATTAACAGTCAACATTTCTAACAATTCTATAAAATAGACGGTATATGCCAGGGTAATCTTCAATGTATGCCACGAGCCATCCTGCTATTATTTCCAAACTATTCAACCTATATGCATGTAAAACAAGTCACTTTATGGTGGTGAATTTTAAATTAATTTTTAGAAATCTTTATGCATTCATACCATAACACATAACATATTCAAATACATAACGTACATGTCATCAATACATCAATCATATTATGAAAAAACTTCACCATTAACTGCATGTCATATAGACTGCTGGCTTGTGCAAGCACAAGACTTTCATCAACTGAAGACCCGTAGTCGATAGGCTTGTGTAAACACAAGACTTCCTCAATGCTAACCCGTACTCAACAAGCTTGTGAAAGCAGAAGATTTCATCAACTGTTATCCCGTGGTTAATAGGCTTTTGTAAACGCAAGCCTTCCTCAACTGCTGACCCGTAGTCAACAAGCTTGTGTAAACACAAAACTTCCTAAACTGCTGACCCATAGTTAAGAGGCCGGCTTATTGTGACCATTCACAATTCAATGTAAGAATTATATGCATTAGTCTTAATTAAGTTTTATTAATATTAACATAATTGAAACATAAATTACGAAAATACGCAAGAAATAGAGAACGTGGGTGAAAACCATGTGAAAAAACGAGTTCACGATTCTCCGGAATCGTAAAAACAAGAAAATTTCGAAAATATGTTATTCCGGAACTCTTCGCGGTACGCCAAGCTCATTTTGGGTCCCTTTGCCAGCACGCGAATAGCCCAATATATCTGAGAACTCCGGATTTCTTCGTGGTACGCCAAGCTTCAAACATGCCTTCTTGGCGGTACGCGACAAAGAGGCGGTTTGAATATATGAGCCAGAAACTTCACATTTCATGCAGAAATCTTATAATTTTTTCCTCTCTCGACTCCAACATACATAAACACGATCAGGTCGAGTTTTTCACTCCAAAATCTTGTTCTTAAACCATAGGATCATCTAATTCAAGCTAAGGATCAATTCTACAACACTCGATCGTTGTTTTGCAATCGAAAATCTGTTCAAAAGGTAACGATTCGATCTCTCCTACTAGTTTGATAATGTATGGATTATATCTAGATTTTGAACATAATGAAATGGTTATTATTGTTGATTATTTCCTAGATGATGGTTAGGAATAGTTAGAAAAGAAGAACTCGATATGTTATGTGAGGCACCGATTTCCAGGAGTCCCCTCAGTTGGCAAACATCAAACCCATAACCCTTAACCATCATTACTTTATTATAGAAGCGGAAATCAAAGTGATAACATAGAATATTATACAGATCTAGACAAACATTTATACATAACCCACGTCTATATATTTCTATAACATAGCTAGTTTATGCCAGGGTAGTTCACAGGGTATGCCTCGAGCCTTCCTGCTATTCTTTCCTCAATACCATTCAACCTGATATGCACGTAAAACAAGTCAGCTTTATGCTGGTGAGTTCTAAGTTACATTTTTAAACAAATCTTTATCCATTTATATCATCACATAACATAATTCCACACATAACATACCTGGCATCAAACATAAATGCATTTCATACACATATTCATATCATCAATCTCCCTGTACAGGAAACGTAGCCTCAACTGTCGACCCGAAGTCAACAGGCTTGTGCAACACAAGACACCTCAACTGACGACCCGAAGTCGACAAGCTTATATAAATACAAGACACCTCAACTGCCAACTCGAAGTTGACAGGCTCATACAAGTATAAGACTTCCTCAACTGGCGACACATAGTCGACAGGCCTGTTCTTTCACAGGACTTCTTAAACCATCAACCGAAATTGACGGCTCATACCGGTACAAGACTTCTTAACATACATCATTCATACATAACATGATTTAAAACATTTAGACCATCATAATCATAACAGATTCGCACCGCAGTGCTTAGGTTTTGCCCAACCGCAGCTGGGATTTCAAAACCCCATTTCCTTCTCGACCTCAATCGATGTCTTTCAAAAATAATCATTTTCTTCTCAACCACCGTTGAGACTTCATACATTCTTTACATCTCAGCTGAGACTCTTAAAATCATTAACTTCTCAAACCGTAGTTGAGTCTTAAAACATTCTTTACATCTCAGCTGATATTCCTTAAGTCATTTACTTCTCAACCGCAGTCGAGACTTAAAACATTATTCATTTCCAAACATTCTTTACATAAACATTCTTTTATCCGACAGTAGTCAGGTAAAACAATCATTTTCATAAAATAATTGTATAACATGCATATCAGCCCAAAATGACAAAACATTTAAAACAGGGCTATAAGAACTCACCTGATGTAATACTGTAGCAAGATCCGTCGTAAACTGGTACTAAAAGTATACTTCTGCATTGGTTTTCGTTTAATAAGTTATTATGTTTTAACTTATTGATTAAATCTTTCTGAACGTTCAATGTC